>JACEFZ010012498.1:270000-560000 GCA_014155875.1 Cepaea nemoralis
GCTGGATGGCCTGAGACGGTGGCATGGAGGAATATCATCAGAAGAGTTGATCCGTAATACCAGAGACCGAGATCTGTGGAGATACACGGACGTCTACGTCAGCTGACAGGACACTTGATGATGATGTTGACTGAAGATATGACTAACCATGCAAACAATTAGTGTGGGTTTGATAAAACATCGCAGGTGTGGGTTTGATAAAACCTCCGTTCGCAGAAAGGTTAGACAGGAGTACCCATCTTCATGTACCACATTGCGGGCTTCGAATTTCCTTATTTTCAACTACAGCTGCACTTATCTGAAACAAAAAGTTCTACCACTCACGTTTTCATAGATTCGTTCAATGTCTGCTTCTTCAAAGCCGGTATCCGGGTAACCAACCTTCTTAGTCATGGCCGCCAGCTGAAACATTGAGATAGTAAAGTCTTGAATCTGAATCTACAGTTCGCAACTTTGAAACACGGAGTCTAGATAAAAGTATTTGTTTTTCGTTCTCTCACTTTGAACACAAGTGTAGTCCATACTGGACAGATTGTTGCTTATGGGCCAGTTTTCCCTATTACCAGAGTCCTCGGCCATCAGGCAAGCGATACCGACTTCTGAGGTACCATTAATTGACCTCATCAAGTCAAGTAAAATAATTAAGAGTAACAGTTCATCTGACAAGTGTAGGGAAAGATCCTACTAACCCGCCACCAACGCACGGGAAGTTTAAGAAGAGGTAATCTGAACCTTTCGGCCCCGAAACATCGTCTAAAAGAGATACAAGTAAGTTGAAAACTGTTGAGACGTGGTGTTTATGGCAAGATGCAAAGAATAAGCTGGACAGAATGCTGTGTCAACAAGACAATCCAAACTATCATGGTGCCACATTTTATCGTCGCTTGACGCAAATAAAACAGTTTGAGACAAATCGAACAAGGGCAACACAAAGAATTGCAGTCATAATAATGCAAGCTGGTATAACATTAGGAGCAGATGATAAAATTGTGTAGAATTGATGTACTGGAAGTGTGAGTTTTGAATACTGTAGTGCAGATTAGGAACAAAGGAGCAAAGTAAGAAGAAGAAGAGGGAGGAGAAGAAGATGATTGAGGAGGACGAAAAAATATGAGGATGAGGCGAAGAAGAAGGAGGGAGAGAGGAAGCAGAAATAGGATGGGGAAGAGAGCAAGAAGTAGGAGGAATACAGGACGAAAAAGAAGAAAATGAAAAATAATAAAGAGACAGAGGAAGAAGAAGAAGAAGAAGAAGAAGAAGAAGAAGAAGAAGAAGAAGAAGAAGAAGAAGAAGAAGAAGAAGAAGAAGAAGCAAGAGAAGGAACAGATGAGAAGAAGAAACATCGCTTGTGAGGTTTTGTTAGTCACTAGAAGCTAGTGGCGGTTCCAACTTCACAGCAACGGGTCACCCAATAACGCTCCGTTCTTGTGCCAGGGAATATCACACAAGATGAGCCTCATTTCCCATCTGAAAATTGGAACAGTCTGCAGTCCCGATAACACCAACAGTACGAACACACATGCAGAATAAGGTCACTGCTGAAATGTCAGCACAACAGTCGGCCACTAGAATTATACTTCATCCTCTAAGAAAGCAGCAGTCACTATAAAAACTAACAGCTGCACACACATTACTGCACAAGCAAACCAATTATTTCAACGATCCAATTCCTTAACGGATCACCAGCCTGACCTCTATACTGGACCGGAAGTTGTTCAACTTGAGGAGTGAAGAAGGAAAGAGATAACGCAGCTCAGAATAACACAGAAAACTTTAGAAGGCTAACAGACCAGCCCATGTATCAGGGGTTTAGTGGTCAAGAGAGTGGATGACTGAAGCAAAACAACTTAATAGAATCAGCTAAAGAAACGTTAGGACAGAACCCATGCTTAATATATCACAACTGCCTAGCCGATCTACAATGAACACATGTTCCCAGCTTGGAGACACCAGCCCCTGAATGTCATGGCAGAAAACATTTCGTGAATTGGAAGAAAGACCACTCATAATGAAATGGAAAGAAAAGAAAAACCAGCCTTGTGGTATATAAAATCCATGCAAGTACAGATTTTTTTTTTTTTTTTTTTTTGCATATCCTTTACAGGACATCGCTGTCAACATCAGCATCTTTCAGCTGTCTGGTGATATCTTGGCAAGATTAAGCTCAGTAGTTTGCCATTGCTTTCTGAGCGGCCGGCTCAGTATCCCGCAAGTCACCAGCGGGGGTCGAACCGCTCCCAGTTCTCTCCCGCTACGAGACTCTGCGTGATAAACGGGATTACGGAGAAAGTGTTGTAACCCCTCGGCCAGAGAGACCGGCAAGTACAGATAGATCTGCAAATAAATCAGTATAACATGAAAGCGGTTGAGTACTCGTGAATCCTAAATGTGGAGCACAGGATAAAGTCAGTGATAACTGGAGAATCCTTAACTAAGTACAACAAATCTCATATATAGGCATCGATATCCTTTACAGCAGTGCTTCCCAAACTTTACACTTTCGCGGACCGACATAAAATGTTCCTTTTGCACCAGAGACCGGTGCCGTTTAAAAAAAATAATTGTCTCCTTGTAATCAGGAATTGTAGATAACCTCAATATACATTTTAACAACAAAAGAAACGCACGTCGTCGACCGGGCCGGCTGTTAGTATCGGTCTCTACTGGTTACTATTTTTAACTTTCTCACTGAACCAATGATTCGCTTCTCCTTAAAAATAAATACTCCTTTGGCAATACGGCTGTAGGCTAAATTTATGTTAAAATTAAATCACCATAAAAACGGTGCGGATATCATGTTTTGAGAAAAGGGCAAAGAAGGGCTCGCGAACCGGCACTGGTCAGCGGACCACCACTTTGGGAAGCAATGCTTTACAGGACATTGCAGTCAACACCAGCATTTTTCAGCTGCTGTTGATGTCTTCGCAAGTTTTTCGTTCAGTAGTTTGCCATTACTTTTTGAACGACCGGCTCACATACCTCCGTAAGTAACCAGCGCGACGCTATTTGCTGCCGAATCTTGCGCGGCTGTGTTTCTAACGAGAGTATAGGGGGTTACGAACAACGTCCTTAACCCCTCCGTCATGACCTAGCTAACACTATAAAGGTTTATTATGACATACGACAGGGAAATAAATACATAATGACATACAAGTGTATCATGAGATATACTAGAGGAAAACATTACATCATAACATGGATACCACGATAAACGTATATCATGAAATAGATGACAGAATAATGCATGTAAGGATTTTTTTAAACAAAGTTAGTTGTGTATCCTTTTACGTGTCGTTGCAGTCAATCCCAGCATTTTTACGTAAACTTAACTTAACTTATTTTTACGTAGTTTGTGATTTCGTGGTAAGTTTACGTTCAGTAGTTTGCGTTGCCTTTCTGAGCGACCTGCACTTATTCCATTGTATAAAACATCAGAAAAATAATATATAAGATGCAGATACGAACTTTTACAAAGGCTTCGTTCTTTGTCGAATTACTCATCCAGGTGGCCTCGTCAAGCATATTTCCGAACTCCTCTCTTTGCTCGTCAATCATCGCCTTTACCTGTAGACGGTAAGATCATTTAACACAGACATGGCTGGCTTTGTCATATTACAGTCTTTCCTCGTTGCTCTGGGTAATTATAGACTTATAAAGTATAAAAAAACACAGCATTCTGGGCTGGAATATAGACAGACAGACAGACAGATAGACAAACAGACAGACAGACAGACAGACGGACGGACGGACGGACGGACAGACAGACAGACAGACAGACAGACAGACAGACTGACAGGCTGACAGGCTGACAGGCTCGATAGATAGATAGATAGATAGATACATAGATAGATAGATAGATAGATAGATAGATAGATAGATAGATAGATAGATAGATAGATAGATAGATAGATAGATAGATAGGTGTCAGGTCTTATTCAAATACGACTGAGCTACCGTATAACAGTAGACGGTACTACCTGCTTCTGTTAGCGCTGAACGTTGGGCAACGCTTACCAAACCAGACACCCCACATTGCGCCAACGGCTTCGGGCGGAAGAGTGCAACTGGGAGGGTACAAGCCTAACCCTGGTGCGAGGAAATGCAACATAAAGACAAAATATCATGGCAAGGCAGATTAGGCCCTATGCCTTGGACGACGGCTGGTCTAGGATCGAAGCTCCGACAGGCGGACAGTTAGAGCATTGCTCTGCTGATCCGGCAGCTTCTGCAGCTTGTCTTGTTCCAGATGTCGAGGTGTTACCTTTCCTCTGGAGTGAACTAGTGTAACAGAGTAAAGAATGTTCTAAACAACGGAACGGAGTCTTGTGTATAGCTGTACGATCACGTGCCTACTAACCTGTGTGTAACATCTCTACACTATAATACTAGGCAGGCCGAGAGAAGGATCATGCTGCTTGGGCAACACATGATCTCTATATTTTAGCCGAGGCTTTACGCTGTGGAGAGGCAATAACTCCAGCTCTTGTCTTAACCGGTCTCGGAATCAAAGCGAGAGGCAACTGTTACGGGTTATAAGTCCCTGTCAATTGGCGTAGACATGGGGCGCCACGCGTTGCCTCCTACGGTGGAAGACACCTACAGGTGTCACTGATCAGCTACCGCCCGCCTCAAGCTGGGCAGCCCCCGGCCAATAGGGTGCTGATCCGCCACAGCTTGCCTGCTTAAATGGGTGCTTGGGGCTAGGACAAAATCTGATTCGCAGGCTGTAAAACCAATGCACCAGGTGCTAATAAAAAGAAAAAGAAACCTCAAGCTACGGCTTGCAACCTGGAAAGTGAAAACCATGTATCCAGGATTTTCCACTGACTTGACCAACATTGAGATGTGAGAAAAACGGCTGTGATTGATGCCGAACTCAATCGTCTTAACATTGATATTGCTGGCCTGCAGGAGACTCGCCTCGCTGAGGAAGGGTCACTCAGAGAAAACAATTACACCTTTTATTGGAAGGGTAGAGGGCAGGCAGAAAAAAGGCAACACGGTGTGCGATTTGCAGTGAATAATTCGTTACTGGGAATGATTGAAATTCCAGCAGGAGGAAATGGAAGACTATTATCACTGCGCTTGGCAACCTCTTGTGGTTTTGCCACCATTATTAAAGCATATGCACCGACACTCGATTCCTCTGACTATGTAAAGGATTCTTTATATGAGGAGTTAGACTCCGTGATCAAGGCAGTTCCAAAATCTGACTACATTTATATGCTCGATGATTTCAATGCTCGTGTGAGCAAGGACTTGAGTTCATGGACAGTGTGCCTTGGAAAATACAACATCGGTGGCATGAATGAAAATGGGCAAAGGCTGCTGGAGCATTGCACTAGAAATGACCTTTGTATTACAAACTCCTTTTCTAAAACAAAAGAGCTGCAGAAGGTCACATGGAAACATCCAAGATCCGGCCATTGGCACAAGCTGGACTTCATCATCACACGGAGACAACATCTGAACCATACATCACTGACTCGAAGTTACCACAGTGCTGACTGTCATACGGGTCATTCTTTGGTTGTTGCAAGGGTTAGACTGAGACAAAAGAGAATCTACACAGCTAAACACAACTCTAGCCCCAGGATTAATATTATTAACACTCACGATCCAGAAAAGTGCTTCCAGTTTCAACAGCAACTTGAAGACACTTTCACTGATACACCAGAAAATTGTACAGTAAACAAAAAGTGGGGTCAACTTAAGGGAACTCTTTATAAAACTGCTGTAGAGGTTTACGGCACTGTGGATCATCAGAGGCTGGACTGATTTGCGGCAAACAGCCAGACTCTGCAGCCCTTGATTGATAAGAAGAAGATAGCTCTCTTAAGAAACAAGGAAAGACCAACGCGTAACTCTCTGAGTGAGCTAAATCAAGCTAGGAAGGGTGTGCAAAAGGCTGCCAGGCAGTGTGCAAATGATTATTGGATCAAGTTATGTGAGCCCATTCAAATCGCAAGTGATAAGGGAAACATCAGAAGCATGTATGATGGAATAAAGAAAGCCCGTGGTTTGGTGATCAAAAGAAGTGCACCATTGAAAATCTTGACTGGGGAAATCATAACTGATAAGAAACAGCAGATGGACATATGAGTAGTGCACTATTTGGAGCTTTACTCAAGTGAGACCAAACTAGCGGATGATGCCCTCAACGCCATAGAGACTCTACCAACTCTTGACCACCTGGACAAACTTCCCACCATAACAGAAGTTAAGTGTGCTATAAATGAACTTGCATCTGGCAAGGCTCCTGGTAAGGATGGGATTCCAATAGAGGTCATCAGAAGTGGGCAAGACACACTCACTCTACAGATCCACCAGCTAATAGAGCTATGCAGGTGAGAAGGACAAGTCCCACAGGATTTCAAAGATTCAGGCATCATAACACTGTACAAAAACAAGGGCGATCGAAGCGACTGCAACACCTATTGGGGTATCTCACTTCTGTGTATTGTTGGAAAGGTATTTGCCAGAATTGTTCTGCGCAGACTTCAAGTCCTAGGATATCAAGTCTACCCCAAATCACAGTGTGGCTTTCGACAGAACTGGTCTACCATTGATATGATATTCTCATTGCGACAAATGCAAGAAACATGCCGTGAACAGAATCAACCACTATTTATTCCCTTCATCGACCTCACAAAAGCATTTGATTTGGTCAGTGGTGGGGGTCTGTTCAAGGCACTAAAGAAGATTGGCTGCCCACCAACTCTTCTGTCCATTGTGGAATCGTTCCATACAGGCATGAAGGATATATAAATATTGAGCACAACCCACTACTGGCAACGCCGATCGCATTCTGGTATGAACCTAAGGCCTATCCACGTCAATATGGAAGCACTATACTCGAGTTTCGCCCTCATTTGAGCTCGTCATTAGTGCATATCCCTGACCGGATCCGGAAACAGTCCCGGATCACGCGTGTGAAGCGGGTGTGTAACCACGCGGCACACACTGGACACACCAAATTATCACAACAGAACATCACAACGCTACCCATCGTAGGCTATGCTCAAGATTGCCCAATCGCCGCGACCGACGTCCGTCAATCGATGGGACCCGAACTATCAGGACTTCTCACTGGCAAGGAACACCAGGCCTCCTAAATCCAGTGAGCAATAATCAAGGATTATTCCGATAATTGTCGGACGTCGGTCGCGGTTATTGGGCAATCTTGAGCATAGCCTACGATGGGTAGCGTTGTGATGTTCTATTGTGATAATTTGGTGTGCCCAGTGTGTGCCGCGTTGTTACACACCCGCTTCACACGCGTGATCCGGGACTGTTTCCGGATCCGGTCAGGGATATGCACTACTGACGAGCTCAAATGAGGGCGAAACTCGAGTATAGTGCTTCCATATTGACGTGGATAGGCCTTAGGTTCATACCAGAATGCGATCGGCGTTGCCAGTAGTGGGTTGTGCTCAATATTTAAATTTCAAATCCCGAAGCAACCACATAATCAAATGAAGGATATAATCAAGTTTGATAGTGCAACTTCTGAAGAGTTTGAAATCAAGAGTGGAGTTAAGCAAGGTTTTGTACTAGCTCCCACCCTCTTTGGAATATACTTTTCACTCTACTGAAATATGCCTTTAGTGATCAGGATGGTGAAATGTACATTAGCTCACGCTCAGATGGTGGCCTCTACAATGCCCAGAGATTGAAGACCAAGACCAAAATTAGGAGGGTACTGATCAGAGAGTTGCTTTTTGCAGATGATGCTGCAGTTACGACCCACTCTGAGGAAGAATTGCAATGTCTACTATCTGCATTCTCCAATGCTTGTTCTGAATTTGGTTTAACAATTAGCAAAAAGAAGACACAGATTATGTCACAAGATGCACATGGGGTACCATCAATCTTTATTGACGACGCCGAACTGGAGATAGTAGACCATTTTACATATCTATGACCAGGGGTAAATAGCAAATTATCGATAGATAGGAAATCAAATTAGGATTGACAAGGCAGCAACAACAATGAACAGGTTATGAAAACGAGTCTGGGAGAACAGGAAGCTTACTGCCAAAACAAAAGTCCTTGTCTATCAAGCCTTACGTTTTTAGTACTCTTCTTTATGGCAGTGAAACTGGACAACTTGCTCACACCAAGAGAAACGTTTAAACAGCTTTCATATGCGGTGTCTACGAAAAATTCTTGGTATTAAGTGGCAAGACAAAATCACAATTACTGAAGGATTGGAAAGATCAGGTTGTGTGACGGTTTATTCTATACTCAGTCTTCGTAGACTTAGATGGATAGGACATGTTAGGAAGATGGATGATGGTAGAATACCAAAGAACATCTTTTTTGGTGAATTACAGATGGGTAAGAGATCGCAGGGTTAGTCTCTGCTACGATACAAAGATGTGTGTAAGCCTGACATGATTGATACAGGCATTGATAACGCACATTGGGAGCAAGTCGTCGCTGAACGTGTTGCATGGAGGGCAAACATCAGAAATGAAATAAAGACAAAGGAGAACATTATTGCAGATAAGTCAAACACCCAGAGTGTGAGACGTAAGATGGTGCATGATGATGGAAATGACCACGTGTTCACATACACCCACTGTGAACGAACATTTACAGCGCGAATTGGCCTTATCAGACACATTCGCTACCGCCATTGGTAAAACTTATTATGCCTTTTTAAAGCACAAACTATCGTCTGTCAAGACGGAAGGTGCCAATGGGAACGAACGAACAAACGAACGAACGAACAAACTTTATTTTAAAAGGGTAACAAATTGGGATGCCGGCTTCGTGGTTTAGAGATTAGCGACCTTTCTCCGTAATCTCGTATACTCTCGTAGGTAACGTGATGACGGTGAGAATCAGCAGTGGTTCGAATCGCATCGGTAACTTACGGGGTATGTGAGCCGACCGCTCAGAAAGCAATGGCAAACTACTCAGCGTAATCTTGCCAAGAAATCAACATACAGCTGAAAGATATTGATGTTGACAGCGATGTCCTGTAAAGGATATGCAAAAAAAAATAAACATTGGGCATGCAGGCCCGTCTTACATTCGGCCCTTTCGATCACTCATCTTTCATTCATCAAATGTGCATGTTGCATTTACATGAAAAAAAAACACAGAGAGACAGACAGACAGACAGACAGACAGACAGACAGACAGACAGACAGACAGACAGACAGACAGGCTGGCTGGCTGGCTGGCTGGCAGGCTGGCTGGCTGGCAGGCAGGCTGGCAAGCTGGCAGACAGACAGACAGATAGATAGATAGATAGATAGATAGATAGATAGATAGATAGATAGATAGATAGATAGATAGATAGATAGATAGATAGATAGATAGATAGATAGAAAGGTAGGTAGGTAGATAGATAGATAGATAGATAGATAGATAGATAGATAGATAGATAGATAGATAGATAGATAGATAGATAGATAGATAGATAGATAGATAGATAGAGAGGGAGGGAGGGAGAGACAGACAGACAGGCAGACAGACAGAGACAGACACAGACAGACAGACAGACAGACAGACAGACAGACAGACAGACAGACAGACAGACAGACAGACAGACAGACAGACAGGCAGACAGGTAGGCAGGCAAGTAGGCAGGCAGGCAGGCAGGCAGAACATTCAATCGAACATGTGTTTCAAACTTTCACAATTTGGGCACGTAGGCCCGTCTTACATTCAGCCCTTCCAGTCACTCATCTTTCGTACATCAATTACGTATTTTGTACATTACATTCACGTAGGAAAATCAAAATCATTATCATAAGGAGGTTGTGAAGATAAAAAATGCATATTACCATGTTATGTGACAGGCAGTTAGCCAGACACGCATATACACGCACATGGATAAACACTGGTTATACATACATATAAATAGAAAGATAGACATATAGACAGATAGAACGATAGACAGGCAGAAATATAGCTTACTTTAGGTTTGGCTGTCTCTGAGAACGCTCTGGTTACAAACATCTTGCTAATCCCTAGGCTGAATGTTTGTGCAGCCTTGGTTACACAAGTCTGCCATCGGGGCGCCTGAGTCTGAGTTCCACTTTTGATCTACGTGCACATGGGTACCAAGAAACATAAATATACTGATATTGGGAATTCGAAGTAGTGCTTCTCGGCATAGGCTACACCAGGACAAATGATGTAATGTCGCCATTTCTCTTCCTTGATTCCTTTCATTCACATACATTGTGAAAATTGTGGGATCGACCATATAGATAATCCAGCAGGACAAATAGATATATAATATCCTTGCTTAATCATTTTGCCAGGGCAGGGGTCGTATGGTCTACTCTTTGCCATTTTCTTTTGCTGTGGGATTTTCAACAAGCACGACTTGCACACGGGACCTCCGGTTTTTCGCCCTTATTTGAGAAGTCTAGGTATCACATCTCGCTGTCCAATAGATCATTGGGGCGTGTGGCATCTTGATGTATCAATGGATCAGTGGGGTGTCTGATATCAGTGGGCGTGTGATATCTTTATGTTTCAATGAATCAGTGGGGAGTGTGATATATTTATGTATCAATGGATGTCTGGGGCTTTTGACATCTTTATTATCAATAGATCGGTTGGGCGTATGATATTGTTATGTATCAATATATCAGTGGGGCGGCGTGTGGTATATTTATGTATTAATGGATCGCTGCTGCGTGTTATATCCTTATGTATCAATATATATATATATATATATATATATATATATATATATATATATATATATATATATATATATATATATATATATATATATATATATATTTATATATATATATATAATCTCATGTTCCTCTTGTGCCTTGCTTGTAGAGGTGGAGTATAAACAGCGGGACAGTGCCCGCTTATGGGCTTCATGCATCGATAGCCCATGGACTCTGTTATTCCCTGCGCCCATCGTTAATGTGGGCGGTCTCTTCTTCTGCTTCCACTGGCAGAGGCAGACCAAGTGAAATGATGCTGGATGGATTGTGACGGCGGTAAGGAGGAATATCAACGGCGGAGTTGATCCAGAAAACCAAAGACCGAGATCTGTGGAGAGTCATGAACGCCTACGCCGCCGGCATGGTACTTTATGATGATACACACACGCGCGCGCGCACACACACACACACATACACATACACACACACACAGGTTCATCTATTTATTCAGTAGAATGTCGTTTACAGAGCCTCGCTACCGTAACAATTGTCCGGAAAACTCCCTAATAAGCAAGATGTCCCGCGTCCGATACACCCAACTGGAGGTCATCTGCCACATCCTACACTGATGTCCTCTTTTGCCTTCCTCTTCCTCTCTTCTCGGGCATATACCCTCCATTATTGTTCTCTCCAAACTTTCATGACATTTTAAGTGACCAAAATATTTCTTTGTTTGCTTTATCGCCTTTAGCATCTAACCTTCTTCAATATTTATGTCTAGTGGTAGGGATGTATTTGTGCTTTTCTGTATCCAAGATATTCTTAGAATCAATCTACAACATGCATGTTCAAAGGCATTGTTCCGCAGTTCTGCTTGCTTTGTAAGTGTCCATGTCTCACAGGTGTATTTTGCAATGGGAAAGATGCATCAAGAGATGTTAATTGCTACGAGAAAAAGAGTTTTAAGGTGTTACATAGAGACTGTACTTTTTATGGATGTGAAGAGTGGGCAATGAAAAGTCAAATTTAAACAATAAATGATGTCTGTGGAAATACGCTTTCTGAGAAGAATTCAAAGAATATCGTGGACAGACAGAAAAACCAGTGACCAGGTCTTACAAGAAACACATGAAAATCGTAAACTGGTAGAGAAATTAAGTGTAGACAATCTAACATTTTGGACATGTTATGAGAAGAAATAAATTGGAGAACTTGGTGACAATTGGCAAGAACGAGGGGAAGAGAACAATGGGAAGACAGAGAAGTAAATACCTAAATGGCTTGACAACGTGTCATGGTCTAGACAAGATCACTGAATTGATCCACGGCTCTGGTGATTGTGTGAAATGGCGAACCCTGACCGCCCATGCTTACCGGCATGGCACATGATTGATGGATCTGTCCAACGCCACAATTTATTCAGTTGATTTAGTTTTTGGAGAACAAAAGATATTCGTCTTTTAATGGGTTTCATTGTGTCACCATACATGGTAATTAATTTCATCTCATCTCATCTTGCTCATTTTGTACCTTGCAGTGTCGAGGTTAAGTATATACAGCGGGAGAGTGCCCATTTATGGGCTTCATATATCGATATTCCCATGGACTATGCTATTCCCTCTGCCCAACGTTTACGTGGTCGGCCTCTTCCTCTGTTTCCATCTGATCTGTACATTATTGCTTGTTGTGGTATGCAGTTGACTGGTAACCTACTTGCATGGCTAAACCATTTGACTTACTGCCATTTAATAACATCCAGAGTTGCTATAAGCCCACTTTAACCCTGATTTCTTCATTTCTGATTTTCTGTCTTCTTGATATATTGAGTATTATTCTCAGCAATCTCATTTCATTTGCTGTGAGTTTTCTTTTCTCTTTTGCTGTCATTGTCCATTTTTAGCATTGGTAGCATAGAGTTTGGCAAGAAGATTGTGTTGTAGAGTTCTTTCTTAGTAACTATTGATACATATTTGTTCTTTATTATTGTACCACGTGTCCAACGAGTGGCTTGCCATATTGCATCTGTTTACAATCACGTCTTCTGATCGATAAAATGGCGTCGACGTGACGCGTTTATTATTCATGAGACGCTGTTTAGTGTTTTCCTGTGGATTATGTGGTGTTATTTCGTATTCGTTTATTGGAAGTGTTCAAAAGAAGCCACAGAAGGCAAGCCGTGGATGAAATTTTGAGGTCAGCCGACAGATATTTGTTAGTTATTGTCTCAAGTTTCGCGACGGCAGACAGAAGATCTCTTTAGTGGGACCATGGCTGCGGCCACACGGAAAGTATGGTCACTCCCACGAAGGAAAGCAACGGCAACAACCTTCTTTAAAAGCGCCTAGTTCATTATGATTGGCCTAAAGACAGGTCATCGCAAGACAAGGACAGAAACATTAAAATTAGCAACATGGAATGTTAGGACTTTAAACGACGACGCAAAGTTAGATAAACATCAAACAAGAAATGGAAAGAGAGAAAATTAATATTTGCGAAACGAGATGGGCAGGAGCAGGCATCAAGATAGAAGAAGATTTTAAGATTATTTATTCTGGAGGAGAAGATCGACAAGGGGGGTGGGGGATGGGGGGGGGGTAACAATTATCTTGGACCGGCAAACATCAAAATCTGTTCAAGGACATTGGGCCGTGTCAGACAGAGTTCTACTAGGTAAATTAAGTGGCAGACCTTTTAACATAAATGTTATTCAATATATGCCCCAACAGGAGAATCCAGTGAAGATAGTGTAGAGGAATATTATAATGACATAGTCTGCTTTAAAGAAATGTAAAAATTCAGAAATATTCATCATAATAGGGGACTTCAATGCAAAAGTAGGAAATCAAAGTGATAGATACACACATGGAAACTATGGTTTAGGAGAGAGAAATAAAAGAGGATACAGACTTGTAGAGAGGGCAATAGAGCATGAAATGTTTGTAGGAAATACCTCGTTTAAGCAACACCCTAGAAGATTATGGACATGGAGGAGTCCTGATAGCAGGACTAGAAACCAGACTGATTACATTCTGATTAGCAGAAGATTTGAAAATGCGTTAACAATAGCAAAAACAGTTCCCAGTGCTGATTGTTATAGTGACCACAGATTACTTACAGGAAAATTGAGGATAAAGTTGAAGAAAGTGAAGTATACAACAGGAAACACTAAATATGATTTGTGTACATTGAGTAATGACAAGGAAATTCAAAACAAATTCAACATAGACGTTCAGAACAGATTTGATGCATTGCCTGATCTAGAGATCCTATTCCAGAATGTGGATGATTGTCAGAGTCCTAAGAACTGATAGAGACGACAGATCCCAAAGACAGGACATGGGAATAGAAGACAGGACAGTACGCCCTTGAACAGACAAGTCAGTGCACCCTTGGACTCCACTACGTGAGACAACAGTCATCAACGGATGGACTGACCCCTTGGGGAAGGACAGGACAAAGTCCCAATACCGAGACGCATTACATTCCACGACTATCCTCAGACGGCACGAGGTCAAATACCACGTGAGAGTAGACCAAGGGCAAAAGCTGGGGAAACGAGACTGGACTTTGAATGAGGAAGGATGTGTCTGATTGTTTGCTAGAGAGCGTGAACTGCATAACCGATAGGAGTGTTTGCTAGCGCTGAGTTAGTTAGTTAGTTAGTCTTTCCTCTTGAGTCTAAGGCGGCGCATAGGGCAGAAGTCGTGACTCTCCATGCTTGGCGGTTCTCTGCTACCTGTTGTAGATCTTGGACATTTACTTGGCCATTAAATGAGCCTTCTCAAATGATGGTTCTACATAGGGTCTCTCTTGGTCTTCCCCGTTTTCTTTTCCCTACTGGTGACCATATGAGGGCTTGGTAGGGGAGTCTTGTCTTGTCCATTCTGAGTACATGGCCTATGTAGTTCCAACGGCGTCTTCTTATGAAATTGGATACTGTATCTTGCTTAGTCTCTTTTCTTATTTGCGTATTGGTTCTGAAGTCTGTCCAGTGGATGTTTAGAAGTCTTCTAAGACATTTGTTCTCAAAATTGTCTAATTTTTTATCTAAAGCTACCGTTGATTTCCAACTTTCACATCCATACTAGAACATTATATACAACAATAAGACAGAGACAAACAGCTTTCCTCGGTCATGTGATGAGAAGAGAGGCATTGGAGAACATCGTAACAACTGGAAAGATCGAGGGGAAGAGAGGCAGAGGTAGACCAAGAGAAGTGATGCTGGATGGATTGAGACGGTGGCATGGAGGAATATCAGCAGCAGAGTTGATCCAGAAAACCAAAGACCGAGATCTATGGAGAGCCATGAACGCCTACGCCAGCCGGCACGGCACTTGATGATGATGATGACATCCATACGTTAACACTGGAATCACACAAGAGTTGAAGATTTTAAGTTTTGTGTGTTTGCTGAGTGTCTTTGACTTCCAGATGTTTGACAGTTTATTGAAGGCACTAGATGCCAGTGCGATTCTAGATGATATTTCTGGTGTTGAGTCCCCTGTAGATGTCATTGTTGCTTCCTAGGTGCACTGAGAGGGCTGAGAGCATTATGTTATTAGACTGCGTGTGCGCTAGTTATGCGGGCTAAGATTTTATTGTTTGAGCGAAAGAGTGTAGTGCTGAACACTACTCCATTTGTGATAAGTTATTTCATATTTCGGATTTACATTATTAAACCTTTGGAACATGTTGATTGGAGTGGACTGACTTCTATGTAAACGTACGTTAACTGTCAAGACATAGAAAAACAAGCGACGTGAGACGTTGACAATTATCAATGGGAAATGTTGAAGAATTCAGTCAGTTTGGCTGCAGAAGCAACTATTCCAAAATTAAAGAAGGTGGGTCGTAAGAAATGAATAAGAGATGAGTGAATAAATTTTGCAAATAATGAAAACAAGAAGATTCAACAAAAATAATTCTGCCAAATATGAAAAAATTCGCAGACAAGTCAGAATATTATGTAAAGAGCCAAAAGAAACATGGCTTGAGAAAAATGCTTAGAAATGGAAAAACAACACAACAGTCAAAATACCAAATTAATGCACAAAAGAATTCAGGAACTTACTAATAAAAGAACACGTACATCAGCAGGCTGTCTAAAAAACTAAAGATGAAAAAATCATAATAGATAAAGATCACATACTACATTTATAGTCAGATTATGTGAAAAACCTGTATGATGATAACAGAGAGGAACAGTACGATATTCGATTTAATAATAAAGGGCCTCCAATTTTGAAGATGGAGGTTCAAAATGTTCTTAAACATATGAAAGCTGGCAAGGCCCCCGTTGCAGATAACATCACAACAGAAATGATTAAAGCTTTAGATGAATATGGAATATATCAAGTCACCAGACTGCTGACAACAGTATATGATACAGGAGATATACCTTTTGAATTATGTAACTCTGTATTTATTGCAATCCGAAAGAAATCAGGATCTTTGGAATGTGATCAACATAGAACTATTAGTATGATGAGTCATATCACAAAGATGTTGCTACGAATTATCATTCAAAGAGGGATGAAGAAAAAACAACCTGAAATATGGGAAGAACAATGTGGGTTTGTAGAAGGAAAGGGTACAGTAAATGCTGTGTATATGCTTCGATCAGTTATCGACGTGCTATAGAAGTAAAGAAGTATATACATATTTGCTTTATTAACTACACAAAGGCTTTCGATAGAGTTAGACATGTCAACATGGTGGATATGCTTGCAGATATATAAATTGATGGGAAAGACATTATGCTTATAAAAAACATATATTGGGAATACCAAACTGCCGTAAGGATTGATAGTGAAGTGGGAAAATATCATCCTATTAAGAGAGGTGTTAGGCAGGGATGTGTAATGTCTCCAGATGTTTTTTCCCTATACAGTGAAAGTATTTTCAGAAATGCAGAAGATACAAATGGAATCAGCATTGGAGGACGAAACATCAATAACATTAGATATGAAGATGATACAGTACTGACTGCAGACAAAGAGCAGGATACGCAAGAATTAGTAAATGCGGTTGTTGCACACAGTGAGCAGCTGGGGTTAGAATTAAATTATAAAAAGACACAGATTATGGTCGTCACTAGGAAGAACGAAATACCACAATGTCAAATACAAGTAAATGGGAATATTCTTCAACAAGTACAATTATCTTGGAACAGTCATAACATCTGATCGGAGATTAGAACAAGAATCGCCATGGCGAAAGTAGCCTTTAGCAAGATGAAAAACATTCGGACCAATAAAAAGATGTCAATGGAAACGAAAAAAAGAGTGTTGAGGGTGTACATTGGGCCTGTTCTTTTATATGGATGTGAAACCTGGACAATGAGTAGTCAAGCTGAAAAAACATCTGATGGCTGCAGTAATATGGTTTCTGAGAAAAATGCAAAGAATACCATGGACAGAAAGAAAAACCAATGACCAAATACTACAGGAGACAAATGAAAATCGTAAATTGATTAGAGAAATTAAACGTAGACAGTCAAAATGTTTTGGACTTATGAGAAGAAATGGATTGGAGAACTTAGTGACAACTGGCAAGATCGAAGGGAACAGACCAAGAGAATGACCGAGAGGAAAATACCTAGATGGCTTGGCCACATGGCATGGGCGAGACAGGAACATTGAGCTGATCCACGACTCTGGTGATCGAGTGAAATGGCGAGTCATGACCGCCCACGCTTACCGGCATGGCACATGATTGATTAATTGATTTACTTGCAGATGGCACCTTGTCGCACTTTACCTTATGAAAATCCAAATTGATCTCTCTCATTCGCTGGGTTAATTTTTCAACTCTTTGCTCGGCGTATTTGAATCCGAACAGATTTTGTATAGTTCTGAGAAGAGACAGTACTTATTGTGAGAATAAGCGTGGTACTAGCTGAATGAATAGATATTATGTTATTTGTGAGAATAGACAATCTAAGTGTCGTGTGAATAGAGAGTCAGTGTGCGATTAGACATCACATTGTTGTGTTGTTAGATAAATAATATCTAATTTATTGAGCCGGAACACAGTTCTAGTTGTGTGAATGTAAAGTGAATCGTGCTAATGTAATGCTAGATAATGGAATGTTATGCTGGTCATGATAAAATTATGCTAGTGACCTTGAAGTTATGCTATTAATGTGAATGTTATGTTTATAAGATGAATGTTAGACTAATAGTATGATTGTTATACTAGTGGTCTGAAAGTTCTGCAAGTCATGTGAATGCAATACTAGCCGTGTGAATGTTATCCTAATTCGATGCATGGTGTGCTAAGTATGAATGTTATACTAGTCGGTGAATGTTATGCAAGCCCGTGTTGTCCAACAACAATTTCCAAGCGATACAATCGGTTAGTTATTTCGTTATCGACAGATCATCCTCATTGCATATCGAACCATACAATCCATAAGTGCTCGGATCCCCACTTAAGTAAATCCCGCAGCGTGTAGCGGAAAACGACACCTGTTATGTGTTGGTTTATTAATCTTCTTTTGCTTCCTGCGTAGTTAGTTAGTCGACAGATCATCCTCATTGCACATCGAACCATTCAGTCCATAAGTGCTCGGATTCCCCTCCTCAGCAAATCCCGCAGCGTGTAGTGGCTAACGACACCAGTTCTGTGTTGGTTTATCAATCTTCTTTGGCTTCCTGTGTAGTGTTCTTGTTTGGCCACCCCTCTTTTAATTTGCTGTTCTCGAAGTCTGGCCATGGTTGTACATTCACAGTCATCACTTGGTTCACGCAAAAGTTTTACTTCTCGTAGAGCATTCAGAATGTCTGCCTGGTCCATGGCGCGTCCGCCCTCCACCGTAGCCTCACCTGCGAGCTTGTCAGCCCGCTCATTTCCTTGTACTCCCGCATGCCCTGGCACGAAGATGAAACTAATCTTTGCCAGCCGAGACCGCTCCAGAGACAGCAACCATTCTCTTCGGATCGACCCCTCCTCTATCCACTTGATCATGATCATTGAGTCGCTAAGGAAACATGCCCTAGTGAATGTCTGTGTCTCGAACCATGTTATTGCTTTACTTACTGCCATGACTTCCATAGTCAGGCTACTTGTGGTTTCAGTGAAAGCACCAGAGTCCTCCTTCACAATTCTCCCTCCGGCCCGAGCCGTAAAGGCCCATGAGCTTCTCACATGTCGGACGACCGACCCATTTGTGTAGATGACAGCATCACCGTCTAGCGAATTCTCGAAAATCAACACTTGTACTTCAACCCACACAGCAGCCGGATTTTCTTGTCTGCATTTTCTATCTAGCTGGATGCAAACTGAAAAGGATGTGCAGAAATCTGTTGGCACTTGTACCCACTCCTCGCCAGGTTCTAAGTCCTCACGTGAACATACCTGTTGAAGAATGTCTTCGGCTTGATCCATCCACGACCATCCTATTTTTAACCTGCTGCCCTTCACCTTCATAATTTCACTATGCAGTGGATGTTGTGTGCTTGCGTTAACTCTGAGGTTGGCGCGTGCTCTGAAAACTTGTATAATCGCTTCAATGGTTGGAAAATCAAGAAGGTAGCGCATCGCCCTGCATACTGTATCTCTTGTAATCCAAGAATAATGCGCATATAGAATGTCAGTATTTATATTCATAGCTCACAATATTCCCAATCTGTCAGAAGTCGGGGTGCCCCACCGGCTAGATGAAAGTATTATTCACTGGCAAGCAACCCCAAATAGTCAGAAACTGACTAGGGACAAAATCTATATGGCTGAACTATAGATTAGGCCTATGCATATCCAACGTACAGCTCTAAGTGGCTCGTTACAAAATGAAATTAACTGCGCTGAACATTCGCCAAGGAATGGGAAAGAGAAGGTTAGCTAAGATAGCTGTTTAAGTCTAAATATATGAGGATAGACGACTATCTCAGTACAGGTTTTTCTCCCTGACTGCTCCCTTCCTTGGTGTCTAAGTGAACCCCCACCAATGTACACAACACGTATGCACAATTGGAAAAATATAATGACAGAACTATGAGTTACAATACTACAACATTTATTTGCTAATCATAACAATAGACATAGGATGATTGTCAATATGAGGATGATGAAATCATATACATATTGATATTGATGACAAACATTACGTAACTTTACTTGTTACTTGATCTATCTGGATCTGTGGTCCAGATCCCCACTCTCCAGTAGACTCAACAAAAGAAAAGAAAACAGCTTGCCGGTATTCTGACGTCTGTCAGTCCTGGCTCTACCTAGTCATAACTCGTTCTTGAGATCTATAACATAGGTGCTCCTTGTGAGAGCTTGAAAGAAAGTCAAGAATGTGTTATATCTAGTTCTACATCAGCGCAATCTTAAGTAAAACATATTCTAGTAAACACATATACAATGACCAGCTTGGCCAAGTTTATCTTCCAGCTCTACTGTGTTCACCCTCCTCATTCTCCCGACTGTCTTTAGTCTGGGACGGGCTTTTCAATTGTCTCACACGCCTGTAATGATTACATTTCTGTCGCCCATGTCCATGTCGCTAATACAGAAATTCTATCGTACAGCCGCTCCGTCCAAAGTTGGTTTAGCAGCTCACAGGGTCGGTAATGGTATTATAATAGTACCGGGTCATCCGGGCTCACACGCTGTGACCAGTCAGGTTCCCATGCATTACCGTGAACGCACGCCCACAATACACTGAGAAAGTTTAGCACCATATACCCTATACCAATTGTGGGTAATGTATGTACCATTACACCTCTGCTTCCAACACAATCGTTGGCCAATGTGCCAATGCGCAGACAATAGCATAACACTTCATATTGGTAGGTTTGCATATGACAAATCAATATATCAAACATCCAATACACATAAACATATTGATTAAACTAGACATATTATGATACTTTAACATCATAGCATAATGCACTAGTTAGTTTGTATGTATACGAAATGAGACGTATATACACAAAAAGAATATGTACGAAGTATATTCCTATCATCGTATATTCATATGAAATTACACATATATACATCCAACATATCCGTAAACATTATATTACTTCAAGATGGACATCTAATGATACTCAACATAATAGCATCAGGCATTATTAAGGAGTACTAATATTGTATAGCTACAAAATGAGATATACAACAAGTCTAATTGAAGTGACCACACAGACCAGCCATATTTGCTGATCTGCCCGGTTTAATCACCACTTAGTTACTGTTGTGGTAAGAATTAAAGACATAGTCAGTTGACTATATTCTGTACAACAAATGCACACACCAAAAGGCAACTAGGATAGTGTACAAAGAAATGACAAGCATCTACCAAGACACCTAAAAGTATACTTAGACAATGATATTTATTGAAATAACCTATGTCAGATATAGATTGACTAGTTACTAAGAAATAATTCTCCTAGTGAAATCTAGCAACATAATGAATCATACATGTGACTACAAACATTGAGCTGGCTGCCTACCTGTTCTGAAATCAGACTTAATCTAAAGGGAACAGGTCTAGCGTGGGTTTTTATACCTAGCCTAGCAGTAGACACTTATCTCCCAGGAATTCCATTCATAAATTCTTCTTATCTCCCCCTGACGTTAATTGCAATTATCTCCAAGTCTGTCCAGTCATAAAAATTCTTTCTGCATGCACACTAGCCTTCACACCTGTGGGTCTGACAATTATTAGCCCCCTGAGTCTTATCAGTGATTTCACACCTTGCACCTCTAGTCTCTACCAGATGGAGGTCAGCCATCGCGGTTGGGCGATTTCCTAGCTATGCTTATCAGATGTCATGTCAAGGGAACAATTAGGTTCTCATGGTCAACAGCCAGTTTACAACTCTGTTGGTAAACCAGGTTTGCTTGCATCATGCCTGGTTGGTTTTAATTACCATTCAGTCCCCTGAGTCTGCCCTCCAGTCTGGCTGGATTGATAACCTCTGGGGGTGACCGGTACTGGTGTCAAATTAACTTCCCAAATAGAAAGCCATTCCTGGTGGTTTGTTTACTTGCAGGTTTTGCAAGCTTTCGTCAAGACAGTATAGCCTTGAATATAGAGAAAACAGTTTTGTTCGTCTGTTGATCCTCTACATGGCCTATCAAAAGTGAACCGAAAATTTTTCTGGGAAGTAAAGGCTGCAAATTCGTGACAAAGCTTCCCTTTTAAAAAAAGTTTCTGCCAGAAATCTTTTGTCACAGCACGCCGTACATCCCAGAATCATGCCTAAACACTCTCCGTTCTGTATCTGCCTAAAGGTTTCCAATATTCCTTGTGGCAGTAGGTTGTCCTGCATCTGCATAAAGACGTTCCATTTCCATAATATCAGGATACTTTGGATAGGTCCTTGTACCTGATTTTCGGCCGGGATTCCATGCAATAGCTTGGTAAAATCCGGTAATTGTCAGGAGGTTGTATTTTTACCCTTCTGGGAACGATCACAATCAACGGGATTCTTCGGCGCCTCTGGGCAACGGTCTTAGTCCATTCCCTCACGTGATTTAATCCTTTCAGCCGAGGATGTACCCTTAGTGAAGTCTCGCCTAAGCTGGCCCCAGCAAAGCTTGTCTCCGTGATTTTCCTCCATCCGTTATAGATCCTTAACTGATCCATCAATATCTTCCTTTTGAAAGGAATAATGTTACACATCATGGTCCCATGATATAAATTCAACTGGCGCTTTCCTCCTTCAAAGTCGGGCGTAACAATCTTCCCTCCTCGGTGTCGCGGTTTCTTCCCCTGATAATCAGTTAACGGGCCGAGTTTCTCTGCATTAGAGTTTCTTGTACAAACCGTGCTAGGAATTGGAAATTTAGTGTGTCAAGTTGTCCAGCGTTGAGAAATAACATAGTTATTCAAAGGCGATAAAGTGGAGTTACTTTTGAATAAAGTATCCACAAATAGCTGATCTTCTCCTATCAAATCGACCTGACTGAAGGGTAGATTTAGTCCTAAGAGTGTTGATTCCAAACCACTCTTGACTTCTGTTACTTCAGGTTCCTGTCGCTGGAATTCCCTGATAACTTCAGCTAATGAGATGATAGACGTTTCTTCCTCCATCTTGTGCAAAGAATTTTTTTCTTAAGCACCTACAGACAATGTTGTCTGCACAATATCAGAGTCCATATTCTGGCTCATGACAATTCCCTGTGTTTTCTGAGTCTCCGAACTGGTATACTCTGAGATAACAACTGGAAATGTTTCCTGGTCTGGATGTTCCTCTCTGGTCGTGCTTTCATGGGCTAAGTCCAGTGGAGGTAAATCCTGTGGTGGGCTGGCGTCTAGTAGAATTCTATTCTGTAGCATTTGAGCTCGAAAGCCATTAATATACAGTAGATAATAGAAAATAGATACCAGACAATAAATAATAGAAAGCAGACTGTAGCTATTATTATTATTATTTTGTTTTTAATTGGCACCTTGCCGTCTTGACAGACGATAGTTTGTGCTTCAAAAAGGCATAATAACTTTTACCCATGGCGGTAGCGTATGTGACTGATAAGGCCAATTCGCGCTGTAAATTTCCGTTCACAGTGGGTGCATGTGAACACATGGTCATTTCCACCATCATGTACCATCTTACGTCTCACACGCGCGGTGTCTGACTTATCTGCAATAATTTTTTTTTCCTTTGTCTTTATTCCATTTCTGATGTTTGCCCTCCATGCAACACGTTCAGTGGCTGCCAATGTGCATTATCAATGCCTATATCATTCATAGACTGTAGATAAAACACTAATTATTTGCATGTCCTTTTCAGGACGTCGCAGTCAACCGCAGAATTTGTGGCTGTTTGTGATTTACAAGGCGAGTTTATGTTCAGTCTTTTGCCGTTGCTTTCTAAACGACAGACACTCATACCATTGTTGAAAATCAACACAAGTCGGTCTACTTTCAAAACGCCTGCAGCTGATTTGGAACGCGGTATGCGGGATTACGAATCATTTATTAGCATGAGACGCTTGCTGAGAGACTATTTTTTATGTTGCATATCCTTTACAGGACGTTGCAGTCAACACCAACATGTTTCAGCTGCTCTTGATGTACTAAGCACGTTTTTACATTTATTAATTTGCCTTTACTTTCTGAACGACAGGCTCACATCCCACCGTAAGTTACCAGCGCGACGCGAAACGCTGCCGATTCTTGCAGCTGCTGATTTCCCCACGTGGATATACGGGATTGCGAACAATGTCGCTAACCCCTTGGCCAGGGAGAATAGATAACATATAATAGACATAAGGTCTATGAAAACAGTGTCTGTAAATCTGTAAATCTGGAGCTTCAGTGTTTCAGTTTGATCACGGGATCTATAATCGTGCATGCGTAGACAACACAGTTACAACCTTTTAGGATGGCACTCGAGAACCGACTCTATATTTTTGATGTATGTGGGGAAGATGATGTTGACAATCTCATCATCTGGCAGTGTGATGTTGGCTGTGCTGAAGAGTGATCTGATGGCCCGGGCTATGTCCAGCTGTCAATTAGTCATATATAATATATTATAGTTCCTCCACTGTAAGAATTAATAATTATAATATGCAACATCATCATGTGAACTGCCAGCTAGCATAAGAGTTAATGTTAGTTAGTTAGTTAGTTAGTTAGTTAGCTAGTTAGTTGGTTGGTTGGTTGGTTGGTTGGTTGGTTGGTTGGTTGGTTAGTTAGTTAGTCGACAGATCATCCTCATTGCGTATGGAACCATTAAGTCTATAAGTGTTCAGTTTCCCTCCTCAGTAAATACCGCAGCATTTAGCGGCTCACGACACCAGTTCTGTGATGGTTTATTAATCTTCATTGACTTCCTGCATAGTGTTCTTGTTTGACCACACATTTTGTAACTTGCAATTCTCGCAGTCTAACCATATATGTAGATTCACAGTCATCACTTGGTTCTAGCAAATGACTTACTTCTAGTAGAGCATTTAGTATATGAGCCTGGTCCGTGGCTTGTCCGCCCTCCATAGTAGCCTTACTTGCAATCCTGTCAGCCCGCTCATTTCCTTGAACACCAGCATTCCCTGGCACGAAAATGAAACTAATCTTTGCCAGCCGTGACCGCTCCAGAGAAAACTACCACTGTCTTCGGTCCCACCCCCTAGCTATCTTCTTGGACATACTCACGGAGTCACTAAGGAAACATGCATGAGTGGAGGTCTCCAGCCATCTTATTGTTTTACTTACTGCCATAACTTCCATAGTCAGACTACCTTTGGTCAAGGCAAAAGCACTAGAATCTTCCTTCACAATTCTCCCTACAGTTTGAGCCGTAAAGGCCCATGCACTTCTAATGCGTCTAACGACTGACGTATTGTGTAAATGACAGCATCACCCTCTAAAGAATCATCTAATATCAAAGCATGTACTTCCGCCTACACAGCAGTCGGACTTTCTTGTCTGCATTTTCTGTCTAGTTGAATGCAAACTGAAAAGGGCATACAGAACTCTGCTGGCACTTGTACTCAATCCTCGCCAGCTTCTAAGTCTTCAAGTGAATTCACCTGTTGAATAATGTCTTCGGTTTGAGCCATCCATGACTTTCCTTTTTTTAACCTGCTGCCCTTTACTTTCTTAATTTCACTATGCGATGAATGTTGTCTGCGTTGACTCTAAGGGAGGCCTGTGCTCGGCAGATCTGTATTCTGTCTCCCGTGGTTAAAACGTCAAGAAGGTAGCGTGTCGTCCTACATGTCATATCTCGTGTGCACCCAAATATAATACGCATTGCTTCGTTCTGCATCCTCTCCAACCTTTCCATCTGCTTGTTGCTGAGAGTCAGGATCGCCATCGCATACTCAAAAACAGAAAGTTCAAGACCCTTGTATAGAAGACATAGATGGCGCTGCTCACAGTTTGCGGCCGCCATCACCCGCATCGCAGCGAAACATGGCTAGGCCTTTATTATCACCTGGACAATGTGCTCACTATAAGCAAGGCTTCGATCAAATCGTATCCGCGGGTATTTCATTGCCTGCGTTCTTTCCACAGACTCTGAGCACAGATGTATAGTTGGTGTTGGGTTGTTGACAATATGGTTGTTCAAAGAGAAACATGCTACTGCTGCCTTCATTGGGTTGACCATTGCACCAGCTTCAACACACCACGTGCTTATGCGACTGAGTTCTGTTTGTAGTTCCACAGCAACCCGATATCTATCCTTATCTTCACGATACACTAACACATTGAAGGCATACGGCAATGTCGTCCTCGATCCTGTGATCTGCTCACCGACGATTCTCACAGTTTAGGCGTTGAACAGAACTGGAGATAATTGTGATCCCTGCGGCAGGCCAGGATATATTGTTGCTGGGACAGAAGTCCAACTGCCACATGTAAAAACTATTTTCCGTTGGAAGAGGGCTGCAGCGATCCAATTAACAATGAATGGATCTCTCTTGATGTCAAGCAGATGACACTTTAAAACTTCCAACAGTTATTTTGAATAGAGGACTTGGAAATATTCAAGTTAAGGAATAGTGGTGGCAGAACTGTGTGATATGGCTTTTATGTGTAATTTCTGGTTACCTAGGAGTTTTGTATGGAGTCAGCCTGAAATTTGAATGTAGTTTATCAGCAATCCGCTTGCTTCATACACCGCAGAATGTTGCATGTTGATGAATTCTGTTCAACCGGATGTGTATGAGTCACAACCAAAAGAGTGACCAATGTCTATAACTAACTAACTAACTAACTAACTAACCAACCAACCAACTAACCAACCAACCAACCAACCAACTAACTAACTAACTAACTAACCAACCAACCAACCAACCAACCAACCAACCAACTAACTAACTAAACTACCTAATTAACTAATTAATTAATCAAGTAACCAACTAACTAAATAACTAACTAACTAACTAATTAACTAAATACATATGTGACTAAATAAATAACTATCTACAAACTATCTAACTTACTAACTAAATAACTAACTAACCGCCAAACTATATTAACAAACTAAGTAACCAAATGTCAATCCACAGATCTCGATCTCTGGTGGTCTGGATCAACACTGTTGACGGTAACCTGCCATACCACCGGATCCTTCCATCCAGCATCATTTCTCTTTGTCTGGATCAACACTGTTGACGGTAACCTGCCATACCACCGGATCCTTCCATCCAGCATCATTTCTCTTTGTCTGGATCAACACTGTTGACGGTAACCTGCCATACCACCGGATCCTTCCATCCAGCATCATTTCTCTCGGTCTGGATCAACACTGTTGACGGTAACCTGCCATACCACCGGATCCTTCCATCCAGCATCATTTCTCTTGGTCTGGATCAACACTGTTGACGGTAACCTGCCATACCACCGGATCCTTCCATCCAGCATCATTTCTCTTGGTCTGGATCAACACTGTTGACGGTAACCTGCCATACCACCGGATCCTTCCATCCAGCATCATTTCTCTTGGTCTGGATCAACACTGTTGACGGTAACCTGCCATACCACCGGATCCTTCCATCCAGCATCATTTCTCTTGGTCTGGATCAACACTGTTGACGGTAACCTGCCATACCACCGGATCCTTCCATCCAGCATCATTTCTCTTGGTCTGGATCAACACTGTTGACGGTAACCTGCCATACCACCGGATCCTTCCATCCAGCATCATTTCTCTCGGTCTGGATCAACACTGTTGACGGTAACCTGCCATACCACCGGATCCTTCCATCCAGCATCATTTCTCTTGGTCTGGATCAACACTGTTGACGGTAACCTGCCATACCACCGGATCCTTCCATCCAGCATCATTTCTCTTGGTCTGGATCAACACTGTTGACGGTAACCTGCCATACCACCGGATCCTTCCATCCAGCATCATTTCTCTCGGTCTCACTCTGCCTGCTCACTCATTGAACATGCCACTATACTCGTTGTTTTCTAATGTTTGTCTTCTCATTTTGTGCCCGAGCATTATGTTTAGCTTTATCTCTCATAGATGTATTAACTATTCACGATTGTGGGATGTGGATTTTAATTCCTGAGAATAATTCGTTAAAATGTCTAGGGGGTATTATTGATTCTCTGTCACTGGTAAGAATGCAGGGTGATCAGGGATATTTACCACAAATCCCAGGAGGAAAGAGTTCCATCCTTGAAACAATGGCATCTGTGTGTAGGTTTCCCTTCCCACTTCATCACCCTTAACTTAACTATAGATGCTAGAAGGATATTGATTGCTCACAACATATAAGCAACCACTTGTTGGACACCACATTTACTTGATGTACACAACACTTTTGGACAAACAGTTCAGGTATTAACTCAAGATCTGTAGTTACATATATATAGGTGTAATAAACACTATGCATTTTCAGACAGGCATGGGATTCATTGCATTATTACAATATAGTACCCAGTGACCCCAGAAAAAAACAAGGTTATTACAAACAACACAACAACCACAAATTGGTTCTGCTTACTCGACTCATTGTACCTAGATAAAATCACATTGGTCTAGGTGCAGAAACCCAACATATATATTTTTGTTTCTGACACCATGTACAATTATCATATTTAAAAATAATGAGTTGATGTCAAAATACTATTTACCTTAACCATCATTGGTTATACCTCATTAACACTCTTTATATGTCATAGAAGGAAAAAAAACACACACACATGAAAACAGTTGATACTAATAATTAAGTTAATTAATTATAGTGTTCATTTAGGCATTGCGGATGGGTATTCTTCTCCATTGCAAAGCAGTTAATGTCCATATTTATCCGTGACAGCAATAAATACTCACAGTCATGTTTAATGTCCACTGAAGTTTGTTGCGGAACTTATAATCCTTATTATGAAATAAATTCACCACATATCTCCTCCGTGGAGCTGAATTCAAGAATCTTCTTTGCGAACGGCTCGGTGTCAGTGTGAAATTGAGGCCTGGGTTGGACATACCTTCAGGAGATGCATCTTTGGTCTTGGACTAAGGTTCTTCCCTATATCACCATATCTGATGAAAAGGATGCCTACCTTTCAGCGTCTCGGCTTATAATATCCGAATCTCAATTTTGTTCCCACAGATTTTTCACCCACCTAGTCATCAGTCTATAACCTATTCCACCGTTATTGGCATTTAGGCTGACATGGGACCAGCACAGAGTTCTGATTCAGTATTTACTTTCAGTGTAGACATACAATTCTGCTTGTTATTCATTTGGTTCATCTGGAATTAATTCCAGGATTCTGCTGAGGCATGAGACTGAAGAATATTATTCCAACACATATCCAGGATTGCAGGCCATCAGGGGATTCCTGTGGTTGCAGGCGTAGAGGCATTTACTCCGCTAACTGCTTTCATATGGTCTTTTTTTTATGTGTTCAGGTTTGGGAACCTTGAGGTAATCTGGTGTAGTTATGTTTCAGATGATAATCCGTTTGTACCTTGGTTGTATTGGCTTATGTGGTTCAGTGTCTTCTCCCCATTTGATTGAGCCAGAACTTAGTGTTGAATAGCTGAATTTCATGTTTGACTGTTGCAGCTGTGAGACATTCTTTCGAAGACTTATCCATTGTGGATATTAACTTGGTAATCCAACCAACAGTTGAAGGGCTTTCACTGTTGCTAGTTTTAGTAACTTGTAGGATTGTCCCAGTTTCACTGATTTTGCTGAGTGATAAGGCTTATAGGTGATACTTCTCAGACGTAAAGCAGACGATACACTGTTGTCCGTTACTCTGTTGATCTTCATCTTTGTAGATTATTAGATCTTGAAGTCCACATGTGGGATGTTCCTACTAAAATAGGACTTAATCACTCACCCCGTCAGTTGTCTGCTAATTTATCTGTTGCTCGCTATGGAGCTATTGAGCGCAGCAGTCCATGGGTATTTCTAGATACAGACTATGGTTAGGACATTCACTTTCTGGCTGTTTACCCAGGATCCAGTGTTAGTGATATAGTCCCACCAAATTCAACCACCACCTGCTTCTCTTCTATAGAAAAGGGATGACAAGAATACAACACGAGCATTAACCTACTGTGTTATGGTAAAAGGTTTACAACACACTTACAAACACAAATACAAAACAACAAGGGGAGAAGGGGAAAGGAGTGGGTGTCCATGTTCCACTGTCCCTTATTGCTGAGTAGAGCCATTCTGACTCTTCATAGTGAGTAAAGTATTTTCTCACTTATATTTTGTTCTGTTGTTACTGGGACTATTGGATGGGTGAAGTCATTCTGTCCATCCAACATGTTGATATTGTCTCTCTCATTACTTGAAGAGAATAGCCTATACAGAATCCCTGTGGTTTCTAATGCCGCGTCTTCATTTCGGCACTATAATCATCACTAGGTCAAGACTATTCACCATTGGCTTTTTAAGTACTGACATACACATGAATTCTTCTATCAACATCCTCATGTCCCAAGGTGCAACATTAAAATGTATATTCCCACAGTAAAAAGTAACAATCAGAACAGAGAAAATTCTCATACCAGAAAAAAACATACATGTACATTTCTCTGATATTAAGTACATGATAATCATACATAATAATCATAATGATGATGCAGGGAGCCTAGGTTTTTGAATTATCTTCATGAACTAAAACATCCATTGTTTTCCCCCACTGCGTACAGCACATGAGGATAGTAATCGCTGTGATATGTTTTGCCAATGACTGCTATTATTCGGAGGGTATTTATAAGAATAACTTATGCCGCATGGTCCAGTCTTCTGAATATTGCAAGCAATTTATTCACATCAATCTTCGCTTCTGTTTCTACTACGGTGAGGCGATGCGGAGTGAATCCTATCCGAACATACATTTACATCACGCGTTTAATTGTTCATGAATTTATATTCAAACATGGCCTGTCCCTAACACTATTTTATGAAATGATTATATGTTCACCCTCATATGGAGTGGTTACTAATCTGTTAACAAAAGAATGGTACTAAAATTTAGCACTATATTTCTAAGTTACAGATTATAATGTGGCAAAATATTTTATCCCCTGACTAAGTACGAGTCAGGAATATGCGTAATCATTTGTATGTCCCCGCATGGATAAAACACCTTTCTATAGTACATAGATTATTTGCAGATTTCTAAGCATAAATAGTGAGATATTGTTCACAGTGCCTAGAAGTTTTAACATAGGAATATGAAATTGACAGACACTAGTTCTTTACTATGAAGCATGAATCAGGGGTCTGCTCCTACATTGAGAAAATCTCTAGAATGTGTTTCAGACATGAGAGTTGATACTTTACAGTACACATAATATTCATAGATTATAACACTACTAGTGAGATATAAGTTCATAATGCCTATACAAGATATTAACATATGGATTTGAAATTGTAAGACATAGGAAAAATTACAGCGTGGCGCCCACCTGTGTTTCCTTAGTAAACATCATCCAGCCTGGTTTAAGAGAATTGTAACTAATTCTTAATTAAACATACTGGTCTAGGTAATACATAAATATATCTTAATCATGTAGATAACATACCAATAGCTTGAAGAGAATCATGGTTTTAAAAGGCAACATGCCTTCTCCCCGAAGGGAAAACTTTTACATGTCTGTTCTTTGTCGTCGTACTGACCAAAATGGCTACACTGGCCTTTGTTTTACAATCAGTCGACGACTGTTGGCCAGGTATGTAGGCCAAAATAAGGCCAAATTAATTAAGCTGCCACGGTCCGTCTATCGCTGTTTTATTTTCTCCTACATTAAGTAAGTTACTTAAACAGTAATTGTAAGGGTTTGTGTATTTTTAAGGGAGTCCATAAATAGGAAAGGGTAGGGACGTTTTTATTATACCACACGCCTCCCCAATTTAAGCCATTTATTTCTTTCAGAAAATAAATGGTCAAATAGTACTCTACAATTTCCGTCTTTACATTGACTCACCTAGTATCCATCCCTTTGTAATTTCCTACATTACTTCCCTATGTTAGATAATCTATCAGGGCCACGTCCATTTTCTTATAGTCACGACAACTGGCATAACCTTAATGGCTTACTTCCCTTTTAGTGAAAAAGTGTAGCACCCTCTCCACTGTTGTCAGCTATTGTTTGAAATATGAGTGGTTATCTGATAATTTGTTACTTTCAAGTACTAGTTTGTCTGCATCAAACCGACTTTTTGAAACAATTGAGATATCATCATTAAGCTTGATTTCTCTCTCATTAGATTATCAATCTTGAGATTATGTTAAAACCGACGGTTAATTCTGCGTCTACTGATAGCATATTAAACTCGCCCGTCTCCCTGTAAGTTAGACGTTTGTTTTAACTATAGATCTGATATTTAAAGGAAGCTAAATATGGTTCCTGTTGTAATACATTTTCATCCAACACATCATGTGTTTGGGTATTTAGTCGAGTTATGGGATTTTCCGATCAGTTTTGATAACTACTGATTAGAGTGGTGTCCCTTTCTCTTGCGGGTTTTCCCGGAGAATCTCGTCTAACATGTAAACAAGGTCCAACTTTTCTAGATTTCCGCTCTGAACCGAATATTACGGGGAACATGAATCTATCAGAAATGAAGTAATTCTTAGCTTACTCTCTGCTTTTCCTTCTAACCTAGATCTATTTTACGCTAGAATCCTTATTAGTAATTCTAACTGATGTGTTTGAGTTTCACTCTGTATTTGTTGCTTTGGTGTTGAATTACGAGCAATTTTGCGTCGCTTGGCGTACATTGATCGTCGTCTGCCTCCCTCCAGGTTTTTAGACTATTTTCAACTTAGCAACATACATTGTTATGTAGGTTCAGACGTATTGTCTCCTACTATATATAATCAGTTCAGTGAGAAGTTAAAAGCCCCTTTTTGTGATTCCTGTGATAGTCTTCCAGACAATCAAGTTGCTGGTTCACTTTCCAGTTATGGATGTGGATTACTAGTCTTAGTAAAATTACTGTTACATCTGTATATCCCTCTCATACTGGCGTCTCCTGAGTTGTGTCCTCAGGATAACAGGTAAGGTACTCTTAATGTTTCTCTCCAGTTTTGTTTTCATCCGTTTAATACGTGGAAACTCTGGATTTATTTAGATTGACTAAGGTCTATCTTTGAACTGTTATATAATTTACTAGCTGGATTCCTGATTGAAATTCCTACTCTAGTAAATATCAAGCAATTCTTCAGCTATCTGCTCCAATTTGCTTGGTTTTTACACAGCTATATTCCATTTTCCTAGCATGGGTTCACTGTATAAGTTTTAGGCGTTTCCCCTGTCTTCACGTCAAGGAGTTCGTCCTATTTATAAACAGCATCTATTTCAAGAGTTGTTTATTTAATTGTTGCTTTTACTGATTCGTATCAGTTATTTAAGCTAATCTCTGTTAGTCTGGATCTGCTTTCACATATTTAATGCTGGCATATAATCCTAGTCAGAACTGAGATGTAGAAATCTGTTTCGTCTTGCGATTGATTTCTGATTCACCTACCTATTAGTAGGCTTCGAGCATTATCTAGAATTTAGTTACTCGGTTAGTTTTAAAGAAAATACAATTGAGTCGCGCGCCTCTTTTGTACTACTTATGTTTTTGCCCTATTTAATTCTTCCCTTATGAGAATATTAATGTTAGTTAGGCAATTATTGAAATAACTTTACGTAAGCTAATCGCTAACTAAAAGCTGTTTCATTCCTCTTTTTGATGAGGACTTACTCATAGTGAACATTTCACTTAATGAGGTTAAACTGTAAATTTCAAAGTTAAGGAGCCACTATCTGAAATGTTCAGTCTCTTACTAGAGATTGGCACAGATTTTTTCCGGTATCTCCTGAAGTTTATTTGAAATTCCAATTTCTTAAGTTAATTCTTTAATTATACCTTTTACATACCTATACGGTCTGTTTCCGCTACCATCAATAATGGAATCGGGGTGGATAATTTAAAGAAATACCTTATATTCTGTTGGGTCAGTAAGTGAGTTGATCAGTTTCACTTACATCACCAGGTGAATATTTTGGTTTTGACCCTCATTAACATATGGGCCATCTGAGTTAGTTATTAATAACTACTCATATCACCGGTGGAGTAGAATAAGTGTCGGTATGGCTTTTCTTCCTAAGTATCCATCATTTATTCACTTTACTTTACTACCGGTGTTGTAGAACATGTTATGTCATATGAAAAAAAGGATTAAATTAGGGTGCCCCTAAATACTGCAAATTCTTACAATATTCCTTCCCTTCCATTAACTATGTCTACATTTTTGCAAGTGGTGGTTTTAGGCCTTACCATTAGTTCATTTACTTTAGTTACTGCTATTTTCCCCTGGTTTAATTTATCTCTCAGGTATTATTTACTTTACTACTGAATCATTTGTTGATTAAATTTTTCCCTTAAAAAAAATTTATTGGATTTTTAACTTATCTGTCCTAATTATCTATAAAATTGTCTATCACTCTCTGCTGCCTTGGTAACTTTTCAATATTACATGAATTATACAAACAGATCAAGCATGAAAATACAAAGATAATCAATGACAAAATAGTTAATTAACACATGATTCATATGTAGGAACATAAACCTTATGGATACATAATATAGTAGTGTGTTCATGACGTACACCACTTTTAAACCATTTAAAGAGAATATCAGAGTAGCAGAACCATACCTCAAACATCAAATGGGAATGACTATGAATTCTAAACATTCACTGAATTACTTATCTTATGTGAGTTTACCATCCCAGAGACCTTACTACTGGAGGTTCATTACTGGACTTAGTTTCCCATCAATAAGATATAAAATATGAGTTTTTAAAAAAAAATCTCATACCCAACAACCAACTACCTGATGCATCTGCCAGAATCAAGATATTACCTGTGAACAGTTTTGTACCAAAAAAAACCTATATTTATCTGAGCCATTATGGGTTCATATAACACTTGACTCAGCTCATACTAATGAGTGATTAGGTCTGTTACTAACACTATAACATTCTGAAGTGACTTGGTTTACCTGCGAGAGGTTTTCCCTGAATTCATATACTCACAATAATACACCAATTGTGATGTTTACCATGAGTTTTAAATTCACGGACTACTCCACTACTAGGTGAAGTCCGTACCGGGCGGGACCACACATGTGGGATGTGGATTTTAATTCCTGAGAATGGTTCGTTAAAAATGTCTAGGGGGTATTATTGATTCTCTGTCACTGGTAAGAATGCAGGGTGATCAGGGATATTTACCACAAATCCCAGGAGGAAAGAGTTCCATCCTTGAAACAATGGCATCTGTGTGTAGGTTTCCCTTCCCACTTCATCACCCTTAACTTAACTATAGATGCTAGAAGGATATTGATTGCTCACAACATATAAGCAACCACTTGTTGGACACCACATTTACTTGATGTACACAACACTTTTGGACAAACAGTTCAGGTATTAACTCAAGATCTGTAGTTACATATATATAGGTGTAATAAACACTATGCATTTTCAGACAGGCATGGGATTCATTGCATTATTACAATATAGTACCCAGTGACCCCAGAAAAAAACAAGGTTATTACAAACAACACAACAACCACAAATTGGTTCTGCTTACTCGACTCATTGTACCTAGATAAAATCACATTGGTCTAGGTGCAGAAACCCAACATATATATTTTTGTTTCTGACACCATGTACAATTATCATATTTAAAAATAATGAGTTGATGTCAAAATACTATTTACCTTAACCATCATTGGTTATACCTCATTAACACTCTTTATATGTCATAGAAGGAAAAAAAACACACACACATGAAAACAGTTGATACTAATAATTAAGTTAATTAATTATAGTGTTCATTTAGGCATTGCGGATGGGTATTCTTCTCCATTGCAAAGCAGTTAATGTCCATATTTATCCGTGACAGCAATAAATACTCACAGTCATGTTTAATGTCCACTGAAGTTTGTTGCGGAACTTATAATCCTTATTATGAAATAAATTCACCACATATCTCCTCCGTGGAGCTGAATTCAAGAATCTTCTTTGCGAACGGCTCGGTGTCAGTGTGAAATTGAGGCCTGGGTTGGACATACCTTCAGGAGATGCATCTTTGGTCTTGGACTAAGGTTCTTCCCTATATCACCATATCTGATGAAAAGGATGCCTACCTTTCAGCGTCTCGGCTTATAATATCCGAATCTCAATTTTGTTCCCACAGATTTTTCACCCACCTAGTCATCAGTCTATAACCTATTCCACCGTTATTGGCATTTAGGCTGACATGGGACCAGCACAGAGTTCTGATTCAGTATTTACTTTCAGTGTAGACATACAATTCTGCTTGTTATTCATTTGGTTCATCTGGAATTAATTCCAGGATTCTGCTGAGGCATGAGACTGAAGAATATTATTCCAACACATATCCAGGATTGCAGGCCATCAGGGGATTCCTGTGGTTGCAGGCGTAGAGGCATTTACTCCGCTAACTGCTTTCATATGGTCTTTTTTTTATGTGTTCAGGTTTGGGAACCTTGAGGTAATCTGGTGTAGTTATGTTTCAGATGATAATCCGTTTGTACCTTGGTTGTATTGGCTTATGTGGTTCAGTGTCTTCTCCCCATTTGATTGAGCCAGAACTTAGTGTTGAATAGCTGAATTCCATGTTTGACTGTTGCAGCTGTGAGACATTCTTTCGAAGACTTATCCATTGTGGATATTAACTTGGTAATCCAACCAACAGTTGAAGGGCTTTCACTGTTGCTAGTTTTAGTAACTTGTAGGATTGTCCCAGTTTCACTGATTTTGCTGAGTGATAAGGCTTATAGGTGATACTTCTCAGACGTAAAGCAGACGATACACTGTTGTCCGTTACTCTGTTGATCTTCATCTTTGTAGATTATTAGATCTTGAAGTCCACATGTGGGATGTTCCTACTAAAATAGGACTTAATCACTCACCCCGTCAGTTGTCTGCTAATTTATCTGTTGCTCGCTATGGAGCTATTGAGCGCAGCAGTCCATGGGTATTTCTAGATACAGACTATGGTTAGGACATTCACTTTCTGGCTGTTTACCCAGGATCCAGTGTTAGTGATATAGTCCCACCAAATTCAACCACCACCTGCTTCTCTTCTATAGAAAAGGGATGACAAGAATACAACACGAGCATTAACCTACTGTGTTATGGTAAAAGGTTTACAACACACTTACAAACACAAATACAAAACAACAAGGGGAGAAGGGGAAAGGAGTGGGTGTCCATGTTCCACTGTCCCTTATTGCTGAGTAGAGCCATTCTGACTCTTCATAGTGAGTAAGGTATTTTCTCACTTATATTTTGTTCTGTTGTTACTGGGACTATTGGATGGGTGAAGTCATTCTGTCCATCCAACATGTTGATATTGTCTCTCTCATTACTTGAAGAGAATAGCCTATACAGAATCCCTGTGGTTTCTAATGCCGCGTCTTCATTTCGGCACTATAATCATCACTAGGTCAAGACTATTCACCATTGGCTTTTTAAGTACTGACATACACATGAATTCTTCTATCAACATCCTCATGTCCCAAGGTGCAACATTAAAATGTATATTCCCACAGTAAAAAGTAACAATCAGAACAGAGAAAATTCTCATACCAGAAAAAAACATACATGTACATTTCTCTGATATTAAGTACATGATAATCATACATAATAATCATAATGATGATGCAGGGAGCCTAGGTTTTTGAATTATCTTCATGAACTAAAACATCCATTGTTTTCCCCCACTGCGTACAGCACATGAGGATAGTAATCGCTGTGATATGTTTTGCCAATGACTGCTATTATTCGGAGGGTATTTATAAGAATAACTTATGCCGCATGGTCCAGTCTTCTGAATATTGCAAGCAATTTATTCACATCAATCTTCGCTTCTGTTTCTACTACGGTGAGGCGATGCGGAGTGAATCCTATCCGAACATACATTTACATCACGCGTTTAATTGTTCATGAATTTATATTCAAACATGGCCTGTCCCTAACACTATTTTATGAAATGATTATATGTTCACCCTCATATGGAGTGGTTACTAATCTGTTAACAAAAGAATGGTACTAAAATTTAGCACTATATTTCCAAGTTACAGATTATAATGTGGCAAAATATTTTATCCCCTGACTAAGTACGAGTCAGGAATATGCGTAATCATTTGTATGTCCCCGCATGGATAAAACACCTTTCTATAGTACATAGATTATTTGCAGATTTCTAAGCATAAATAGTGAGATATTGTTCACAGTGCCTAGAAGTTTTAACATAGGAATATGAAATTGACAGACACTAGTTCTTTACTATGAAGCATGAATCAGGGGTCTGCTCCTACATTGAGAAAATCTCTAGAATGTGTTTCAGACATGAGAGTTGATACTTTACAGTACACATAATATTCATAGATTATAACACTACTAGTGAGATATAAGTTCATAATGCCTATACAAGATATTAACATATGGATTTGAAATTGTAAGACATAGGAAAAATTACAGCGTGGCGCCCACCTGTGTTTCCTTAGTAAACATCATCCAGCCTGGTTTAAGAGAATTGTAACTAATTCTTAATTAAACATACTGGTCTAGGTAATACATAAATATATCTTAATCATGTAGATAACATACCAATAGCTTGAAGAGAATCATGGTTTTAAAAGGCAACATGCCTTCTCCCCGAAGGGAAAACTTTTACATGTCTGTTCTTTGTCGTCGTACTGACCAAAATGGCTACACTGGCCTTTGTTTTACAATCAGTCGACGACTGTTGGCCAGGTATGTAGGCCAAAATAAGGCCAAATTAATTAAGCTGCCACGGTCCGTCTATCGCTGTTTTATTTTCTCCTACATTAAGTAAGTTACTTAAACAGTAATTGTAAGGGTTTGTGTATTTTTAAGGGAGTCCATAAATAGGAAAGGGTAGGGACGTTTTTATTATACCACAACGATTCATAGACACATCAGAACATTATGTAAAGAGGCAAAAGAAGCATGGTTTGAGAAAAAATTGCAAAGAAACTAAGAAACAAAATGTCAGTAAAAATTCCAAATTAATTAACCAAAAGAATTCAGGAGCTTACTAATAAAAGAGCACCCACATCAACCGAATGCCGGAAAACAAAGGATGGGAAAATCATAATAGAAACGATAAGATTTTACATTCATAGTCAGATTATGTGAAAAACCCGTAAGATGATACAAGAGAAGAACTGTATGATATTAGGAATAATAATGAAGGACCATCGATTTTAAAGATGGAAGTTCAGAATTCTCTTAACCATATGAAAACTGGCAAGACCGAGGGTCCAGACAACATCATAACATAAATTATCAATGCCTTAGAAGAATATGGAATGTTCAAGTCACAAGACTGCTGAACACAATAAATGATAATCGAGATATACCTCCTGAATTATGCAACTCTATATTTATTGCAATCTCGAAGAAATCATGTCCCTTCAATTGCGATCAACATCGTACAGGGGCACTGAAATGCGATCAATATCGATCAATTATCATTTAGTAGATGCGGTTGTTGTACACAGTGAACAACAACGGTTAGAATTAAATTATATGAAGACACAGAGTATGGTCGTCACTAAAAAGATAGCCCAATTTAATATACAAGTAAATTACAATATTCTTAAACACGTTAATCTGTTCAATTATCTCGGAACAGTCATAACATCTGGTGAGAGATGCCTTGAAGAGATTAGAACAAGAATCGCCATGGCGAAGGTAGCCTTTTGCAAGATGAAAGATATACGAACCAATAAACAGTTGCTGTTTGCAACGAGAAAAAAGAGTGTTGAGGTGCTACACAGATCCTGTACTTTTGTATGGATGTGAAGCTTGGAAAATGAGCAGTCAAGCTGAAAAAACATCTGATGGCTGTGGAAATGTGGTTTGTGAGGAAAATGCAAAGAATACCATGGGTAGACGGAAAAACCAATGACCAAGCCTTGCAAGAAACATATGAGAACTGTAAACTGATTTGAGAAATTAGACGTAGTCTGTCACAATGTGTTGGGCACTTTATGAGAAGATTACATTGGAGACCTTGGTGACAACTGGGGAAATCGGGGAAAGAGAACAAGAGGAAGGCAGAGAAGTAAATACCTGTATGGCTTAGCCAATGATATGATCGACACCAGACCACTGAACTGATCCACTGCTCTGGTGATCGGGTGAGATGGCTAAACATGACCGACCACGCTTACCGGATTGGTACATTATGATCATGATAAATTCTTCTTATTTTCGTATTTTCTAGTATTCTTCTCTATATTCTTCAACCTGCAGCAAATACAATGTGAGTATAAACACAGCCAAAACCGAAGTAATGCAAGTTAGCAGATCTCCGGGCCCACTTAAGTATACAGATAAATAGCACAACTCTGAAAACAAGTTAAAGAATTCAAATATCTTGGAAGTATGATCACAGAAGATTGTAGATTGGACAGAGAAATCGAAATCAGATGTCAAACAGCTATTGCACTTACATATCAACTATTTTTTTTTAAAAATTCGCATATCCTTTACAGGACATCGCTGTCAACAGCAGCATCTTTCAGCTGTCTGCTGATTTCTTGGCAAGATTACGCTCAGTAGTTTGCCATTGCTTTCTGAGCGGCCGGCTCAGTTATCCCGCAAGTCACCAGCGGGGGTAGAACCGCTTCCAATTCTCGCCCGTTACGAGACTCTGCGTGATAAACGGGATTAAGGAGAAAGTGGTGTAACCCCTCGGCTAGAGAGACCGGCTATCAACTATCACCCTTACTGAAACAACCAAATATACCCGTGTCCGCAAAACGACAGATAATAAACAAAATATTCACAACAACCCTATGCTACCAATCTCAAACCTGGACTTTTCCAAATCACACTTTTGCAAAATCAACACTTGCGAAATGAGATGCCTGAGGAGAGCTGCCAACCTAACAATCCGAGACCGAGTAAGAAATGCTATTATCAGACAGACTGTGGGATCAACACCTCTTCATGGCAATCGTTGTTAGTTACTCGGGCAACTCAACGTATTCGCAACATTTGTCTCAGAACCTTATCTCTGCCGCTTCCAATCTCTTCTTAATGTGTCACTAATGTTCTACGATTCACGTTCATTTAGTAAAATATATTCTATATGGCATATCAGTACTTTCGTTTTGGCATTCAATGACATTAACTCATTTGATGATATACTTTTATTTTCTGATGTTCAGCCTTAGCGTGACTAATTCTGCTCTAAATCTCAGTTATACAACTTGAACCTGGTGTTATAATTGCCCAAATGTATTATAATGGATCATAATGGAAGGAATAGTGCAAGCAGGTAGGCAGACAGACTGGCAAGAAGGTAGTTGGAGGTTCACGATTCGTCAGTCTATCCGTCTGTCTGTTTGTCTGTCTGATACCTTTTCTGAGACGAAGAAGAAGAAGAAGAAGATACAGAAGAAGAAGAAGAAGAAGAAGAAGAAGAAGAAGAAGAAGAAGAAGAAGAAGAAGAAGAAGAAGAAGAAGAAGAAGAAGAAGAAGAAGAAGAAGAAAGGATTAGCTGCAAGAGGAGGAATGAAAAATGACACTGTGGTGACCACTGTGTTACGCAAAGCACGAACTCCTTAACTCCATCGACGACCTACAGGAGTCTCAGGAAACATTGCACTCGTCAACCGAACGCGTAGCCCCGAATCAAACCCACAACCCTAGACATGTGAGGTAAGCGGTGTAACTACTTGACCACGGAGACTCCTCATTAGGAGACCTCTAATGATGTACATTTGTGGCCTTGGGTGTAGTTACAAATTAAATTATAAGAAGACACAGGTTATGGTCGTCACTAGGAAGAACGAAGTACCACAATGTAATATACAAGTAAATGGGAATATTCTTCAACAAGTGAATCGGTACAATTATCTCGGAACAGTTATAACATCTGATGGGAGATGCCTTGAAGAGGTTAGAACAAGAATCGCCATGGCGAAAGTAGCCTTTAGCAAGATGAAAAACATTCTGACCAATAAAAAGATGTCATTTGAAACGAGAAAAAGAGTTGTTGAGGGGATACATAGAACCTGTTCTTTTGTATGGATGTGAAACTTGGACAATGTGCAGTCAAGCTGAAAAACATCTGATGGCTGCAGAAATGTGGTTTCTGAGGAAAATGCAAAGAATACCATGGACAGATTAAAAAAAACAATGACCAAGTACTACAGGAGACAAATGAAAATCGTAGATTGATTAGATAAATTAGACGTAGACAGTCAAAATTTTTTGGACATGTTATGAGAAGAAATGGACAGGAGAACTTAGTGACAACTGGCAAGATCGAAGGGAACAGACCAAGGGGAAGACCGAGAGGAAAATATCTGGATGGCTTGGCCACATGGCATGGACGAGACAGGAACACTCTGGTGAACGAGTGAAATGGCGAGACATGGCCGCCCACGCTTTCCGGCATGGCACATGATTGCCGACTATTTGCCACCATAATTCATTTACTGGTATAATTGTGCATTATAATTGTTCATTATAATTGTTTAACTGTAAGTGTTCACTATATATGTGTGTGCGTGTGGGAGCGAGAGAGAGAGAGAGAGAGAGAGAGAGAGAGAGAGAGAGAGAGAGAGAGAGAAAGTGGGTGTCAGATAGAGTGAGAGAGTGAATGTGTGTGTGCGCACGTGCGTGCGTGTGTGTGGAAAGAGGGATTGAGCGAGAAATGGTAAGGGAATGTGTCAGTGCATGCTACGTACGTGTATGTGTGAGAGTGAGTGAAGGAGTGTGTGCGTGCATGCATGCGTTAATGCGTATGTATATGTGTGAGAGAGTGTGATTGAGAGAGTGAGTGTGTGTGTGAAGGATTGTGTGTGAGAGAGTGAGACAGTTCGAGAGTTGTGTTAGTGTGTGTGTGTGTGAGCGCGCGCATGCGTGTGAGTGTGTGTATATGAAAGAATACAGAGAGAGAGAGAGAGAGAGAGAGAGAGAGAGAGAGAGAGAGAGAGAGAGAGAGAGAGAGAGAGAGAGAGAGAGAGCTGAGCAGATGCATGTCATGTAACACGCATGTTATGTAACACGCGAATCCATATGTTTGTGTATTCTTGTGACATGTTTGATTGAGTTGCCAGAGGACCTAGTTTGTAGTGTTCTCTGGAGATATATCTTGAATAATAAATACCAAGATAAAGGATATGATTTAGCACGTTTTGTCTAGAGGTCACTCAAATGAGCTAATCATTCCCGCAATAGCCTTTTTGGAGAACATTTTTCTTTTGGCTCAAACCCCCACTGTGAGACCACTATGTATCTACACAGAAATTTATAAAAGAAGTAAAAGGTTCCCTTAAGGCCAGAAAAGATCTGAACTATTAGCGCCTGTACAACTGAGGATCCCTCTCACTCATTATACTGTTGACAGTGTGCTGTTCGTCCGTCACATAGATCTTTTCTTTCTTTATTTTGTCAGTATGACCTATATCAGTTCAAGTAGTCCTTCAATTTTTGCAGACAAACTAAACTTCAACAATAACTGTACATTACATCTGTTGGACAGGACATCTACATGACAGTTTCTTGACAAAAGTGGAACATACATTCACAAGGAATTGTTTACACCACAAGTGTACAAGATAGACATCATGAGATACCTGACAACATCTATACAGGACTTTTCACAATATGTATAACCAACCACAGCACTTAAGACAGTCACCAGAGACAACACTTGACAGCAACTGTACAAGAAATTCACTGGGGACATGTACTTGAAACACTGGTTCAATCATACTGTTTATTGAGCTGATGGTGAGTCTAGTGATGACCATTGTTCATCCCATTTGTCATGTCAACACCTCAACAGGGTACATACAAAATGTACCAATACGCTAACATGCATGCAGATAAACATGATACAACACTCCTACACCCTCCTCCAGCTAATAACTCTCCTCCGCCTCTCCTCTCTAATCACCACTACACCATTCCGTTACAGTATCGGTATCTATCATCATTTCCTGTCTCTTGGGAATTTAGGAAATCCTATCCATGGGCAACTCAAGGAAGAAACTACTGTTCTGGGTCTGTTGAATCCTTTTATCATCAGCATGGATGTTGGACTAGCTCCAGTTAGCAGCTTTCCCAGAATAAGCTTCATGGCAGATTCATTCCTCTTGAAGACAAGATTTGGTATGATGATATGATACTGTCTCTCACCGTTGACCAGACTGTCTGTGAATGCTGATACTGGGATACTTCAAAAGTTGAGGATAACACTCTCCTGACATTGGGAGATGTATACTCGGTACATGCAGAACATGACTTGCTGAAGAAACCCAGAGATAGGAACAAAATCCAATATACTGCAGCCCCTCAGTCAGTCCAATCTCACCTACACTTCAAGTCACATTCTTCAATCACTGTGTGAGTACCATGCTGGATATTTTCTAAGTTGTGTCTTAGATAAACAAACACTGCAAGTCACTGCACCAGTTGACTCTGAATGTTCCTTGATGTTGTTCTCAGTGGACATTTGATTGAATCAAAGATCACTGTCCAGTTCACCACATTTGCAGTGCTTCAGATGGTGTTATGCTCCCATTTATGCATTCAGCTGTTGAGCTGAGAGAAAACTCTTATTGATATTCCCACATTTTGATAGGGAGTCACATCTGGATCTAGGACTTCTGGTTAGTTGTCCCAGATGATATATGGAAGCCTCTCCTCCATCCTCTGTTCTCTGTCAATACAAAATGGCACAACATCTCTTCACATGTGTTAAAAGATGATGTTATCATACATTAACATACACAGATGGAGATGGGGAAGGTTAAGGTTGATGATGTAGTGAATTTCACTCTGATGTACTGTGGTAATCACAAGACCATATGCTGAGACAGGGTAGCTTAACACAATTACAAGCATTTATGTGGTCTAAGTTCCACCATGTTTGAACCACAGTAGACCTGGGCACAAGGAGGACCAGACACAGTACAGCAATCATTGTGACATAGCAACATGGGACAGGCATTGTGAAGGGAAATGGAAAATAGGCATTTACAACTGCAATCTGTATTATGTATCAACTAATGGCATTTACCCAATTAGCAGACCAGACATCCATTCCTATAGCTGTGATGTTGGTGCATGAATGTCCTATTCCATATACACTTACACAGCAATGCCAGACCTCACCCCTTTTTCACCAGACTTGTCTCACAGGTACATCATCATCATCATATGCTCTTTCCCCACTGAGTAATGTCCACAGTAGGTAACAGAAGCTCAATTGCATAGCAATAGTTCACATATGCACCAAGCACATATGTGGAAAACATGTTTAGTCCTTGTAAGTTTGCATGAGCCATACATTATATGCAGCCAACTAAGACACAGGTTCACACACCTATGGTTCTCTTAGGAACTAGTTTATATGAACCATCCAACAGTAAAGGTACCAGTGTAATACTTCAAAGAGAAATTGTATTAATTCTCTTGAGCTTATAGCTACCAGGCATCACATGGACATAGCAATTCTGGCGTGCCACATACAACCTGTTTACAGATGGATATTGAAGCATCTTTCTTTCTACTAATGTGAGAGGCTACTTATCAAAGCACCAGCTCACTCACTCCATCATTCTCAGCGTTTTACAAAGGAACGTGTACATGTTTCATCACTCATTCCAATTCCAGACTGCCATTTGTTAACTCGCGACGAGCAAAGGTACAGTTGATTTAAGAATAAGTCATCCTAGGCATGAAGAATGCACAAGGGGTTTTGGTTTGCGAATCTGCATGAGTGTGCCACACATTCATCAAGCATACGCAACCAGTCACAACAAGGGATTGATATGCACTTGGAAGTATACAGCGTGAAAGACATGTCAATGTGGAAGAAGCAGTATCCAGAATACTGGCGCACAGAAGTTAGGTTTTCCACTTTCACATTTTATTCATAAAATACTCTATATTCTTCTCATTCGTTATCTAGGCTACACCACAACATTAAAGTATGTTTTAAAGTGGTACCTGTTGTCCAGAGAACAATATATTATCAGATCTTTAAGGGCATTGTTGGGTCATCACATCACACTAGCGACCGCTCTTGGTGAAATTCCCGCTCCTACTAATTAGATTTTAAAATATGGCCCAGGGATAGCGTGGGCTCATTACCTATTAGCCAATCAAAAGACAAGCGCATACCGCCGCCTCCCCCAACTCGTTCTGGAACCTACGATCTAATAATAGCCTTTCTATTTGGGATGGTCCCCGTTAAGACTTAAAGTATATTTATGAAATGTGTCGGACTGGAAATGGGGATTCTGTTCCATCATGCTACATGGCCCCTCTCTTAGATCTTTCATAGGTATGACAGATGATCGCAGAATCCACAGTTCCCAGATCCCTTAGGTGGTTTTGTCAATTACTCCCTGTCTCCCTTTACCCTACTAGAGTAGTACATTTTGGAACTAAGTGATTTTTCTCCTTAGAAAAAAATCTGCCCCAACATTGCATCTGTTGATGAATTTGGTGGCAAACGCAAAGACCATGAAGTTAGCCCTGCATTATGTTCCTTTAAGTCACTGGGAGCATCAGGAGTCCTGACTCCACTCATCTGTGAACTGCTCTTCTATTTACCTCTGACAGTGTTCCACTGCTGACATCCTTGCTATATTTCCTGTTGTGATAAATGATCTCTCTGAGTCACACCATTTCGTAATGTATGAATGTTCCATAGAGATTCATTATGTGAAGTAATGGCCCTGCAATTAAGCCAACTTCCAGATGACGTTTGGAGAGAATGGTTGCATTCCATGTATCTCTCAACATTTCACCTTATCAGAACTTCATTCTTCTCATCGCCACTGGAGAATGATAATCCTGTGAGAGTGTATTTAACTGAACACTTTCTCCAACAGTAATCTTGGCATTTGGAACTGGGTTAAAACTTTTGATCATCACCGGAGCAAAGACAATCACATCCGGGTGAACTGTATAGCAGCCGCTGCAAAACTTGTTAAGGCTAAAATCTACTATTGTAAATTTGGTTAGCGTTGGACACAGGGTCTACCTTTCCAATAAGCCTCTTGTGTTTGCAGATGGTAGCAATTTCCCATTATATTTCCTTTGACTTATTTCTGTAGTCTTACCATAGATTTAGAGGTGCACTTATTGGTTGAGATTCTCTCCTTCCGTTATGCCTCTATTTTGATGTGTTATGAGAAGTGACAGTATTTTCTCTCCTTAGTTGCTCTGTTTTCTAATGTAGCAACTGAATTGTAGATGCAGCCAGACTGTGACATCTACTACGACTAATATAGAATTCCAGGTGGAGATTCCAACTAGTTGTCTTCAGCCATGCTTTAGCTAAGTGCTTTTGAGTGGCTGGAAGTATCCGTTCTTTCTCTCCCACATGAGCAAAACGTTTACTTTTGGCGAATATAGGGCGATTCTTCTCAGTCCATAGAGAAGTCCGTCATTATCACAGCCTACCTTTGAAGGTGTGTGATTATGTGGGTTAGCTTCTTAGTTACCAATATTGACTGGAATTTTGGAAGCCAATTTTTACTGACTTTGAGGATAGGCCTGGCCAGGTCCTGTGAATATACCTCGCATCTCAGTAATAATATAAGATCCCACTGCTCAAGGCATTGATCTTATTGTGTAAAGAGTCGTCTGCTGGTTGCAGGGATCTTTACCTTGAAAGGAGTCAGCTGTTTGAAACTGATCTTTCGTTAGTCCACTTTCGCAGACATTGTGTATAGAGTGTCAACTGCTGGAGTTGCAGTGATCTCTACCATATAAGAGTTAACTGTTTGGAGACAGTAATCCTTATTTACATTCCTACCTTCTTCCGGCAGAAAGGTCTTCCCAATTGAGAATGAAAAAGGGGAATGACATCAGTTGTACTCAACTTTGTCCTTCCTTTAATCTCCACCATTTTAAAGGCAGAAACGCTTTCTCAACGGAGGATGAATTGACGGCCGACATCGGAGACGGATCCTGTTATATCTCTTCATGAAATTTTTCAGGTTGTCCATGATGTGCTCCTAGTCGTATGATACGCCAATGACATCAGGTTGGTTATCCATCGTTTCCTGGACACATATTCTTGTATGCTCTCCACTTCCATATGAATGGCTAGGGGTCCAGTTATTTTGATGGCCTTCCTGGAGATTCAATGAGTTAACTCCTGGTGACGTGGATCCTAGTACACCAGAGAGATTACACCATCGAACAATAGACTAATGTCTTATAGACACCAGACTGTGGTCGGTTTTATATGACCGCCCATGACATCAGGTAGAATCTTCCCTTCATCTCGTCCATTACGTATCAAGTACGCTTAATAATACCACTACTTCAGAAATGGCAAGTGACGGAGTTGATAAGGATGTTTTCTCCTGGAGATTTCAATTGCGCTCACTTTCTCAGCAGCTTGATCAGGGCTACTGACAAGATTACACAACTGAAGAATAAACCCAGATGTCGAATCGACACTGGACATTAGCCGGTACGAATACTGACTATCACCGAGAGAGATTATTATTGAGGTGTCTTAATGGTTGCCCAAGTTTTCCATCAGGGTTCACACTCTCTACTCTCAGTGTTGCAAGCATGTTATGGGGAGAAGAGAATATAAGGAGTTATTATCTTATGTGATGTGGTGACATTAAAAATGTTGTAGTTACAACAATATTTCTCCTCTCTCACCCATGCCAGCAATTAATTTTGGAGATGGAGTAGGCCCCATATTCATTTACTGGATCAAGTGTCCTAATTTCAGGGACAAAAATGAATTTTCCCCTGTAATAGCTGTCTCAGTTATATTTAAAATAATTTGTGTTCTCTGGTGTTTCAGGTACCTTAATTTTTGGATACATATATTGAACAACCAGCATGCACAAAATTATACAACAATATTGACAAGCTAATAAGTCATATCATTCTGAGAAAAACAAATATCATGGATACATCATTTATGTTGACCCATAAGATATTTATACACCATCTTCAGTCTGCTACATTGAATCCTAACTGATATATTAAAACAGTGATACATACAATATTATCACTATTAATGAAATCAAACCTTCTAGAGATTTATTGTGGGTTTACATGTCTGGACAGTTGCCCTCATATAAGAGACAGGGTCCATTAAACAACACCATAAAAACTCCAAGAATTGGGTCTGATTTGCGAGAGGTCACCCCGGATTTTAATACCAACATAGAGATCCCAAAAGTGAGTCTTATGCAGGGTATACCCAAAGTTTGTATCCCGTCATCAGGGCAACAGGTATGTGAGCCCCTAGCAGGTTATTACCAGGGTTTAAATCCGAGACGAGTGTTCTTTTTCCCAGGGTTTATAGTCCTGGAAAGAGCAAACCCAGTTATGTGACCAGGTTTTCCCAGGGTCTATATCCCGAAAAGAGCCACCCAGTTATGTGACATGTTTGATTGAGTTGCCAGAGGACCTAGTTTGTAGTGTTCTCTGGAGATATATCTTGAATAATAAATACCAAGATAAAGGATATGATTTAGCACGTTTTGTCTAGAGGTCACTCAAATGAGCTAATCATTCCCGCAATAGCCTTTTTGGAGAACATTTTTCTTTGGCTCAAACCCCCACTGTGAGACCACTATGTATCTACACAGAAATTTATAAAAGAAGTAAAAGGTTCCCTTAAGGCCAGAAAAGATCTGAACTATTAGCGCCTGTACAACTGAGGATCCCTCTCACTCATTATACTGTTGACAGTGTGCTGTTCGTCCGTCACATAGATCTTTTCTTTCTTTATTTTGTCAGTATGACCTATATCAGTTCAAGTAGTCCTTCAATTTTTGCAGACAAACAAACTTCAACAATAACTGTACATTACATCTGTTGGACAGGACATCTACATGACAGTTTCTTGACAAAAGTGGAACATACATTCACAAGGAATTGTTTACACCACAAGTGTACAAGATAGACATCATGAGATACCTGACAACATCTATACAGGACTTTTCACAATATGTATAACCAACCACAGCACTTAAGACAGTCACCAGAGACAACACTTGACAGCAACTGTACAAGAAATTCACTGGGGACATGTACTTGAAACACTGGTTCAATCATACTGTTTATTGAGCTGATGGTGAGTCTAGTGATGACCATTGTTCATCCCATTTGTCATGTCAACACCTCAACAGGGTACATACAAAATGTACAAATATGCTAACATGCATGCAGATAAACATGATACAACACTCCTACACCCTCCTCCAGCTAATAACTCTCCTCCGCCTCTCCTCTCTAATCACCACTACACCATTCCGTTACAGTATCGGTATCTATCATCATTTCCTGTCTCTTGGGAATTTAGGAAATCCTATCCATGGGCAACTCAAGGAAGAAACTACTGTTCTGGGTCTGTTGGATCCTTTTATCATCAGCATGGATGTTGGACTAGCTCCAGTTAGCAGCTTCCCCAGAATAAGCTTCATGGCAGATTCATTCCTCTTGAAGACAAGATTTGGTAGGATGATATGATACTGTCTCTCACCATTGACCAGACTGTCTGTGAATGCTGATACTGGGATACTTCAAAAGTTGAGGATAACACTCTCCTGACATTGGGAGATGTATACTCGGTACATGCAGAACATGACTTGCTGAAGAAACCCATAGATAGGAACACAATCCAATATACTGCAGCCCCGTCAGTCAGTCCAATCTCACCTACACTTCAAGTCACATTCTTCAATCACTGTGTGAGTACCATGCTGGATATTTTCTAAGTTGAGTCTTAGATAAACAAACACTGCAAGTCACTGCACCAGTTGACTCTGAATGTTCCTTGATGTTGTTCTCAGTGGACATTTGATTGAATCAAAGATCACTGTCCAGTTCACCACATTTGCAGTGCTTCAGATGGTGTTATGCTCCCATTTATGCATTCAGCTGTTGAGCTGAGAGAAAACTCTTATTGATATTCCCACATTTTGATAGGGAGTCACATCTGGATCTAGGACTTCTGGTTAGTTGTCCCAGATGATATATGGAAGCCTCTCCTCCATCCTCTGTTCTCTGTCAATACAAAATGGCACAACATCTCTTCACATGTGTTAAAAGATGATGTTATCATACATTAACATACACAGATGGAGATGGGGAAGGTTAAGGTTGATGATGTAGTGAATTTCACTCTGATGTACTGTGGTAATCACAAGACCATATGCTGAGACAGGGGAGCTTAACACAATTACAAGCATTTATGTGGTCTAAGTTCCACCATGTTTGAACCACAGTAGACCTGGGCACAAGGAGGACCAGACACAGTACAGCAATCATTGTGACATAGCAACATGGGACAGGCATTGTGAAGGGAAATGGAAAATAGGCATTTACAACTGCAATCTGCATTATGTATCAACTAATGGCATTTACCCAATTAGCAGACCAGACATCCATTCCTATAGCTGTGATGTTGGTGCATGAATGTCCTATTCCATATACACTTACACAGCAATGCCAGACCTCACCCCTTTTTCACCAGACTTGTCTCACAGGTACATCATCATCATCATATGCTCTTTCCCCACTGAGTAATGTCCACAGTAGGTAACAGAAGCTCAATTGCATAGCAATAGTTCACATATGCACCAAGCACATATGTGGAAAACATGTTTAGTCCTTGTAAGTTTGCATGAGCCATACATTATATGCAGCCAACTAAGACACAGGTTCACACACCTATGGTTCTCTTAGGAACTAGTTTATATGAACCATCCAACAGTAAAGGTACCAGTGTAATACTTCAGGGAGAAATTGTATTAATTCTCTTGAGCGTAATGTATTCACCAGGCATCACATGGACATAGCAATTCTGGCGTGCCACATACAACCTGTTTACAGATGGATATTGAAGCATCTTTCTTTCTACTAATGTGAGAGGCTACTTATCAAAGCACCAGCTCATTCCTCCAACATTCTCAGCGTTTTACAAAGGAACTTGTACATGTTTACATCACTCATTCCAATCCAGACTGCCATTTGTTAACTCGCGAGAGCAAAAGTACAGTTGGTTTAAGAATAAGTCATCCTAGGCATGAAGAATGCACAAGGGGTTTTGGTTTGCGAATCTGCATGAGTGTGCCACACATTCATCAAGCATACGCAACCAGTCACAACAAGGGATTGATATGCACTTGGAACATACAGCGTGAAAGACGTGTCAAGGTTGAAGAAGCATTATCCAGAATACTGGCGCTCAGAAGTTAGGTTTTCCACTTTCATAAAATACTCTTATATCCTTCTCTTTCGTTCACTAGGTCTAGCCACAACATTAAAGTATGTTTTAAAGTGGTACCTGTTGTCCAGAGAACAATATATTATCAGATCTTTAAGGGCATTGTTGGGTCATCACATCACACTAGCGACCGCTCTTGGTGAAATTCCCGCTCCTACTAATTAGATTTTAAAATATGGCCCAGGGATAGCGTGGGCTCATTATCTATTAGCCAATCAAAAGACAAGCGCATACCGCCGCCTCCCCCAACTCGTTCTGGAACCTACGATCTAATAATAGCCTTTTTATTTGGGATGGTCCCCGTTAAGACTTAAAGTATATTTATGAAATGTGTCGGACTGGAAATGGGGATTCTGTTCCATCATGCTACAATTCTCATCTGTCATATTATCAGTTAAATACCATTTGATTTTATCATGTATAATATGAACTTATGTACATTACTGTAGTTTGAGTGAGAGAGTCAGTGAGTGTGAATGAGAGACAGCATGAGTGAGCGTGAGAGTGAATGCGCGCGCGTGTGTGTGTGTGTGTGTGTGTGTGTGTGTGTGTGTGTGTGTGTCTTCTCTGTGTGTATCTCTGTGTGTGGGAGCATCACTATTTTTACGTCACACACTGTTTATGTACACATTTTTCTCCATGTTTAACATTTTTATGAGAATGCTCAGACAATTATCAGTGTATGTGTGTGAGTAAAGTGTGGGAGTTTGTTCATACTAGTTTCAATGCTCACGTGATACATTTTGTATGTGTCTAGATGTGAGGAGGTGTGATTGTGTGTGGAGGATGTGTATGAGTATGGGGATATGTGTGGGTGGGGGATGTGTGGGTGGGGGTATGCGTTTGGATGGGTTGGGGTGTGTGGGATTTTATGGGTAGTGATGTTTGTGGGTGTTGGTGGGATGTGTGGATGGATGTGTGGGGGTGAAAGTAGGGGTGTGGGAATGGGTGTGGGGGATGTGTGTATGGGTGGAGGATATGTGTATAGGACGGGTGTGGGGTGTGTGTGTTTATGTGGGTGGTGATGTGTGGGTGGTTTGAGGAAGTATGTGTGGGTGGCGGTGTTGTGTGGATAGGGGATTGTGTTGGGTGAATTGGGGATGCAAGGGCGGGTGGGGAGAAGTGTATGGTGTGTGGGTTTGAGATATGTGTGCGGTGTGTTGGTGGGGGTTGTTTGCATGGTGTGTGGGTGGGGGGTGTGGTGGTATGGATGAGGATATGTGTGTGTGTGGGGGATAGTGTGTGGTGGTGGGGATGTGTGTGATGGGTGCGGGGAATGTGTGTATGGATGGGGTGGTTGGGGGAAGTATGTGGGGGTGTGTGGGTGGGAGATGTGTGCGTGGATGGGGAATGTGTGGGTGGGGGTGTGTGAGTGGGTTATGGATGTGTAGGTGGGTGAGGTATGTGTCGGAGTGGGATGCGTGAGTGTGTGAAGGATGTGCGTGGGTAGGGGTATTGTGATCGAGAGATGTTTGGTTAGGGGTGGGTGGATGGGGTGTGTGGGTGCTTAGTTGAGGATGTGTGCGTGAGTGAGTGTGTGTTGGTGGACGGGTAGGGAATGCGTGTGTGGGTGGGGAGAGGTGTGTGGTGTGTTGGTTAGGGATATTGTGTGGGTGAGGTATGTGTGTGTAGATGGGGGATTTTTTTGGTGTGTGGGGAGGGGTATGTGGAGTGGATGGGTAAAGGTATCTGTGTGGGTGTGGGTGGGAATATTGTGCGGTATGTGGGTGGGGGATATGTGTGTGGTGTGTAGGTGGGGATGTGTGGTGGTATGTGCGTGTGGGATGTGTTGGTGTGGTATAAGTGTGTTTGTGGTGCGTGGGTTTGGAATATTGCGTGGTAGGGGATGTATGTGATGTGCGGGTGGGGGATTGTGTAGTGGGGGATTGGGTTAAGGCATGTATGGGTGGGTGGAGGATGTATGTGTGGGTGGTGGGGGTGTGTGTGATTGGATTGGGGATGTATGGGTGGTTAGGGAGATGTGTGTGTGTGTGGGGGGGGGGGTAGGGAGATGTCAGTTGGTGGGGATGTGTGTGTATGGCTTGAGGATGTGTGAGTGGATGTGCGATGTGTGGGTTGGTGGAGGATTGTGTGCGTGGGTGGTGAATATGTGGTCAATGGAGATGTGGCTGGGGGATGGGTAGTTTGAGGTTTGGATGGGGAGAGGATATGTGGATTAGGATGTGTATGTGGGTGGGCGTGGGATGTGTGGGTTGGTGGGGGAATGTTTGTGGGTGGCGAGTGTGTTTTGGTTGGGGGAACAGGTGAGGGGAGAGTGTGTGGGTGGGGGATGTGCGGAAGGGGGATGGATCGGTTGGTGGGGTATGTATGTGTCCCTTGGTGTGCATGTGTGTGGGTAGGTGGGGGTGTGTGTGGGGGGTGGGGTGATGTATGGGTAGGTAGGAGATGGGCCTCATAACATGGTAATTTGTCTTGTTTATGTTTACAACATTCATTTCACAATGTTTATTTTTCTTCCTATGTAAATGTATAATGCTCTTGATGAATGAAAGACGAGTGATTGGAAGGGCCGAATGTAAGACGGGCCTGCGCGCCCAATTTGTAACAGTAATAAAGTTGATTTGATTTGAGTTGATTTGATTTGCTTGTGTAGTTACATTTCTGAAGCACTAGGTCGTGACAGATCGCCACAGTGCACTTACCCTGGCATACATCTTGTAGAGCTGTTTCAGTGTGACTTGATTGATCTGGTTAGCAGCATCCTGTTGCTGTTCTGCTGGAACAAAGATCTGTGGATATTGACACAAGTGTTGGAAGCACTGGTATTTTAAGAGGAGTAAAGCAAGCCAAACAATCTGCTACGCTGGACCAGTGATAAAGCCACTCCAACTGCTAGTCCATCTGTAAAAGAACCATTGTCTCTGTACACCAAATCAAATTGCATTCATCAATGCCATTGTCAGTGCCAAGCGGCTTCCTTAGGTAGAACGGAAACGCAATTCGCAAATCGAGTAGCCGAGTATGCGACAGTGTGGGTGGATGAGACAGTAAAGTGATGAAATGCCATGGGATGATAAATCGTCTTATTCAAACTGTCCGTACCTACCATGTTCTTATAAATCAATTTATAGTTTAAATATCAATACAGCAGTAATCCTTTACAACAATTTTGTACATTATTACATGTCTGCTACCAATGGCAAACTACTGAATGAAAATTTGCCAAGAAATCACGAACAGTATAACAGAGCAGGAACTCGCAAGACGTGTTGTAGTTGTTAATATAAAGTTTATTTGCACATGATAACAATATAGCTTCTTCTCCGGTCCACGGCCTGATGTTAACTGCCCTTGCCAACCCAATACGTCACGATTGAGCATCTCTCAGCCTTTCACTCTCGATGCTCAATCGTGCTGTATCTATTTCCCACTAGATCCTAATAATACCCCAGTACTCCCTTACTGTTACACCTCCCTATGTTTGTTAAAGAATTTTCCTTATAAAGGAAAACTCTTTACTCCTACTCCTCTTACTCTATTCCCTCTTTTTCCTTACTTTTTATTGTTCCTCTAACCTTCCCTAAATCAGCTCAAGTTTGAGTAAATAATTCATATTCTTTAACTCTTTCCCCTGCTATATAGTCAACCCACTTCTTCTTCGTTTCTGGCCCTTCAACCAACATAACATATTTACATATCTTTAATAACAATTCAATCTCAACTTTATACAACACATCATAACATCATAACACGTCTTCTTAAATACTCCTTCTTCTCTTCATAAGCGATCTGCTTAAAATTTCAAACGCTAATACCAACTCCTTATTGTTATCACCAACGCTACTAATCCCCCACTTTCAACTAACCTGAAATTACTTTCACACGATAGGAAGACAAAGAATCGGTGGCCACCGGAATTTAAAAGAAGAAATAGAACTCTTTCAAAAAAAACAACACTCACCTAAATCACACACCCCTTTACCCCCCTATGTCATTTGAGACTTTATGTAATAAAGTCTAAACCATTATATCTCCCACAGTACCACTCATTATGGTAACAGTTTACGCTGCTATCTACAGCATCAAATACCAACCATCATCCAAAAATATTCTTCACTTCTAAGTGTCTATATATTACAGACACTACCTTACCTCAACCTCACATTGTAATGTTAACCACAAAACACATCCCGAAGACACAATTAAAAAGGTCTATTATCCCTTAAGACCTCCTCCAACATTATACACAACACCTCACATAACCTCATCACCTCGTATAACTAATCTTCTCCAATACCTCAGGTTCTCTCTTAATGTCCATTTCTTATGGGCATATCTACTAAAATGCTCCACTTATGCCGTTATCAACAGCAACCTAGTAACCTTGAAATCTCCCCTTAAATGTTAACCATCAAACACAACATTGTAATCTGACCACTATATACACTACTCTAGCAACCCACTTATTATTCTATCTCTGAAGCTTAATACACCCAAAGGGATAAACATTTACATCCTGCCCAGGCCATGTAACCCAATGCCTCTCTAAAATCTTCCACCTCTCAATTCATAATTCATGCCGTAACCCACAGCAGCAAAAATAACCACTCATGTCTGTGACTGCTTGCAATCAACTTTATCTCAGTCCCTTTATTACGGACCCACAAACACCCCATGTCACTATGTCTCCCCTATGTTCATTTCTCATTTACACACTTTACCCTTTACTATTGTACTGTTATCCACAGTGTCTAATCAAACATGGATCCAATTCATGTTTACTCTTCGTCTGGGGTAATTTTCTTATTCTTCTATAACCCAGCAATCTCGTGTATATCATGGCTCTTCTGACCCCCCGGAAACTATGTTCAAAACTTTTCTCAGCTTTACCCCACTGAATATATTCATTAATCTTTTCTTCTCCCATGTGGCTTCTAATCCCATATATTTCTAATTAATGCTTACTTTAGTGTATCTCTAAAGTTTCCCATAACCATTTTACTTGTGTAGTAAGCTCGTCTTATGCTTCCAGCACTTCATAACCATATCAACCTCATTATGCTGATTATCACAGCCACAAAATACCCATGAACTTACTCTTCACAAAGAGAATGTGTCTCTCTATTAGCTCTCCGTAGTTTTATTAACTCTTTTCTGAACGAAGGGTCATAATTAAAGCCCCCTGTATTGTCTTTATTCTAGACAAAACCCTGTAATTTAAACATAACTTAATTAACTACTATTTAACACACAAAACAGCGAAATAAAATCACAACAGGACATCAAATCCCCCCCCCCAAATTTTTATAACAATCATTTATGTTTCCCCTCAACTCAACTAAAGGTATGATGATGATGGTGATGATGATGGTGATGATGATACAACATACATCCTATTCTATTATTACCTAATACTACTGGTCTCTTTTACGGACCAGTAGTTTATACACAAAATTCTAAGAACACAATAACCCTATTCTAAAATAATAACAATCATTTTACGGGACCAAATCAAGCAAAAAAACATTTTATACATGAGGCATCAACACTCAGACTCCACAAAACAATTGTCTTCTTGCTAAAGAGAAGGTTTTCAAAAAAAATAATTCCCTTTACAATTAACTACGTACAGTGGCCCATCCTCAATTGGCCTCATTAATCACTGTAACACATATTTCTTCCTACAATTCATACCTATTTTCGTTATAAAACAAAACCATTCAATGTCAAGCATTAATGCCAAAATACTTATATACATATACATATATATATCTATTTCTGTTATCTACAGATCATCATAACGCGGAACAATACTTGTTGTCCTCGACCAAAATCACTACTCAACAACTGACCGTTCCTTTTTCTGGAAGTCAAACTTTGATTATCTCCCCTCACAATTTTCTATCTTTTTCCAGCCTAACTCCTAATACATTATAACATCTAAAATATCCTCATAAGCAAGCACTGTAAACTACAGTTATTCCAATGTCATCTCAATGTACCAGCCATCATCTACTTATTACTTAACCTGTGGCTCGGCACACCAATTATTTCCCATGGCTTTGTACCAAACATCACTACCACTTCTTAATCATTACTGTTAACCACAGTATCTCCACCCTCCTACTTCCAACAAAACTTTGTCTATTTACTATAGACCTCTCACCAACACATCTACTTGCTGTATCAACCACTAATTCCAATTTTAAGTTTCTCGTCTATCCGACGCAATTACTTAACGTAATCATTACTTTCTTAACATCTCACCACGACTACTCTAAGCTATCCTCCAGTCTTTCCTAGCACTCTTGTATCGTGACGATAATCAAACCGGTCACCCTCCTCGGAACACGTTCTCCAACATTCATTTTACTGACCTTGTTTACCTTCTTATCTTTCACTCTTATTCATCGGAATTCTTTCAGAACTGCAACCCACGCCACTTATAACTTGACAGCAGACCTCTCTTTTCTCGTTCCTGTTAAGAATACTAAACATGTTTTATAAAACATCATTCAGAATGTTAACTCCGTTTTCGTCATATAACTTCCATAATTTCCTTCCAACGTCAGATATTCTACGAAAAGACATCACAATTCTCCAATCCTTTTCTTTCTATCTCTCGATTTTCTCATACACTATGTTCCACGATTTATCAACGTCACTTATCAACCACTCTTCTCATATTCACACAGGACAACGACACACAACACGACAACCTAACGTGTCCCTACTATTTTTACAAAAAAAACACCTCAGACGCCACCTCAACATTCCAGCAATCATTCAGCACAATCTACACGTATTGATCTCCTCTACACACGTTGACACAAGACATATCAACGCCACTCTTACATTTTATCTATCTACTTCACTTAGGCGACGTCATCATACCTCTCTCCTACTTCCTTCATCACGACGAACACCTGTCTGAGTACATTTATACTCACGTACGAACAACGCACAACCAGACGAATTATTCCAGAGGACTTTCTCAATTCACTGCTTTCTTATATCTCTACTTTACTCAATCAGTCACTCCTATACGAAGGTCAGACCCTATACATTACCTCTCGCAACTTATATTGAAAGCGCTTTCACAGCACTATTTACTATCTCTTTAAAACAAACTTCATTCCAACAGGTCACTAATCTCGTAACTATTATTTTATACTTCTCCACACAACAACTTTCTTCTTTCTCCGCAAGCACGACGTAACTCGTATTTTTCAAGCATCCACTTCTACAGTCTCTTAATTCTCACGTTCAACTGTCTACTTTACACACAGGATACTCAGTACCTCCTCAATCTATATCTCCTCACCAGACACTCTCGGTTCACCTGTCAACAATACTATTCTTTCTTCTCAAACCAACAAGCAAAACTATCTCGGACATCACGTCATAGCTCTGAGTCAAACCTATTTCTAATACGAACATTCATACTTAATTTATCTCTCACCCTCTACTAATTCTGTCCTAAATCTACCCTATTTTACTTAATTTACTCTCCCTACATCGTAACCAAACAGACGATATCCTGTATTACGTAATCCACGTGGAATATCATTTGCCGTAACTCTCTAGCCTCAACAACACCCTCGACTATTCTGTACCATGTGATACTACACCAACAAAATTCATCTGCCTATTTTAGACAGCTCATATACCTATATGCTCAAATCGCAATTCTTCTCATACACCAAAACTATTCCATTTTCCTTCCTCACCCCAGGAAATTTAACCGTTATAGAGTGTGTCCAAGTTAAATATTTCATTGTCTCTCAATACATTAACCCGTCTTTCACTTATAATGTCATCTTCACTATCTGTTGTCAACTTATTAAAGTACTCAGGTCTTAAGGTCCTAAGGTCTTCTATTTTACTTAAGTCACTTTCTGTCGTTGAGTAAATTCCCGCTAACTGTCTACCACTATTCTTCTTCTTAAATGAGTTCTTTCTATTTCCTTTATTTGCGTCAGTCTGCTCACTGTTTCCTGTGTACCTTACGTAACGTTTGTACCTCCCCATTTCGTCTTCAGACGACACACTAACAATAGTTCCTTCATCAGACTCATTATAGTTTACTGCAAACACGTCGGCCCTATTCCCATAGTCATCTTTAAAACGTCTGACTTTCTTTCTCTTTCTCGGTCTTCGTCCCTTAGCCTTCCCTACTTTCTTGTCATATAAGCTAGTATCTAGTTCTACAGAGTCACTAACCAAAACTCTGTCCGTCTGTCCTACCAGCAACTACTCCGTATGAGGGAACATCACGCTTCGATTCAGGATCTGCTCGTAGTGCAGCACTCTTATTCTCCGAATCATCAGTATTAATATCTGTTTCAGCATCACTATAATATTCGGCTGTAGGAATATCTTCTCCGTAACTTGAATTCTGACAGCTAATATTCCTACACCATTTGGGAATTAGTTTCATGTCTATAGCTGAAGAACTTGACATGGCACTACCTCTATTTACAATCATACTATTCCTTTCCTTAATACTTTTCTTCATTGTCTTTCTTTCGTTCTTGGTCCTCGTCTGTCCTATCTTTCCTAACTTCAACTTGTCTCTCTTAGTCAAATGAGTTGGTTTTGACTGAGTTTCTATTAAGTCAGTTTGACTTCCCTTTGTTATCTTGCCGGCTGGTTGTACCTGGACCTTTTTCTCTACTGTATCTACCTGAGTCTGTGTACTATTTTCTATCGTATTACCTGCCTGCGTCTGTGTCTCTCGGTTTCTTTTCTTTACTAATATCGTCGTCTTCTTTTCCTGTCTACTAGTCACATTCGCAACCATTTTAGGATTAGTCTGTATTTTATTTACAGGTTCAACTCTGTCTCTTACACCTGAGTTTAGATATTGTCTTTGCCTTTTCTCTAACCAGTCGTCACGTCTTTTTCTAGCAGTTGCACTGTGAGAGGGCCAGTCCCATGATTTCCTTGAAATGTTTCTCTCACGCCCATTTTTGTATTTATAACTACTATACCAGTCCGACCTTCCACTATTTCGTCTGTTCTCACCGTCTTTTACTCTATATAGATCAGGCCTTGGTTCGTCATAACCATATTGTCTTCTGTCTTTATTAAGCAATGGCTGTCTCCTGTTATTCTTTCCTACTCCATTACAGTCTACCTTAAATCTATAAGGGTCTTTTCTAGTCGTTCTGTTCTTCAACGTTTCCAGAAAATTCTCTACTTCCGTAATTGACACCTTTAATTCCCCCAACCATGTACTAACACGTTGTAACTCCCCACTCAAGTAATTCATATTTCTTCCTTTTTAAATATCTATCAACCTGAAACAATCTTTCTACTTCTTCTTCTGCATATTCTTAAACTCAGCCGAAATTATGCCTGTTTCTCCACTGTGCTGTGATGGAACTGTTATGCTAAAATATTTCTATATACATCACTAAATCAATTTCACAGTCGTACTTATCTAAATTAACTATATGATTCACACAAGAGAATTGTTCAATTAGTCAATTGTACGTAAAATTACCTATGTTCGTTATCGGTTAGAATACGCCAGGAGTCTTGTTCCGCCATGCTGAAATATTCTTAAATAAGCAGCAAGAACCACACAATTGCAATTTCTTAATTTAAGGAATACACTCACTTGTTTCGTAAAACAGTACAGTTAGTTTCTATGTTTGGGAACCACACAATTTTACCCTGATTTTGTTTCCTGACTCAAGCACGTACTTTCTTCGACTCGCCGTCAGATTTCGTTCGAAGCACCAGGAGCCTGCGTCAGCTGAAAATCATTCGTGGAGTTCAGGTAGCAGAGTTCAGGTAGTCTGTCTCTTCCCCCAGGTAATTTCGTCACTTCTCTTGGGATGCCTGGAAAATCTTCAATCCCTGGTTGGGTCCCTTCTGAGATTTCTAGCCTTTGCTTTCACCCCGGGTGGGGTACATCATCGACGTCTTGAGATAGCGACTCGATTGCAGTGGAGCCTCTAGATAATCGGACTCGTCAAGGAAAAACTTGGCAACTCTTATCTACTTGCCCCATTGAAATTTTCTTTTTCAGCCGACTCAACAATCAGACGACTGTATTTCTGGGTTGTCTCTTTAGCAGCGGCCTTGGTAGCCCGTTAAAACAACCGACAACGTAGGTGGCGGCTTGAAAATAGCAAAACTCAGGCTATGGTAAGCCCTTTGGAAGCGATACTTTCAGGCAACGGCTATGGTAAGCCCCTTGATAACGCTAAAGTTCAGACAACGGCTATGGCAAGCCCCTTGATAACGCTAAAGTTCAGACAACGGCTATAGCAAGCCCCTTGATAACGCTAAAGTTCAGACAACGGCTATGGCAAGCCCCTTGATAACGCTAAAGTTCAGACAACGGCTATGGCAAGCCCCTTGATAACGCTAAAGTTCAGACAACGGCTATGGCAAGCCCCTTGATAACGCTAAAGTTCAGACAACGGCTATGGTAAGCCCCTTGATAACGCTAAAGTTCAGACAACGGCTATACCAAGCCTCTTGAGTTGTACTATGCAAAGCGACGGCTCTACCAAGCCTCTTGAGTTGTACAATGAAAAGCAACGGCTATACCAAGCCTCTTGAGTTGAAAATTTGTTATCTCAAGTCTCTGTAACAGCTTTACAGAGGACCACCCCTGGGCGGGCTTTCGGCCTCTGTATTTGCAGATAACTGAATTTTACTGGCCATCCCTTCACTGGTTGTTCTACCACGTGCCGAAATTGTTTCTGGTTGCTTGTAGACTTGGAGCATGGTTATTCGGCATTACTTCGCGTTGTTTTTTCTTTCTTTATCAACCGGACCATATCAGGTTCGCATCCTGGTCCACGGCACCATTTCGAGTCCTATAACAGAGCAGGAACTCGCAAGACGTGTTGTAGTTGTTAATATAAAGGTTATTTGCACATGATAACAATATAGCTTCTTCTCCGGTCCACGACCTGATGTTAACTGCCCTTGCCAACCCAATACGTCACGATTGAGCATCTCTCAGCCTTTCACTCTCGATGCTCAATCGTGCTGTATCTATTTCCCACTAGATCCTAATAATACCCCAGTACTCCCTTACTGTTACAACAGCCAGAAAATGCTGGGGTTGGCAGCAACATTCTGTAAAGGATATGCAACTAACGTTTTTCACTGCTAACATATAAACAACTTTTAAGCCATAACTGTGACACACCCCTACATCCCATGTTTGTTTGGTCCAAACCTTCTTTATTGTTTGTCACTGAATCAGTTAATCAATATTCAGGAATCCCTGAGCAATCGAAAAGCTATAAAATGCCTTCATCGTCAATTCCTCAACTTCTCATAAAATTCGGTCATATCGTGAGCAAAGAAAAGATGTTTCGTATACTGTTTTCGACGTATACACGGGTTTGAGTGGTCTCGAGGTATGATGTCCGCCTCGATTGCTTGGTGTCCCGGGTTCAAGCCCCAGTGAGGGCCCGAGATTTTTTTTCACGTGGATTTCTAGTATTTCCCCTGGTCTCTGGGTAGTGATATCGGACGCCCGTGTATATTGTTGCGCACGTAAAAAAATCCCTTGGCCAGGGCAAAATTTCGAGTTAAAAATCTACCCAAAGTATTTCAGGATCCTCACCGGTGCTACGGAATTCGTGCGCTGAGCTGAGTTTCTCCGGAATCAGGCTTGACTTAAGAGTAGAACTGAGCACATATGGGTTACAACCGTGTTCCATGATATCGATCCTTCCAGCACTCGATACGGAAACCAAGCATCGAGACCACTCAGCCCCTTATTATTATTATGATTATTATTCATATATATTTTTCATATATCATTCATTATTCATATATAATTATTCATTTATTCACTTCACATTATATATTACTACACTATGCACTTTACGAGATTCAGCGAATTAAGCCAGGCAATAAATCGTGCAATTTATTGTTTCTGGCTTCTGTTTTTAAACACGTGAAAATACTCGTATATTACCAGGCTATACATAATACAAACACACATGGAAATACTGCACATACTGCAGATTTTCTTCTGCATTCATATGTTTCTTCTTCTTCTTTTGCCTTCTATCTGCCATGTGGCAGAGGTTCCCAATCCTCCACCCCTATCTTTAGCTATCTTATGAAGCCCTGTCTACCCCCTTGTCGTTATGTTGAATGTTGTTTTTTTTTTTTTAAATTCTCGTCCTTCAAATAAGCAATGCTCGCGTGTAAAAGAAGCTCTCGTGAAGTGGTTACACAGACGAATAAGAAGATCACAAGGGCAGAAGGAGAATAGCCTCCAGCATTACAAACATTGAGCATGAAGAAAATATTACCAGGCCAGACAAGTAACGTGAGGTCAACTGGCTATATGGCTGGTCCGCTAGCCATGTTGAGGTCACCTGGCCATATGGCGGGTCCGCTAGCCAAATTGAAGTCAGCTGGCCATATAGCGGGCCCGCTAGCCAAGTTGCAGATGCTGTCGAAAGAATACTCGACACTCAAATTTACTAGTGCAGGGAGGATCATAATGAAGAACAACATCCCCTCCACTGTCGTCATCATCAGATAGAAGGACCGTGTGTTCCCTCAAATCATTAGATGGAACAAGGAAGAGCAAGCACCAGAGCACTACATATCTAGAGTGCTGCGGTGTTCTAAGTGCCAGAAGTTCTAGCACAACCGTAAAAAAGTGCAACTTGTAAAAGTGAGGTGGAGGTCTGCAGGTACTGCTCCGGACCCCACCCATAAAGTCTATGCCCTCAAGCAAAGATGGACACGGACTTTGGGAGCCTACCCCAAACTGTAAGTGCACCAACTGCCTCGGCAAATACGTTGTCAGGTACCTCGGCTGCCAATTTCACCAAGACAGCAAAGAAGCGATGAAAATTACCATCAAAACTAATTTGCCCTGTTATGAGGCAGTACGAGGCGACCACCCGACTTACTAAAAGCGACAAAGCGCAAATGAAAGGCAAACTGAAGGACCTGAGATACTATTTCACCAGCATCGAGGAACAACTCGACAAGACACAAGAGACGCAAATGCAGCCGTTCAGCGCATTCTGGACGAACTAAAGCAAGTTCAGGAGAAGAGTGAGCAGAATGTCGTTCGAATGGCTGCAATAAAGGCTGAGACGGAGGATACTCTGACAAAAATACAAGAAGAAAGAGAAAAGATAGAACAGCTCAAGTCCAAAAATGAGACGTAAGAAATATAAGATACCAAGTCCCCACAGCCGGAATTATCAGATTCAGTGCCCCACATAAAACTGGGTTTGGAACAAACAAAACTGAAAGGTGGAAAATGGGAAGTGAGGTTTCTCACAGTTATGACTTAAACGTTGTAGCAGACATGGTGTATTATATCGCAATGAGAACATTTCGGTTATATATACGCCTTTGGCAGATACAGTAAGTCGCTTAAGCCGATTAATCATCCTTTGGCATTTAATCAGTTAAACACGGAGAAGGCACTTGGTGATCTCCAATATGTGTTTCTTGTGTTAGGTTCATTTCTCTGGTACACGTGTTCCGTGTGTTAGGTTCATTTCTCTGGTACATGTACTTACTTAAGTGTATATATTTTACATCTAGTTGTTAGGTTCATTTCTCTGGTACATCATCATCATCATCGCCGACATCATCATTGGCACCTTGCCGTCTTGACAGACGATAGTTTGTGCTTCAAAATGTCATTATAACTTTTACTCATGGCGGTAGCGAATTTGACTGATAAGGCCAATTCGCGCTGTAAATGTTCTGTCACAGTGAGTGCATGTGAACACATGGTCATTTCCACCATCATGCACCACCTTACGTCACACACGCTTAGTGTGACTTATCTGCAATAATTTTCTCCTTTGTCTTTATTGCATTTCTGATGTTTGCCCTCCATGCAACACGTTCTCTGGTACGTGTACTTACTTAATTGTATATATTTGACATCAAGTTGTTAGGTTCATTTCTCTGGTACATGTGTTCCATGTGTTAGGTTCATTTCTCTGGTACATGTGTTCCATGTGTTAGGTTCATTTCTCTGGTACATGTGTTCCATGTGTTAGGTTCATTTCTCTGGTACATGTACTTACTTCAGTGTATCTAGTTGACATCTAGCTCTTTGGTTAATTTATCTGGTACATGTACTAACTTAACTAGTTGACTCACGGACATTTTCTTACACTGGATAACTTGATTTCCAAATCCACCACGTCCTCGGCGTCCTGCTCAGCCACTACCCTGCTGGCATTCAGGGCAACAGCGGTCTCGACAAGGTATGTCTCGTAGGCCTGGATAATTGAATCGTTTCTTGGTTGTTTAAAGGAGTCCTGGTCCAACCCTAAATCCGGTTGAAAGATCTGAAAGAGATGTAGTTCTTAAAGTACTGAAGTGTGTGAGACATGGGATCATAGCGGATGAGAGGAATATCTCAACTACACTTCCTTGTGACAGCATCTTGACCGCAGCAGCTGGTACACGTGTCTGCCTGACAGACTGCCTGCCCGTCTGCCTAACTGACTGACACCTGCCTGCCTGTCTGCCTAACTGCCTGACAGACTGCCTGTCTGCCTACCTGCCTGACAGACAGCCTGCCTGCCTGCCTACCTGCCTGACAGACTGCCTGCCTGCCTACCTGCCTGACAGACAGCCTGCCTGCCTGCCTACCTGCCTGACAGACTGCCTGTTTGTCTGCCTGCCTGACAGACTGCCTGACAGACTGCCTGTTTGTCTGCCTAACTGCCTGATACCTGCCTGCCTGACTGACTGCCTGCCTTTCTGCCTGTCTGCCTGATACCTGCCTGCCTGACTGACTGCCTGCCTGCCTGACTGGCTGCCTGCCTTTCTGCCTGTCTGCCTGATACCTGCCTGCCTGACTGACTGTCTGACTGTCTGACTGCCTGCCTGCCTTTCTGCCTGTCTGCCTGATACCTGCCTGCCTGACTGACTGCCTGCCTACCTGCCTGACTGCCTGCCTGACTGACTGCCTGCCTTTCTGCCTGTCTGCCTGCTTGACTGAATGCCTTTCTGCCTATCTGACTGCCTGCTTGTCTGCCTGCTTGCTTGTCTGTGTCTGCCTGTCTGCCTGCCTGTCTGACTGCCTTTCTGCCTGCCTCTCTGTGTGTTTGTCTGACTGCCAGCCTGTCTGCCTGCCTGCGCGCTTACAACTTGCCTGTCTGCCTGCCTGTCTGTCTGCCTGTTTGCCTGCTTGTTTGTTTGTTTGAATGTCTGACTGCCTGCCTGAATGCCTGCCTATCTGCCTGTCTGTCTGTCTGCCTACCTGTCGGCCAGTCTGTCTGCCTATCCGCCTGCCTGTCTGTCTGCCTGCCTGCCTCTGTGCCTGCCTGCTTGTCTGCAGGTTTGCCTGTCTGTCTTACTGCCCGCCTGCCTGTCTGCCTGTCTGCCTGTCTGCCTGCCTGTCTGTCTGCCTGTCTTCCTGCCTGCCTGTCTGCCTGTGTGCCTGTATGCCTGTCTGCCTGCCTTTCTGCATACCTGCCTGTCAGCCTGTCTGTCTGCCTTTCTGCCTGCATGTCTGCCTGTCTGCATGTCTTCCTGCCTGTCTGTCTGCTTGTCTGTCTGTCTGTCTGTCTGTCCGTCTGCTAGTCATGGTGGAATCTCTTTCGATGTGGCTTTGAATTAAATAGACCTCGGATCCCAGGTCGACACAGTCCAGAACAGATACCAGAAGATGTCCATAAAAGCCAAGTCGTCCCGTGGGATATTAAAAATATCACCCATGGAAGATCTGTGATCTCTAAAGATAAGTGGCTGGTACCATATCCGCAGTACTCCCCAACATGTAGAATGGTGTCCTGTACCTGTTAGTGGTAGATGGCATGAGACGCTCACGAGTTCGGCAAACAGAGTTCTGAGAACGGAGTCTGCATCGACGTAAGTAGGACACTCTAAATCTGTGCACAACAGAGCACCATGTGTCAGTGGGACACTCAACAGCCGTGCACAAAAGAGCACCATGTGTCAGTGGCACACTCTAAATCTGTGCACAACAGAGCACCTTGTGTCAGTGGGACACTCAACAGCCGTGCACAAAAGAGCACCATGTGTCAGTGGCACACTCTAAATCTATGCACAACAGAGCACCATGTGTCAGTGGGACACTCAACAGCTGTGCACAACAGAGCACCATGTGTCAGTGGGACACTCTACATCTGTACACAACATAGAATCATGTGTCGGTGGGACACTCTAAATCTGTACACAACAGAGCACCATGTGTCCTGGCAGCCGAGCATCTTCTGCTGCTTTGTATCCCCTGGTGGGGCATGGACCATCTACCAAACGACCCTAGGCCCTTCCGTTAACTGCTTTCTCCTCTTGCTCCCTCCCTGGCATCCTAACAGGATCCGTCTCTGTCCGCAATTATAGTCTGCATGTGGCTTAGATCTCCATTGTGGGTTCCAGACAAGACAGTGTATAGATATATTGTCCTCAGGTTTTCCCAGTGTATATGTCCTAGTGTTCCAGACAAGAAAGTGTCTAGTTATATTGTCCTCGGGTTGTCCCAGTGTATATCCTAGTGTTCCAGACAAGAAAGTGTCTAGTTATATTGTCCTCGGGTTGTCCCAGTGTATATCCTAGTGTTCCAGACAAGAAAGTGTCTAGTTATATTGTCCTCGGGTTGTCCCAGTGTATATCCTAGAGTTCCAGACAAGAAAGTGTCTAGTTATATTGTCCTCGGGTTGTCCCAGTGTATATCCTAGTGTTCCAGACAAGAAAGTGTCTAGTTATATTGTCCTCGGGTTGTCCCAGTGTATATCCTAGTGTTCCAGACAAGACAGTGTCTAGTTATATTGTCCTCGGGTTGTCCCAGTGTATATCCTAGAGTTCCAGACAAGACAGTGTCTAGTTATATTGTCCTCGGGTTGTCCCAGTGTATATCCTAGTGTTCCAGACAAGAAAGTGTCTAGTTATATTGTCCTCGGGTTGTCCCAGTGTATATCCTAGAGTTCCAGACAAGACAGTGTCTAGTTATATTGTCCTCGGGTTGTCCCAGTGTATATCCTAGTGTTCCAGACAAGAAAGTGTCTAGTTATATTGTCCTCGGGTTGTCCCAGTGTATATCCTAGAGTTCCAGACAAGACAGTGTCTAGTTACATTGTCCTCGGGTTGTCCCAGTGTATATCCTAGTGTTCCAGACAAGAAAGTGTCTAGTTATATTGTACTCGGGTTGTCCCAGTGTATATCCTAGAGTTCCAGACAAGACAGTGTCTAGTTATATTGTCCTCGGGTTGTCCCAGTGTATATCCTAGAGTTCCAGACAAGACAGTGTCTAGTTATATTGTCCTCGGGTTGTCCCAGTGTATATCCTAGTGTTCCAGACAAGACAGTGTCTAGTTATATTGTTCTCAGGTTTTCTCACTGTGTGTCCTATCCGCCGTCAAGTTTCTTTCCACTACCTCTGGATTCGCTGAAATTTGCTTCTAATAAGACCTTCCTTGAAACAAAGCGTGTGCAATGGCCTTAAAACGTTGTACGACTATACATTTACTGTTTACGTGTTAATATTTAATTATACGTTCTACGTTCATATTTTTTTTCTCTGTAGATCTGTTTGTAGTGTTCCTGGTGAAGATGACTAAGTTCGACACGTCGACTTTTACCTTATTTGGTTTTAGTATTATCATTGTCTGTTTTTTTTAACTCAGTGATTTACGTTTGCCGGGTTTGAGTTCGTAGTAAGATAAGTGCCGATGTTTATCATCTCTCACTTGTTCTCAGAAGTTACACATGTCTAACTGTTTTTATTGTGCACAGGACGGTATGTGGATATGCGTTATGCGATATGTGGATATGTCGGTATGTGTATGTTAACACGGTATGTGTTAACCGGACACGGCACAAGAGTGTACATATGTGTACCATTGTTCTCTGACAGATCGTACTAAGCATGCCGGAATACGCCATAGTCGAAGAATGAGGACAAGGATAAGCTGTGGAGGTAAAATTGTCAAACAAATTGAAATTATAGCTTACATAGACATTCAGAGGCAGTTTAGTGGTAGCAAAAACAAGACCAGTAGCTGATTATTATTATGATCCTGTTCCGGTTATAGGAAAGATAATGAAACGTAAGACTCTAAAGAACATACCACAGAATGTCTAATTATATCCAGCATTACTGAAGATACAGATGCACTGTTACTGCCCCATCATATAGCAGGTCTTTTCTAGAACATCGCTCACATCACAGCCCACCCATCAATTCCTCAATCCCCCGCCATTTCTCCCGTGAGCCGCAATTACCACCAGTGCGTCCAGTGTCTGTGTCCATCTTCGTGCAGGCTGATCCTTTCCACGAACCATGCCCTCAATGAATGTTTTGTCCAAGCCAATGTGACGTTTGGTATGGTCAAAGTATTTCAGTCTCCACGACATGATACCGTGTATTTGCCACTCTTCTTCGTTGTCCAGATCTTGTAGAATTTCAGCATTTGTGTTCCGTGTCCTAAGTTCAGAATATTCTAAACGTTTGTCTGACACATGCAACCTCTATAACTTCTATTTTCTTCTGAAAGAATTGCGAAATGGTCAGTGAATTACATCCACATATTGCCACAGGAAAGATGCATGTACCCAAACATGTTACTTTAACCTGTTTCCTGGGTTGTTTTTTTTTTTTATATATACGTTCACAAAGGGAAGGTTGGTGGGAAAGAGGGAGGGAAAACCAGAGAGACAGAGCTGGACAGTTTGATAAAATGGCATGGCGAACGTCGGTATTAGAAACGATTCGCAGCACAAGAGACAGAAAGCTGTGTACAGACATGATCGCCAACGCCACGCGGCTTGGGCTATACACAAAATAAGTTCAGAAAATGAGTTTGATTTTTGTTGTCTCTTAACAGAGAGTATCAACTCTTCTAATCCTAGTGTTATTGTACAACATAGATATAATATAATGGAGATAATACAGACTATTGAAGAAACATGATTCATGTTGTTAATACATCATACATGAACGCTAAATCACGCCTCTATACACTGACTTGCAAGAATGAAATATATGATGCACGAGATTCTGCAGACGAATGGCGAAAGAGAAAAGAGAAACAAGGTCAGAAATAATATAATACAATATACAAAGACATAGTACACAGTTACACAGAGTGGAAAAATTTGGCTGGCTCCAGAATGCACGGAGACTGGGACTAACCACAGGAAAGACTGAGGTATCAGGTAGAGAAACATGAAATGTCAGCGGATCAGAGTTTGCAGCAATAATAATGGCATAACAAGTATTGTTAACAGAACCATCATCATCATGCACCATGCCGATAAACGTGCGCTATCATGTTTCGCATCTCACGCGATCACCAGAGTCGTCAGTCAGCATTGTGTTCTTGTCTCGACCATACCACGTGGTCATTTATTAGGGTATTTACTTCTCTGCCTTACCCTTGTTCTCTTTCCCTTAATCTTGTCAGCTGTCAATAAGTGCTAAGCTATTTCTTCCCATACGTATCCAAAAATATGTGACCCTCCACGTCTTATTTTTCAAATCATTTGAGAATTTTCACTTATTTTGTGTAGGACTTGGTTATTGGTTTTTCTGTTTGTCCATGGCATTCTTTGCATTCTCCCCAGAAACCACATGTCCACAGCCATGAAGTGTTTTTTCACTTGTCTGCTCATTGACAACGCTTCATATCCATACAATGTAGGACTTCAATACTCATTTTCTCATTGCAAATAACATCTTCTTATTGGTCAGTATGTTTTCCATCTTGCTAAAGGCTACCTTTGCCATGACGATTCTTGTTCTAATCTCTTAAAGGCATCTCCTATCAGATCTTATGGCTGTTCCAAGATAATTGTACTGATTCGCTTGTTTAAGAATATTCTCATTTACTTATATATTACATTGTGGTATTTCCTCTTCCATAGTGACGACCATAATATTTTCTTATATTCTTACAATTAAATTATAACCCTAGTTGTTCACTGTGTGCAACAACCGCATCTACTAAATGTTGCAGATCTTGCTCATTGTCGGCTTTCAATACCCTATCATCCGCATATCTAATGTTATTGATGTGACGTCCCCCAATGGTGATACCTTTCATACCTTCTACATTTCTGGAAATAGTTTTAATATATAGGGGGAAAAAAAATCTGGAGACATTATACATGCCTGTTGAACATTTCTGTTAATAGGCTGATATTGACCTACTTCATTATCAATCTTCATGGCAGATAGTTAACAGAATGGGCAATATAAATTATTGGGAGACTATTAGAAAGAGCTGTAGATGTAACATCAAATACAGTCATACCTCGATTTTCGTCGATAATCCGTCTGAAAACAATCGACGAAACCCGAAACCGACGAACACCAAGGCAATTATTTTCATATGAATCAATGTAACTCCTAATAATTCGTTCTAGACACTCCAAAATGCATACCAAAACCACATCATATAGAGAATAAATATAGTGTTTAATACTATGTTTTGGCCTCAGATGCGTCCGACCTCGCACCTTCGCCATGCCAGTAACACAATGTATGCCAGTTCGCCCCTTGAATTTTTCAAACTATAATCTGTTGGCCTTTAAACCACTAAGTACACTAGCATTCGTCCCAGTCATTTTCTTAATGAGATCGGCATACAACAGACTGACCTTCCCACATATGATTGCCTGCGAAAGAGAACTGCCATCTAACTGGTTTTGATTTATCCAAATTAATAATAACTTTTCGGCATCTTCAATTGTTTTTAATCTCTGTTGCATTAGCATATTCATGTCTTTCGCTACATTAGCCTCCTTTATTGCTTCCTTTTAGGTCACAATGAAACTTAACGTACATGCGGCCGATTCAAGCAGTCTTAATGCCGCACTTGTATTTTAGTAATAGCAAGTGATGCTCACACAACGAAAAACAACGCCAAACTGAGCAGAAGAACGCGTGGCCCGCTCTGTTTTAGCAAAATTAGCAGCTATGTCGTGTGGGCACACCGAAGAAATCCGAGAAAATCGACGAACACTTAGACACATTTTTCGTGGAAAAAAATCGACGAGAACAGAAACCTACGAAAACCGAAGGCAACGAAAACCGAGGTTTTATTGTATGTACTTATCTTCCTTAGCTTATACAAAATCTTTTGCACTGTGACACGTGAGAAAATAAATTACTAGACTAATTAGATGTTGGTGACAAAGATATGTTAAACATAAATACTACACATTAACATCAAATAACAACTGTAAGAATCAACTACCATGTAGGAACATTTAAGTGCAAACCGAATGTCTTGACAGCAACAAGTCAGAATGGATTGCATAGAAATATAGATACAGCTCTACTGGAAGGTGAATTATTGTCTTTCAGGATATCTCCATTGCTCTTTCTATCCGTCCACGTTTTCATCTACAAAAATCACATTTCCGAAGCTTCCACATTATTTCTCACTTGTTCATGATTCGCTCCTGTACATCAGGATTGGCACGCTATAGCTCTTAAGAACAACTTTACTCACTTCCATTGCCGTTATATCTAATGACTCCATTTTCATTTCTGTCAAGCGAAGACTTGGTCTTCAACACCGTTTGAATTCCCCACTGAGCTAACCAACTTGTCCATTACTAATCAGTATTGTAACTATTTTATGTAGACCTCAGATTCTCTGCATTATGCCCTTCTGCTTTCAAAGTCTGTCTTGCATCAAATGAATCACGGTAGACGATGATCAACTGTGAAACATTTTTCTGTCTTTTGATTCCCCGAAACAGCTGTATGGTTGCAATTTCCAAATTTATCACGTCTCTTTAGTTAGTGAAGTAAGTTAGTCAACAGATCATCCTCATTGCACATTGAACTGTTAGCCTAAGAGAGGTCAGTTCCCTTCCTCATTATCTTTTTTTAGCGTATAGCGACTAATGACACCATTTCTGTGTTGGTTCACTATTCTTCTTTGGCTGTCCGCAATGCACTCTTGTCTAGCTTTTCGTTTGACTTGGTGTTTTAGAAACCTATTCAAAATTTCAGAATCACATCCATCACTTAATTAATTTACTCATCCTGCCTTCTGAGAGCGTTCTAAATGTCAGCCTGGTCCATAGCTCGACCCCACAATGGCCAAGCCCTCAAGATCATAAGCTTTTACACCCACATGCCCTGACACAAAAATGGCAAACATGACAGTCTCTGTAGACATTCTGATTCAATGACAATTTAAAAATTGATGACAGAACAGACTCGTTGCCTGATTGCATGAATAACTGTTTTTCTTGGCGCGTTACCTGAAACTGTATATGACTATAAAAATAAACTGACCTCTATAATGTTTTTGCTGGAATTAATCAAGTCGATTGAAACACTGACGTAAAATAATGGATATACGTAGGCTGTTATATAGCGCGCTATGACCTCTTTAAGATCAAAGCTGGCTTCACTCCAGCGCGGGTTAAGTGTGGGCCAGTCATCAACAAATGTCCGGTCATTAAGATATGGAGTCAGTCCCACAACTTCAATTTGAGCTGGCGATGGAAAGTAAAATAACAGCACCTACATAGGCCATGTGTGATTTAAACGTATATGCTTGTTTATAAGATTTCATACACACACTTAAGCACTATATAAAAGTACTTGTTCCCCTTCTTCTTTTGTCCTACTGCTTTTGCCGGACACGAATTGGATAGCATCTACCCCACACTCTCTTGTAGGGTTGCTCTCCGCCTAAGTTCATGGACCTCAGATCCGGGCATAATTATCTCTGGATAACCACAAGGATCTGCAATATCGCCTGCAATATCGTTAATAATTTATACACAAGAAAGATTGCAAGCATTGAAGCATCAGGGATTGGAAAGACACTGGCATTTGTAGGTGAAGTACTTGCTTATAGGCAGGGAATGGACAGTATGAAAATAGCTAAAGAGTTGCAAGAAGCAGCAAACGAAGTGATCGACTGGTGTACAGAGATGGGTAGTGTCATTAAGCGTGATACGTCTTCTGTATTATGGTGCTCTCTGGGCAATAGGATTGTTAAGATTGAACCAGAGGTCTCACAATAAATGGCAGAAATGTTAACATAGACAGTAAACTGAGAGACCTGGGAATAATTTGTACCTGTCATTCGGGGCTCACGTGGAAGACGCTATTTTGAGATCTAAGATGGAACTCGATGCTCGAAGATCATGTCAGCAATGGACATGGAGAAAAGGATGTTGCTCATGCACTATCAACATCCGATTCTCTGAATAGCTGAGTATGAACTGGAACTGCTCACAGCGTCAAATAGTCAGCTGGTGAAACTAGAACACATACAGAATGAACCTATGCGGCTGATACTGAGATGCACAAAGGACACTCTGGTTGTGTTTATGCGATACATCCTAGCATTACCCACGATTGCAGACAGGTTCAACATGCTGCAGGTTAAATCATATCTTCGGGTGGCTGCAGACAGGGAACACCCGCTGCATGAAGTCCTGCATACGATAAAGGCCACGGGTTGATCAGAGGTTATTATTATTGTTGCTCAGACAGAAGATACAACAAGAGTGGTGTGCATGCATGGGAATATTGTGAGAGGAGAGGAGTGGGTCAGAATGCCAGCGGAATAGTCACATCTGTGCAGAGTTAAAATAGGATTGAATCTGGAATGCGGGGATTGGCCGGCTGAATGGGAGGTGCAACAATTGATTCACGACAATTCGCGACCAAGTGATGTAATCAAATACACAATGCCTCTGTGCTAAGAGGCAACAGAGGTGACTGGTAATAGGTATAATGCCTACATTCGTTTTTATTTTCTCATTTCCCTTTCTATCTCTTCTTGTTTTTCCAGATGCGTTTAATATGCATCTCATCTCATATGAAGTGAGTTCACGCCAGTGTGTCATGAAAGTAATTCAGAAAGTAAAATAACAGCAGCCATATTATGGTGTGTGGGAAATATACACTTGTTTATAAAAGAGGTGTGGCCAGAAAGGAGCACGATGCAGGAATCGAAAGAAAATTAATAAACCAACACAGAATTTGTGTCGTGGGCCGCTACACGCTGCGGGATTTATCCGATCACTTATGGACTGAATGGTTTGACGTGAACTGAGGATTATATGTCGACTAACTAACTAACTAGCTAACTAACTAACTGTCACACGTTGTTCTCATGATTAGGGCGTGTGATGGTCGTTGTCTAGGTAACGATGCTCCTGGTGTGTCAATCGAGCTATCTAACTGTCTCTTAATCCAACTCACCACAGCAGTGCACCTTCACCAGTCATGAAACAAGATTGAGTTGGCGCACATAATCTTTAATCCAGAAAGAACACGGACAGACGGAACATGTTTATACATCCAGAAATAATGTAATCCATAGAATATAAATATCCTCCTCACAATTTAACCAGCACACATCACTGTCTTCTCACTGCCTGCTGAATCTCAAATTCACAAGACATTTAGTCCAGCTACTATCCACGGCTGGATCTCCCACAATACGACCCACCCACTGGGTCGGAGCCTCTGCTCTACTATGTAACCCACTCTGGGTTTTAGGGCTGCCTTCACAGCTCGGAGAATCACACAACACAGTTCTCCGTCGACTACCGACTCGTTCGGTATCTAAAACTCAACTCCCCGAAGTTCCTTGACTTCAACACACAAATACCCTATCTCTCGCCCCATCCACCCTAGGGGTCTCTCTCTACCCTCACTATTTTATTTCTCAGGACTGGCTGTTTTCTCATAGCCAGGTCAGTCACTTTACTGTCTCCCACTTTCAACTCCATTCTTTCTCATGCCCGGTCACTCAACTCATTGTCAATGACCCAGGCTTATGTCATCACCCCCCTCTTAAAAGAAAACTTCGTTTTCAAATATTGGGAGACTAAAACTTACTAAACATGTGACCCAGACATATTGCCTGTGTAGCCCTAAGTATGGCTCCATCTCACTCTAGCTACCACACTACATAATACATCGAATGCTCCTAGTACACTCCCATATTCCCCACACATACATACAACCATCTTTCTATCTTGTGTACCAAAGCATGAACTAATACATCACATGATAATAATACATCATAGGAAACATCATATCTGTGTATCTGCAGGTCTATTAACATCTTCAAAAAAGACACAAGCTATTTGTGTACCGACCTTATATCAGGTGGTTCTTTTCTTGCATCAACCCTCCTCTGATTCCTGTCGATGCTGTGTCTACCTTTCGTGTACCCGTGACTCATGGTACCTCTACAATTACAACATCTGTTTGCTATCCCTAGCCCTGGGTCAGTAATGTCGCGAACACTCTTTTTACCTGACTCAACTTTCCTATCTGCATATTGCACCGTTACACTTGAGTCTCTGTTTAGTCTGAACTCTTTATTCAATCTTGGCCCATATACCTGGCACCTTGCTTTCTGCTGCATACGCCTTATGCCTATGTGCCCTGCACATGCACTATCCTGAGCTGTTCTAGTATATCGGTCTCTATGTGCTAAAGGTACTGCTCCTTGCCCACGTGCAGTTCCACTATCTGAAAAGCTGCGAGTGAGAACATTGTTCTTCCTCTCGAAGCACCATCTACCTTTCTTTGACTGCCTATGTTCTACTCTCCTACACCCTTGGGAACATTTGTTCAGAGTAGTATCTTGTCTCTGGGAGCCACTAGCACTATATTTGGGATCCATTCTCATCTGCTCAGCTGTACTATCCTTGTCCTGAGTTCCTGTGTCTACTTCAAGTGCCTCTTCTACCCCAGCTATACTCTCTAATTTAGGTTCTCTTGTGGTAACTACCTCATTACTGCTTACACTATATTTTTGGTCCCAATAAACTACTACCTCTTCTGTACAATCTTTAACTCCTATTACATTTCCTATGATCAAATCAGCCACTGGTGAGTCCAAAACACACGCTGTCACTCTTCCAGTGATATATGGTGTTTTTACTGTTATTATGGCTAATGGGTAGAACTCTACTGTGCCGTTGAATGTTATGCATCTAATCTTTTTCCCTGTATAATCCGAGGGATCTATTAAACTTTTCCTCACTCCGATAGACGTACATCCGGAATCCCTAATTGTTAACGCTGGTCTATCATTGACGAATCCCTGATGCAGCTTCAGACTTCCTCCTTCATGCACTGCTGATCCTGCTTTCACTGTATGACCACATATTAGGACTGGCTGACTGTCTTTTTCAAAAAGAGGTTTGCACCCACTACAATCTCCATTGTTCATAGTCTCAATCATTTGTGTTGCATTTGAATTCTCTGTTTCTCTCATCCTACATTGATGGCTGACATGCCCCTTCCTTCCACATTTGAAACAAGTGAATCTCCCTTTTACTGTTGTTCGTTGGTCCATCTGATGGTTGTGCATCACACTCTGCCATTTTGTGTCTCCAGCTCCCACAATTCCAGCATCCGGCATAACTATTTGGACGCCTCTGGAAATTTCCCCTTTTGTATGGGTACCGTCCTGCTCTACTAAAATGGTTGCCACGGAAACCATTATCTTGAAGTTCTTGCTGCTCACCTTTTTGTGCTGAATCCACACTTTTCGCCCTTGGTCTGATGACTGGATTCTGGTCCTGTTTAGTGTACGCTGCACAGACTATTTCCTCACTCATTAGTTTCCCAATAGATACGTTAGGATGTGCAGTCATGTAGTTTTGCCCTAACTGAGACATTGTGTCTATGTCCTTTGGCTTACGTTCCTCAAAGAAAGCCACTAAATTGGTATTACATGAAGCTAATACTTTGTCTCTTAACACTAAATCTACTAATTTATTAAAATCTTTCCCTACTTCTGCGAGCTCCATCCATTTGTTAAATGTGTTCTTTACTGTGTTAACAAAGTCTGTGAAATCTTGATTTGTCTCTGGCACTAACTGTCTAAACTTTGTTCTATATCCATGTTCAGTTAGTTGGAACTTTGTCAGCAAACGTTGACGTAAGATAGTGTAGTTGTTTCTTTCTTCTACAGGTAAATTGAACATGGTGTCTAGTGCCTTACCCGTAAGAAACTCGCCAAGTCGCATCGCATACTCTTCTTCTTGGATGCCTAAAGTTTTCGCTGATGCTTGGAATCTGTCAAGATACGATTCAAGACAATCCCGGTCCGTAAAGTATGGCAGTTTTAATCGTTGTGATGACTGTGAAGGTCTTCTGTTTTCCTCACTTTGACCTTTCGAAGATAGTTCTAATTTTCTGAGAGCAATTTCAGCTTCCATCTTAATCTTCTCTTTCTCAATTTCCATTTTCATTTGTGTCTCTTTCTCTTCCTGTAGACGCTTGTTTTCTATTTCAGCTAACTTTACTTCCTGTAGACGCTTGTTTTCCATTTCAGCTAGTTTTACTTGTGTCTCTTCCTGTAGACGCTTTGCTTCAGCTACCTTTTCTTCTTGTAGGCGTTTGGCCTCGCGTTCATTATGCCTCTCCTCTCTTTCCATTTGTTTTTGTTCTTTTGCTTCGGCATACTCCTGTAACTCTTTACCTTTCAGGCCTATTCGTTCACCTGCTTCAATATATTCCATTAAAGTAGGCATCTTGTACTTGTGGACACGTTGCTGTCAATCAGCCAACTATAAATGTACAGACTCTGCTGCTAGTCTGTGTCACTTCCCTACGTACACCACAACTCCCTGTGTACGTAAATTCGTAGTGCTAAAATATCACTCTGTACTCACCCAGTCACTCTATAAGCACTAGGTAGTGAGGGAAAATATCCTCCCTCGCATATATCTATAACAAATAGTTGTATAACATTTCTGGAAATATTGTAAACATACATATAAATACATATACAAACAAATGGATGATAACAGTAAGTGTTTTCTATAAACGCTAGACTCACAAGCCAAGTACACGGAGACGGTGATCACAAAGAAATAAACTACAGTAACAACCACAAGCTTGTGTAGGGACACCCACAGTGCGCGTAATATATAAATATAAACTGACAAAGACCACTAGACAGCAGACATGACGTAAGATCACAATAATAACATATATCCGACCACAACAAATATCATATGTAACTAGAACGAAAAGAAGAAAGAGAAAGAAAAAAAATATAGCATAAAAATATACAGAAATCTGACGTCAAACACAAACTGGCACGTTATATAATTCAGGACCGTCCCTGCAGAACCAAATAAACCGACCTTTCGATTTTCTTCCCAGAAATTATATAAGGTGCACATCAGAAAATAACTTTTCGCCCTGTCTCCCGGCCTTCGAGAAACAACACAAAAATCCCCTACTCTTGACAAACACTGGACCACATACAAATAATTGCGTAACACCCGACAACAATAAATATGACGATGGGAGCAAAAAAAAATAATGTGCAAATGGTTGGCCGACAAATATGTGCCTATTCATCCGTCGCCATAAGTTCGTTTAAAAAAAAAAAAAATTTCTCACAATATGCCGGAAATGTCTGTATTAAATTCTCCTAAATGTCTACCACGCTAGATTGCAAAGCGACTTGTCGTTTTGTTGAGTGGTTACTTCATTTCGCGTTGTGATTACCAGTTCCAACTGTCGAAAACGTTGACGGTAAATAGTAATTATCCAAAGTGTTCTTTCGATATGTTGTTACTTTCGTTGGACGTGGTGATAACACAGTACTAATCCAAACGTTTTTTTCCTTTCGTTGCGGAGATGGCGCTTTGCTGTATCATAAATGTTATGGATTGCCGTTTAAAGACAAAGTTCAACCGAAAAATTGGCAGCCCATGTCCAATGCTTTAACTCTGAATAGTCGGTTCTTTTTGGCGAAGAAATGCAACCCTGCCTGCGGTGATGACATGTCATCCTTTGTTGTAACTATGATTGCTCATGACAGAGTAATGATAACGATAGTAGAACAGTTCAACAAAGACGAAACATAAAGTCTGGTTTTCGTTCATAAACAAGTTGTTTATCCAGCTCTCTGGAAAATCTCAATAACTTTCCACTGTCCACAACCTTGACCTTGCCGGACACATCAAGTCAGTACCTCAGTCTTCTTTGTCACAATAAACCACACTGACTGTCTGTAAAATGACCGGACACTTTTCCGTCATACACAAAACACTTTCCACCCCGTTCTGTCACCCCTCCCGGTGATTCAGAAATGTCAATTTTCTCTGTTTTCCAAACATGTACTTCCCCAGTACCTGGACGCTGGTGTCTCCACCCGTCCTATTTGCTGCGTCGATCAATCTTAAATTGTCGACCTGCGAACACACAGTGCGCTTGTCTCGCACACACACACACCTGTCAATATCTTTGATTTTTCTTCAATCCTGTCTTTATCACCGACAGGATAATGTCCAGCCCGTCTCGCCGCACAGACTTTTGCTGTCCGCGTATTCACGCGAACTTACGCTGTTGCTGTCTAGCTGACTAACTCCTGTCTCAGTAGTCCCCTCTAACACAGTTGAGCCTGTGCCGGTCTTCTAACCGACATTCCGTGCTGTTGTGACTAGTGACTACCCCCGTCACTGTAATCGACTCTCCCGGTTGATTTGTGCTGCGTTAATTCTCCTGGCGCCCCGCCTCGTCTGTTTACGTGTGCTGACCGCCGTTAATTTACCTGTAGTGTGACCTTCTCGCGAACTGTCTGTTATCTTTAGTATTACTGCCTGGTATCAATTTTACCTGGTTTCTCGTGAACTCTGTCCTTGACACACACGCACAAAAGAGTTGCTGTTAATCTCTTGACGCAGTACTGTCTAAATTGATGGAACGAAGTCACAGATAATAACTCCTCTCTCAGCGAAGAGCCCACAAATATCTCAGAATGACACCAATGTCTATAATGCAATGGGTTTCTTGACCGGACGAGCTCTCAGATGTCACACGTTGTTCTCATGATAAGGGCGTGTGATGGTCGTTGTCTAGGTAACGATGCTCCTGGTGTGTCAATCGAGCTATCTAACTGTCTCTTAATCCAACTCACCCCAGCAGTGCACCTTCACCAGTCATGAAACAAGATTGAGTTTGCGCACATAATCTTTAATCCAGAAAAAACACGGACAGACGGAACATGTTTATACATCCAGAAACAATGTAATCCATAGAATATAAATATCCTCCTCACAATTTAACCAGCACACATCACTGTCTTCTCACTGCCTGCTGAATCTCAAATTCACAAGACATTTAGTCCAGCTACTATCCACGGCTGGATCTCCCACAATACGACCCACCCACTGGGTCGGATCCTCTGCTCTCTATGTAACCCACTCTGGGTTTTAGGAGTGCCTTCACAGCTCGGAGAATCACACAACACAGTTCTCCGTCGACTACCGACTCGATCGGTATCTAAAACTCAACTCCCCGAAGTCCCTTGACTTCAACACACAAATACCCTATCTCTCGCCCCATCCACCCTAGGGGTCTTTCTCTACCCTCACTATTTTATTTCTCAGGACTGGCTGTTTTCTCATAGCCAGGTCAGTCACTTTACTGTCTCCCACTTTCATCTCCATTCTTTCTCATGCCCGGTCACTCAACTCATTGTCAATGACCCAGGCTTATGTCACTAACTAAACTTGTTTATAAAAACTATTACACACGTTTAAACGGTCGCTAAAGGTTAAAAGGCAACCTTCAGGAAAATCGATCAGTGAAAAGAGATGCAATTTAGTGATAAGTCAAATCTACCATTATTGTAGGAAACGTATCGTGATAATGAAATATGTCAGGTATTCTCAGACATATGTTATGATAGGTAAATATGACAGGTATTGTTAACATTAGGTTTAATGGAGCTTAGCAGATATACTGATAAAGAAAACACCACTGAAACGAGTTAATGAATGTACATATCTAAGAAGTAATATCATAGACGATGGCAGAAATGACAGAGAGATTGAAATCTCGGTCGAAAATGGAAGTGCGTTTACATATCAACTATCATCCATATTGAAACAACCAAGTGTCCCAAAAACAAGAGATAATAAATAACATATTCACACAAACATTATTCTACTAATGTCAAGCTTGAACATTAGTCAAGTCACACTAACGAAAAATCAACACAGGCTAGATGAAATACTTGAAAAGAGCTGCAAACTGAACTAAACGGGACGAAGTAAGAAATGATGTCATCAGACAGACAGTGAGATCAACACCTTGTGCCACATATTGATTGATTGATTGATTTAGGAACCGACATCACAGCATTTGGGACATTCCCATAATAACTCCGTCCCCAACCTCAGCAGCCAGCGAAGAGTTCCACCACTAATAGTTCCAGTAGCAATCTAATTATATGTCCGTCTCGCCTTTCCTCTGAGCGTCGATCGTCGGCCAAATCCCCTCGTCACACCTCGCTGCCTCATTCTTGCCAGACTATGGTGATCCATTTGCTCCTCTGAGGTGTACACGTGCTCACACAAGGTCGCAATCACGTCTTTCTTGTCATGCATCAATACTCCATCAAGTTTTGCCAAGCCAATGAATCTGTCCGCGTGTTCATTCCCCAGCACACCGGCATGCCCCGGAGAAAAGATCCAGGTGATGCTTGCTACCCGTGACTTCCGAAGCGAAGCAAACCACTCTGACCGTAGCTTGCCTGCTCTCACCCTCCTCAGCATGCTTTCTGAGTCAGTTACAATCACAATGTGTGTATGTATCGTGTTCTCTATCCAGCGGAAAGCTGCACTGACCGCCTCAACCTCCATTCTTAAGCTAGATGTTGTGTCATCATACGCCAAGATCTCCTGCACCAAACGCCGACCATTAGCTTTTGCTAAGAATCCCCAGGCACTTCTCCTACCTCTCAACACCGAACCATCCGTCTATATATATATATATATATATATATATATATATATATATATATATATATATATATATATATATATATATATATATATATATATATATACCATCACTCGCTCAACATCAAAGACGATCATACAAGAGTTCAAGAGGATAAAAATGGATTGATGACATTAAAGTCACTGTGCAATGTCACGAAATGAAAGTATCCAGTGCCATCCATCTGGCTCTGGAATGTCAACTGTTTCTCTCCATGAGACTAGACGGTAATACTGGAAGTTAGTGATGATTATAGTTAATATCATGTCATGATAAGGAACTATTTCAGCCGAGAGGTAAGGAGGCTCTTCTAGAAGAGAGATGGCGCGATACGGAGAATGCCGTAGGGAATCCAGATGGCACGTTGTCTTCCTTTCGCCCAGGGAAATCTCCAGAAATGGCACCTGGAATGTTAGAACTATACAACTAGAATAGCCTTAGACGTGAACCCACAGGGCAAAGGAGGTGAAGGAAGACCTAAAATAGGGGGAAGAGAAGTAGAGACAGAAATGAGCAATATGAGAAGGACACGGGCAGGGATGCATGGGGTAGTTAACGATATGGGAGCATGAAGTGAGTTTTGATGGTCTATGTAGACACACGCACACACACACACACACACAGAGCCGATTATCAGGGTACTGTAAGAGGCTGATGGAACCGATCACACAGTGCGTTGCCAGAGCCCCGAAGGATGACGGTATACTGTTTGTTCGGTCATATAAGTACTGGTCCGAGACATTTTGGCGGTCTCTTCGATAGCGGCAGTCATGCCGGATGTTAAGATAGAGGGAGTCTGAACCGGTCCCGAGCAGAGCGGGAGGCGTACATAAGCCTGAAAGTATAATAAAGAGGCCGAGACAGGCAGCTCTGCTTCAGGACTGCTGTCATGTAAGAAATCCAGAAGACGTCGCCACGCCAGATGCTTCCCCCAGACACCAGACTTCCCATATTAACAGCCATTTAACCCATGACCATCTAGTTCGTAGGGCATCTTGGGGTTGAGGAGTTGAATAGATAGCGAGATCGCACGTAGTAACGTAAGGAAGAGTTACGAAGGCTCTTGAAAAGGTCACTCGAGCGGAGGCCGTCAGAGGAGCATGATGGTTCGTACGCTGAGTTAGCGATGACAAGAGATCGCCGTCATGTGAATATTGAGTGTTAGAATAGTATGTTAGTTTTTAACGAAATAAGTATAATTTTACTAAGTGAAACAATTGTAAATTGCCCACACCGCGATCAAAGATACAAGTGGATGCTAAGATGGAGCGTTTGACTCGTGGAGACTATAACTAGGTCATCTAATGGCTGTTAGTGTTAACGAGGAACGTGTTGTAAGACATATAAAGCATATTCGTCATGCTCGGCTACAGAATTCGGTGCATAGAATTCAATATTTAAAGGTGCCATCATATTGTAGACACAAATATTAATGCTTTGCACGTGTTGCTTGTATAGTTCAAACGTATTAATCTATAATGGCGAACAACATGTGAGGTCAGGTTGCATATTCAGGCTGACTGCTGTTGTGTCTCTGGGTTTGATACACAACAGGGTATGGCTTGTTATGTGGCACGATTTGAAAGGTATTAACTTAGAATGGGGAACAGCATGTGAGGTCAATTGGCATATTAGGCCTACTGCTTTTGTGTTTCGGGGTTATGATGTACAACAGTGGATGGCTTCATGTGGGGCATGATCTCACAGTTATTGATTTAGATATTTCCAAGGGAACATTTTGTGAGCGTGGTTTGTTACATCAGCTCCACGGCATAATTGGTTGTATGTAATTTATTTAATTGAACATAATATTGTTATAATTTATGTTCAAATATAATTTCATTTACAAGTAGCAAGTGTAGATAGAGAAATACATGGAATATAGAGGTACAATGTTGTGTGGTGGGATTGAAGTAACTCCCCTAAACGGATAGACGACCACACTAGCGTTTTTCCAATATTGAACGAACGAAAGAAAATCTTTATTTTCAAGGGGATAAGAATTGGGCAGGCAGGCCCGTCTGACATTCTGCCCTTCTTCTCTATTTCCTCTCATACATTCTTTCATTCAACATCACTTATGAAGCAAATTTTTGACAACAAAAGAAGATACACCCAGGCGGTTAGTCTATGAGTTTTGGGGAAACCCTCTTTGAGCATATGTGCTAAGGCGGTGTCTGTGGTACCTAGGTTCAATAGACATGTAATGACAACATTACTAATATTATCAATCGATCACTTGATGGTTACGAACACAGTTGATTGATGGAGTGATGAATTATTGCAATTAATTCTTTGATATATATTAGAAAGATTATTAAATTTCTCATGAATAAGTTAGAACGGTTAACGATTATTATCGTATTGAATTATTTACTTACATTCTTATATACTAATAGAATTGATTTAAGTAAATTGTGATTTATTAATTTAAAGGAAGAAGATCTTTAGATGTATAAGATGGTATTTATTATTGTCAAAGACTCGACCGCATCCCCTCCGCCAGGAAGAGCAGTCAAGCTTGAAGAGGCCAGGAGGTGATACGGTGCCCGAGGTAAGGGCAGGGGAGATGAGGTAATGGGAGATGGTTATCCATTCCCTCATGAGACACGCAGGCGTTGTTCAGAGAGTTAGCACTCTAATCACGATAGCATCACGCCTCGTGGTAGCCACGGAGAAGTTGAGTATCCACTCAACATACCACGTCTGCGATCAGCGTGCCATGTGAGGCAACACGCACCAAGGTCAAGGTCGATCCGCGTGGTGTGTGACCACGGGATGAAAGGACGTCAGACGGGAGGAAGGACTTGTAGTGTGCACCTCGTTAGAGTAGCGATAGGGGTTTTGTGTTTAACTAAATAGATAGAGAGTTAGCATAGGCATTAGCAACTAGTGATAGATAATTTCTGTGGCTTTATGTTGTGTGTTTACTAGCGACTGTTACCTGCTTGTAGCGAGCCAACGGCAATAAAATGTACCATTGATTTTCCTCGCACACGACTTGCAAGTATTCTTGTTTGGTGTGGGAGAAGTATCCGTTAGTGCCTGTCAGTTGAGTTGTTGACAATTATTTTATTATTTTTGTCATATATTTTTGAAGGGAGTGAGAGATCACTGTAGTGCATGCCCCATCTCTAACAAAAGATGTAGAGCCCCATCCTCTTCTATCTTCAATAACCCCAGAATATGAACCTTGAGTTATCTGCAGGCCTCGTTTTGTTAAGTATTGTCTAGGAGATATAGATTATGGCCCTGGTAAGAATGGTAATTTACTAATTGGGAATCTGCCCCTTCTCCAATGATTCTTTAGCTCTGGAGCCCCCTTTTAGTTTATCAAATCTGAGGAAAGTCAGGAGAATTTTCTCAGCCTGATTTAGATGAAGAAAACATGGATGTTGAGCAGTTGATAAGTATAGAGTCTTTTATTTCCCCCTTTTAGTAAGTCATTATGAGTTAATTTATCTTTTAACAATCAAACACATAATCAATCACATTAGATTTTGACAACATGATGTACAAAGAAGTTGTTGACACAGATAGGTTTGAACTTGACAAATTAACAGAAGGTCAATTCATGTTAATCATTTATTGACTGGCCTGAGCCTTCTGGTCAGTACATACATCTCTATTGTGATTTACACAAAGTAATAGAACAGTTGCACATTGGACCATTGTCCCAGACAATCAATAACAAGCATCAATATATGAAATGTCAACAAGTGTGAAAACATAGTAAACATTTTGATGTTGTACATATTAAGTATGATAGTGGTGTCTCAACCCTAATATCAGTGTTCCTGTAATTAGGTGTGGGGTATACCAAGTAAAATGTAACCTGGTGACTGGAGGATTAGGTAAGCCAGGGTCCATTGACTGATGGATCCACTTCAGGTCTGCCCGTATAGCTCCACTGAAGGCCTCCCCATGCTCTGCTCATAGCGAAGTCATCCTCCCTCTCACTTGTGGTTCATCTCCTCTCTCGGCTTCCCTCCCTCAGGTCTGATTTAGGTGGTTAGTTTGCTGATGTGTTGGGTGGTTGTTGGTATGTAGCCACCAAGATCACTGATGAATATTCGCATAAATATAAACATTCCTACCAATACAATAATAAGAAGTAGGTCGGAAGAAATCTAAATTCCTGAAGTAGGAACTAGTTCCCCTCCCCCTCTTTTTCTCTCTAAGCTAGTGTTGGGTTAATTTGGGGTGGTCAGAGTTTATCACACTGTGTACGCCTTGTGTCAACTTGTTCCGGCTGTATGTAAGTCTTCATTTGACCGGGGTCAGTGAACGTGTACAGTGAGACAATGACAAGAGTGAGAAGGTGTCAAGATGCATGTAAATAAATGACATACATTTATAACATTTCTTCTACTCAATGGTGTTCACAATGTGTATAAATAATTCTGTGTTTTCCCAATTAACTACTTCTTCTTCTTGTTGTGTCGAATAACTCTCTTCCATTATCTGTTGTTGTTGTGATGTTGAGTGTTGTGTTGTGTGGTGATGAGTGGTGTGGAGTGGTGTTGTGTTTTTAAGTTATGTTGAGTAATGAGTTAAGTTCACTTCGCGTGATGATGTTCCGCGAAGCACACTTTCTCATGCATTGCAGTTCCTAAGTGCTCTTATCTAATTAAATTTGACATAAATATAAATATTTATTTCGCCAAACCCTATTATTTCTATAGACAAAGGAGAAAGGAAAGATTGATTTCACTTTCAGCTTTCTAGATTGTAAATAGGCATAGATAAGTCGGTTTTAGAACAAGGCACTTGTTCTAGTACACGAACTGTCATTTCAGCTGTAGACAGTGATAGCATCCTGTTTCTGGTGAAATGCACAAGATTGCTTTCGAATCATCACTTCTCACAGTTGTTTAGAATAGAATGTAATAGTGTAATGCACTTCCTAAAGTTAATAATTATCTTTAAGAATATCAGAGGTGGCAGTTTCATCGAAGAGAATATTCTGGCCGGGAATGGCTTTGCGTCATTAGAATCTACAGTCGAGCATTTTTACATTTCTGAGGTTTTAATTAATAATCATACATTTCAATTAACATCACAAACATGGGTTTACGTTACTTGACACTTGGTACATCGGGTTCTTAGTCTAATCAAGGGCTAACAAACGTACCTCGGATCCAGACTTTTGCCTTGTCCATTGAATTTTTGATCACACACTCTTCTCACCTCCGTCCATGGAGCGAATTCAGACAAAAGTGCGGCTGATTAACATTTCTGATGAAATGGGGATATATGTTAATTATGCACTGGCGCGAAGGCGGGTCAGGTGGTTTTTTCATCCAATGATTTTCCGAGCTTGGTCTGATGAAATCCTTCTAAGAATCCACGTCATTTGTCACTTGTTCAGTTCCAGTTTCGATGTTAAGTTTTAAGTCCCAATCTCCAATTGCGTTTGTGAAGTCAATTTATTTTAATGTTGTTTCCTCTTTTTGCGGCATTTGTTGATAAGATGAATAATGTTGGCTGCGTTATGCCACAATTTTATTAGTTAATTATTATATCTTTATATAAATAGTTAATATAAATATAAATAGATTCATAAATAATAGTATAAAATATATAAAAAGAACATTAATATATACGTTAATGATGAATATTGAGAAAACCACCATATTTTGAGTATGGGGGTGGTAAACAAGTCGGACTAGAGCGGTCATTGACATGAAATTGTCTCAAGCTTAGTAACTGCAGCTATGTTCATTGAGTACAAGTTAAATCGACAACTACAGCGTTCAAAGAGAAGAGTCATCGCATATCAGACTATCCCGATAGGGATAGCTTGCAGTGACAACGTAATGAGTGGGGTCCAGATATGGTCGGTGGGAGAAGTTTACAACTTGTATAGATGACCTACAAAATCCTCTGAGACCTGGGACCAGTGATTTTTTCTTCAAATAGTCTATGAATGTTGGCAGATGAAGTGGAGCGATGTTCAATTCAGTATGGCCATCAGTCACGTTACCTACCAACAATAAGCTGAATTGGTTAAATGACCAGCAAAAAATATTTGTAGAACTAAAATATTGGTTCTGAGAATTCATATTAGAAAACTGAGGGTTCATATACACACGCAATAGAATTTAGTGTCGAAATTTTGATTTCATGTTAGAAAGAATATTCAGAATAAAGTAAATGAATAAAAAGGTTATGTTATCAATTAGTAGCAAGCTGTAGTTAAAATTAGAGATAGTTATTTGGTGGTTAGAACAAGACGATAACGAATTCTTGTCATTTCAGAAATACAAGAAGAAATACAGACAAGTACCCTAAACAGCGTAGCAATTAAATAGATATATAAGTAATATGAAAAGTTTAAAGTTTTAGTAAATGTATATTGCTTTACACAAGGAACAGCAACATTGAAAAATAAACTGGTGTCCAATTTTTTTCTCGGCCCGCCAGTGTAATGCCATGGGTCGAATTATAACTCATGGCATAGTGATGAAACGCCACCCAGAAGGACGTAACAATCGTGGATCGTGACCCACGTGGCGAGCGAGATTGTAACCGGAGCGAACACACGTGGTAGCGAAGGCGACAAGGGCATTCAGATACATTGGAGTCGTGGTTGTAAACGTGATCGGACGCACTACGATATAGAAGATGGTTATGGCCACAGAATGCGCTTACCATGTTATTACTTGTGTATATATGTTTATATTGTAATTTAGTGTCGTGTATTTATGTGCGCAATTGATTAATCCACACTGCCTATTGGGTTCAGGAATAAATCGAAGAAATTCGCACTTGTGTTGCGTTTTAAAAGAGGTGTGAAGTGAGGATCGATAGAAAGAAGAGTTGAACAAAACCAAACAGCCAGGGGATGACTGAATTGAGATGATACCTCTAGAAAATTCGCCACTCAATAAGAGAGAAAGATTATCCATCATGACGTGTAAATGTGTATTCTGACATGTAATATCCGGCATACGATCGCTGACATTTAAAAGCTATTTGTCATACACTGCCTACGAGATGTTACCTGTCAGTAGCTACCTAGTAGTAACTCCTTGGCAATTTAGCAGGTCGGAGTATTGGATCTACAGAGGTGAGAACACAGATCACCAACGTTAAAGAGCGATCATACCTAGACTTGACTCCAGTTCCCATTTTAAGTCTACAGATGTAAATCGAGGCCGGTCTCCCTGGCCTAGGATTTAACGTTTTTCCCCGTAATCCCGTATATTCTCGTGAGTAACGTAACCTGCGCGAGAATCTGTAGCTGTGCTCGCCGTGTTGCTAACTTACGGGGTATGTGAGCTTGTCGCTCAGAAGGCAATGGCAAACTACTGAGCGTAATCTTGCCTAGTTGTGACATAATAGACTTCATCATGTTACAGCACGTCAGCTATTGCACACCAACCAGAGAAAATATTGCACTTGACCGCATGAGAAAACACATAACACCCCACTTGACACTAGAGATGGACACATGTCACCACATTTTTGGACTAAACAGCGTCTTCAATACACGAGATCATTGGAGTAAACCAGTCACGTGATTGCTGGGTCGGCCCGTCAATAGCGTCTCACTTGTAAATTGCGCATTCTTCATTACAAGATCCAAGCAGACTGTCCTGTCTCTTGCGTGGTGACCGAATTTTCCAAATGTTATGTGCAGTTGGTCCTGAACCGAGGTAGGCTCATCAGTCTTTAGATCTGCATGATGTCCAGAGGTGTACAGTTGAGGTATCCAGTGTGTGTGCGTCATTATAAGTGTATTATTAATAATATAAAAACTCTGGCGTATCAACCTGCAACGGCGGTATTCTCCGGCCAATCTGACGCGATCATCTTTTTCTTAAAACTACTCGCTCTGAAGTGATTCTTTAATTCTGTTGACGTTAATGTGAGCATATTACAACATACCATCATAGGAAACTGCAGGAGGTGCAATTATTAATATACTCTTATGAATTTAATCAACATTGCCTATTAAACTATCTGCTATTTAGAAGACAGTTTGTGCATATACCACTGCCTCACTTGAAACCTACATGTTTTAGTCTGTACATCATCTAGAGAGAGAGAGAGAGAGAGAGAGAGAGAGAGAGAGAGAGAGAGAGAGAGAGAGAGAGAGAGAGAGAGAGAGAGAGAGGAGTTTATATCTTTCCTCCCTCCTTTCCAAGCTGAGTCAACATGGCTTGATGTGATATAGTTGTATATATGTGACAGACGTTACACTTAGACATAGCACCAATTAACTGCAGTGCCTAGTAAGTTTACGCTTAACAAATTGCCATTTGTGACAGTTGTGCTTAGACAATCTGTCCAGACATGAGGGAGACGCAAACCTCTGTCTGTAACCAACTGTTGATAGCCAACAGAATGGGACAAGTGCACACTGACTATTACACATTAGAGAGGAATGGAGCCCAACTTCTATGAACACTAGAAAATGGGTAATGCACAACGTGATCCTCATTTCAATCGCAACATATGACACTAGTACATCAACAGCAGCTGAAAAATGCTGGTGTTGACTGTAACGTCCTAAAAGGGATATGCAACATTTAAACACAATAAAGTAAATCGAGGTAATAAAAACGAGTCTTGACGTGGAACCATTGGATAATAGTGACGAGTCGTGATGTCAACCTAAGCAGAGATAAAGACCCGATCTCTGATACCGGGTTAAGAATTAACCATGTACATGTGTAATCTCGAATTCTCGAGAATTCGAGAATTCGTTAGACAGTGATGCTTCCATTTACACAGATGGGTCGGTCGTCCGACATGTGAGAAGCTCATGGGCCTTTACGGCGCGGACCGGAGGGAGAATTGTGAAGGAGAACTCTGGTGCTTTTTTTATTTTTTTGAGATCACAAGTAGCCTGACAATGGAAGTCATGGCAGTAAGTAAAGCAATAACATGGCTCGAGACACAGACATTCACTAGGGCATGTTTTCTTAGAGACTTAATGAGCATGCTCAAGAGGATAGAGACGGGGTGGACCCGAAGAGAATGGTTGCTGTCTCTGGAGCGGTTTCGGCTGGCAAAGACTGGTTTCATCTTCGTACCAGGACATGCGGGTGTGCAAGGGCTGACAAGCTCGCAGATATGACTAATGTGGACGCGCCATGGAGCAGGTTGACATTTTGAATGCGCTACGACAAGTAAGACGCTTGCGAGAACCAAGTGATTACTGTGAAAATACAACCATGGTCAGACTGCGAGAACAGCAAATTAAAAGAGTTGTTGCCAAACAAGAACACTAAGCAGGAAGCCAAAAAAGATTGATAAACCAACACAGAACCGTTGTCGTTAGCCGCTACACGCTGCGGGATTTGCTGAGGGGGGATCCGAGCACGTATGGACTGAATGGTTCGATGTGCAATGACTAATTAACTAACTAACTAACTAACTAACTAACTAACTAACTAACATGTGTAATCTAAACCCTACCAGAAGTGTAAGAAACCCCTGGAAATAGAGTTGTCATTCTCTATGGCAGGTTGTATATTATGAATATCAAACCCACCATACATCAGCTCCGTTTTCAGAAGGAAAAAAAACACAATAATATAGTTGTCATTTTAGCATGGACGTGATGATTAAGCACGGGGATATAACATACGTACTGGATGCGACTGAGCCTAGATGGGGAAAGCATGATCACATATCATTATCGAGTACAGAACACAGACCTGGTCCAAGAGTCTGGTGATCGTGTAAGACGGTAAACCTATATCTTGACAGCAACATCGCCTCTCTGTGAGTGATGTAAGTTAGTATCACACCACCCGCCTTTACATCCCACGACATACTTGGTAACCATTTAGAGTGCATCGACATGAGCGCCCATGTCAATGTTTTAAAACCCTACTTCGCGCAGCTGCGGATCGAACCATGACCTCCGGGTCGGCAGTAGGGAGAAGTTAGAAGATAAACAAATCTGTTGACTTTTTATTGTCATGAGAAAACCGACTTACTTTCGTTCATACAAGAATTGAAAAGCCGTTGCATGTGTTTCACATATCGTGGCCGCGCTGGGTCAGTAGTATTGACTAATAAATCTGAAATGTAAAGACAATACTTTCATATAACTATGTCATTCACATCTGGTCATCGTTGTTGGAACTAGGAAATGTATCGAAGAGAAATAAACTTAGCTGCAAACCTAAAATATTCTATTCTGGCATTAGCTCAGTACTATTGTATGACACTGAAGAAGAAGAAGAAGAAGAAGAAGAAGAAGAAGAAGAAGAAGAAGAAGAAGAAGAAGAAGAAGAAGAAGAAGAAGAAGAAGAAGAAGAAGAAGAAGAAGAAGAAGAAGAAGAAGAAGAAGAAGAAGAAGAAGAAGAAGAAGAAGAAGAAGAAGAAGAAGAAGAAGAAGAAGAAGAAGAAGAAGAAGAAGAAGAAGAAGACGAAGAAAAAGAAGAAGAAGAAGAAGAAGCAGCAGCAGCAGCAGAAGAAGAAGAAGAAGAAGACAACGACGACGACGACGTGGAAGACAACGAGGATGAGGATGCGTATGAGAATGAAGACGAGAACGAGACGAAGACGTGAACGAGGAAGAGGAGGAGCAGATGAGGAGGAAGAAGAGGATGGAGAGGAGGAGGAAAAAACAAGAGAAAGCCGGAGAAGAGGAAAGGGAGGGAAAGGGTGAGGAAGAAGAGGGAGAGGGAGAGGGCGAGGGAGGGGGTGAGGAAGAAGGAGAGGGAGAAGGTGAAGTAGAGGGTAAGGGAGAAGGAGAGGGAGAAAGAGAAGAAGAAGCATAAGAAGAAGTAATATAAGGTCTAGATGCTCCATTCGGCTAACCATAAGGACCAAAACTGAGTGAGGATTGCAGAAGGTCGCCACCCAAAGGTTTCATGGACGACATGACAATCCTGACAACAGAGGAAAGCCATGCCCGTTCCAAAGTTTGGAACGAACTGATCTGCTGGTGCTTAATGAACTTCAAGCCCAATAAATCGAGAAGCCTGTTGTCACCGCCTCACATTTATAGATATTAATGAAAGGGCTGCAACTCCCGCCCAAGGGATAGAAGTGAGTCACTGTCGCGAGATTGCCATGAGTTAAACAGATAAATATTCCCGACGTTTGCTTGGCGTGTATTTTCAGCACCATTATTTTACTAACTGGAAAAACACCGCGGATGTCAAAATCTCAGGACAATATTTGTAGCTGCACGTGTACATCTATAACGGATTTGGAACGGTCGGTGTTGATGGTGACAGGTCCTGGCATCGCCTTGATTAGTTTGTCTACATTTGAATGTAAATGGAAGCAGTGGGGTCAGCCCATCTACACATTGGGTGTTGAGTGAGAAGGAAGGGATACACCGAGTTGGCAGTTCATTACCAGTTAGAATCACATATATTGTCACCACGGAACAGAAGATTGACAAGTTTGTCAACATTTGAATGCAGATGGAAGCCGTGAGATCACAATGGCAGATGTAAAACGGAAGTACTTAGTAGGGAGAAAACAGTACATATGTCAATTCTTGGTTTCCGGAACATGAAGAGTTTGACGGGGTTATTTGCAACTGTTTGTTGGAAGTCGTCATAAAATTCGCTGGCTTGTTTTGAGAATCTTAACAATTACTGACAACTTTGACAGGATTTAAGCCCGGAAAAATAGATCCTTGCAAATGGTTGATATGTCCAAATAACACCTGTGTGGGGGAGAAGAGGATAAAGTCACGTGGACAACTTTGGTAGTTTGCCATATAAACTCTAGTTGTGACCAGCTAGGGAGGACTTGAAATTATGCTTTAGTCAGAGTGCCAGGGCACGGCAGCGCCTAGTGGAAATAATATCTACCGTGTGTTAATTAGTGACTTAATTTTACACGTGCCTATAATGGCAGATGTAGATATGATTGATAGGACTGCAGTGGTGCCATTTAAGGTATAACCTATTATAATATATTCGTTATAATTACTTTAGGCAGTAGCCTTGTTAAACTATAGTGTGATGATTAGCACTGTTAGTGGAAACTAGCTAGAGTAGGGAAGTGATACTTGACTCTGTTAGCTAGAATAGATTAGTGAAGTGTTGATAAGCTTTACTAGTTGAGAATTGAGTAATGAGGGATAATTGGGATTTCCCGTAGGTGTCCCTTGTGGGAGGGGTTCCACATTCTGTTTGCTGATTTTTTCTTTGTCATAACCTGATTCGATTCTAGGTGGGTAGCTAATCTGCTCTATGACTAAGTCTAGTTAGCTAACGATCATTAGGCAAGGTGATAGGCTTACACTCAGCCGAAAGAATCATGAACTAGTACTATCACCAGGTGTGTTGTTTCTATCCTAGGTTCCCTACCAGATCCAAGGAAGCTCAATAAAGTTTTGGGAAGGAAGAAAATCCCAGTCTGAAGAACACCAGTTCAGCAATCAATAAAGATTGCTTACAGACGTGATTAAAAGCTAGAGGGAGGTTGATTCACCCAACATAGTGAAGATTACAGTTGCACCATACAGCATTAAACAGTGGTAACGAACCGAGAACCGGTTAAGAGTAACTAGTGTTAGTACAGTAACAATTAACATTAGTAATTAGCACTTGCAGACTGAATGGTTCGATGTGCAGCGAGGATGATCTGTCGACTAACACTTAACTTTACTAACTGTGTAAACACTAGAAAAGAACTTGTGCAGTTGGTTAGAGAACATTAGGAACGGACATTGTGTAGAGTGAATCCGGTCCATAAGTAACTGTTCATACCACCGGTGTCTATTTCTCATGTTCATGAAATGGGATTACCAGAGGTCTACAGAAGCAAAGCAGTATCCGGCAGGATGGTTCCGGCAACGGGTGAGACGTACTTGTTCTGACGTAACGTGCTGTGGTCTATCTTTGCTGTGATCAGCGGACTGAGCTGATGTCTGAGAGTCAGATTCTCTACACTGTATAGAACACGTCACACATTTTCTTCGCATACACGTCTCATACACGTTACACTTTTATTTTAATAAATTAATCTTTATGAATTTCTAGAAGTAAGAGTTGTTGAGTATGTTGCGTTGGGGAAGTATGAGAAGGGGGCATAGTACGACAGTGTGAGAGTGATAGGAAAAGGTGTCCATAGGCTGATGGAGTGTGTTGGACGGAAGCTGGTGGATTCTCCAGAATATTGAGGGGGAAAAAAAAATAATATTATAATGTGGGTGTCGGATCTCCTCACTCCAGGGACGACACTTTAAAGGAGGACACGACATTACTGGGTGCTCGTCCGGGATATTTGGACAGTGGGATCTCTCGTAAACGTGATCCATGGACAGTGGGATCTATCGTAAACGTGATCTTTGGACAGCGAGATCTCCCGTAAACGGAATCCTTGGACAGCGAGATCTCCTGCAAGCAGGAACGTTTGACAGGGGGATCTTCTGACAACGGGGTCTTTTGACACGGGATCCTTAGTTATAAAAGGGAGATATCATTTTGGAGAATCCAGCTAGAGTGAATGTGGATAGGGGTTAGGACTAATATCTTACCTGTTCACACTTCACACGTCTGCATAGGTCTGTGGTCCTGATTCTACTCTCGTCACTGAGTGAATGTACTGTGTGTGGTGTGGTAATATCTAGATTTATAGTACTTGTTTATATATCGGTATAGTAATTTGCAGTTATATTGTACTAGACCTGCTAGCTTACCTCTCTGTATAATGGCCACCCCTAAACTTAGCACCGCAGAATTAAAGGCAAGGGGGGAAGAAATGGGATTGGCTGGGTCTTCTCTAACGGATTACATACAAGAAGTTGAGAGAGAGTATCGTCAAGCGGAAAGGGATGATCGAAAGGCCGAGCTGGAATTGAGAAGGATGGAGTTGGAACAAGCAGCTAAGAAATTGGAAGCTGAGCAAGCAGCTAGGAAATTGGAAGCTGAGCAAGCAGCTAGGAAATTTGAAGCTGAGCAAGCAGCTAGGAAATTAGAAGCTGAACAGGAAGCACAGAAAAGGGAGCACGAGTACCGGATGAGGGAACTCGAGTTGAAGAGTCAATCTAATGGAGAAACTGAGGGAGCAGTTGGAGGTTCCTCCATCCCAGGATCAACACCAGTAGGTGGACATGGGTACCATGCTATGAAGTTTCCTTTAGCGGTCTACGAGGAGGACAAAGAGAAGATTGACCAATACCTTCAACGCTTCGAGGCTATGTCAGTTGCTATGGGTCTGGAGCGTAACAAATGGAATCTTAAGCTATCCCAGGGATTACGCGGGACAGGATACGAGGTTTATACTCGCCTGCCACCAGGACATGAGAACAATTATGATGAATTAAAGACGGCTCTGCTGAAACGATTCGAGGTTACATCGCATACCTACCGGAAAAAATTTCGAGCAGCGAAACGAGAACCGGGAGAGTTGTTTGCCGCCTACAGTTTGCGTCTTAAATCTTATCTCCATAAGTGGATGGATTTGGCTGGGTTCGCACATGACTATGAGAGTCTGGAAGAGCTCATGGTGGTCGACCAGCTGAAGAAGCAAATGTCTAAACCTCTCAGGACGTTCCTGGGAGAACAAGGAGCGGAACGTATTGACCTCGTGAATAAATTAGCAGAACGGTTCGTCGAGGTACATGGGGAGGCAGGGGAAAACCTTTCCACCAACACCAAAAGTCAAGAGAAACATGACAAGAAGAAAGCCAAAAACTCAGGAACAAAAAAGTGGGAACCTTATGGGCAAAAATCAGAGGATAGTTCAGAGAAGAAGAAGGAGGGAAGCAAGAGCACCTCAAGCTCTACACCTAAACGACCGTGGTCGGAGAAGTGGTGTTCAATTTGTAAGTCACCCTCTCACAATACGAGGGACTGCAAATCGAAGGCTAAGAACCCTCATTTTGCAGCATGTCAAGTGACTTCCAAGGAGGTTGTCACGGAAAATGCCAAGGTCAACAAGGAAGCTCGCCACCAGGAGAGCTCATTCAAGTCCGACAATAGAAAATCTAGGACAGGGAAATGGTGCAACGAATGCAAGTCAAACACGCACAATGCTATTGACTGCAGGGGAAAGTCAGGAGACACTCAATTCGTCGTGTGCTCAGGGAAACCTAAGGTGGAGCCCACCGAACAGGTCGAGGCCGAGGAAGAGACTCCAGACCAGGAGAAACCACCTGTAGTGGAATTGGTAGAGGTTAACGGTCGTCAAGTGGAGTGTTTATACGACACAGGACTGGACGGGGAGGCCGTGATTTCTGCGGATCTAGTACATCCAGAACAATTCACAGGTGAAACATTGGATATACAGCCTGCACAGAAGAGTGCTGTAGCCATGAAGTTGCCCATTGCTAATGTGGAGATTCGGTCAAGGTACGTCACCGGCACCATCAAGGCCGCTGTATTGACCGATCCCATTTTTCCAGTCATCCTAGGTTGCCGGTATGTCTTTCTGGGAATGCCCAGGGAGCCTATTCATATGGGAGCAATGCAGACTCGCTCTCAGGCGAAAACGGAAGAGGCAGACGCAATTGTGACTAACCCAATGCCGGGGGAGCTACGAACTGCCCAGAGTGAGGATGATACTTTACGTCCTTGCTACAAAAAGCTGCAGAAAAGTGCTGATCCACCAGGACGGGGGCAGTACTACATGAAGAATAGGATACTCTACAGGAGAGCAGGAAGGGGAGACAACCTATACGGTCAGTTGGTCGTCCCGAAAGCTCATCGGTCCCAGATTCTTCATATGGGGCATACCATCTCCTTTAGTGGACACATGGGTATTGCCGCCACCATGCAGCGGATTTCCTGCCACTACTATTGGCCGGGAATGACAGATGATGTGCGTCGGTATGTGAAGTCATGCCCTGAGTGCCAGAGGGTGGCACCGAAACACTGGACAGCACCGGTGATGTTGGGTGAGATGCCCATCATGAACTCTCCTTTCGAGAGGGTAGCCATCGATATCGTGGGTCCACTTCCCAGGACTAGGAAGAGGAACATGTATATACTTACAATGGTGGATTGCTGTACAATGTGGGGTGAGGCGATACCGTTGACCACGATTGACTCGAAAAGAGTGGCGGACGCACTGATGGAGGCCTTTACCAGATTAGGCTTTCCGGATCAAATTCTGACGGACAATGGATCTCAGTTTTGTGGAAAACTCATGGAGGAGGTATTTAGGGTGTTTCACTCTAACCACATACATACCAGCCCTTACCACCCTCAAGCCAATGGACAAGTAGAGCGTTTCAACGGCACGTTGATGACAATGCTCAGGAAACTAGCGCAGGAAAAACCTGATAGGTGGGATGAATATATCCCAGCAGCACTCTTTGCCTATCGGGAAGTTCCTCATGGCTCAACAGGACTACCACCCGCTACGTTGCTGTTTGGTCGTCCAATCACAGGACCGTTGGAAGCCATGTTGAGGAGTTGGACTGAAGAGGGGACGTCAGAAGAAGTGATCGCATCCTACAAATACGTGGAGGAACTGAAAGAAAAACTCCACAAGGGATGGACTCTGGCAAATCAAAACTTGAAAAAGGCCAGGAAAAGACATGCGGCTTACTACAACCGTAGGTCTAAAGAAAGATCTCTAGAGGTGGGAGATAAAGTCTTGTTGCTACTCCCAACGGGAAACAACAAACTGGAGATAGGTTGGCAAGGCCCATTTCCCGTGGAAAGGGTGATATCCAGAACCAACTATCAAATCCGGATCCGGGGAAAGTCGAAGATTTTCCATATCAATCTCTTGCGGAAATACGAAGAGAGACCCGGAGACAAGGCAGCTCACCTCATGGCAATGGCTGTTGCAGTGGAGACAGAAGTGGGAACCAGCGAGGGCAGGGAATATCCCTTGGTACACCAGGAAACCTATAGGGATGTGCAAGTGAACCCTGATCTGACCTCCCAGGAGAGGGAAAGGATAACCCAGGTTCTCAAGTCTCATAAGGAGATACTGACTGATAAACCAGGACGAACGAGGTTGGTGGAGTTCGAGATGACTTTGACCACACAGGAGCCTGTTCGCCAAAAGGTTTACCCAGTGCCATTCTCTAAAGAAAAGGCCCTGGAAGAGGGAAATAAAAAAAACTGCTGGAGGATGACGTGATTGCACCATCCACATCCCCATACAATGCGGGGGTAGTTTTGTTACGCAAACCAAGTGGAGAACACAGGTTGTGTATAGATTACCGACTGCTGAACAGTCATACACAGTTTCAGGTGGAACCTTTGGCGAATCCAACTCAGTTATTCGCTAGGCTCCATAAGGCTCGGTACTTTTCAAAGGTGGATCTGAGTCGGGGGTACTATCAGATACCAGTCAAACCGGAGATTCGACCACTGTTAGCTTTCAGTACACCCAGTGGACACTACGAATTCAAGGTCATGCCCTTTGGACTCAGCAATGCACCTAGTGTGTTTACACGCATGATGAGGACTTTACTAGATCCGTTACAGGATCCGTCCATCATCTCATTCATGGATGATATTCTGATTTCCAGTGACAGCCTGGATGACCACTTACAATCCTTGGAGAGAGTGTTTAATAGGCTCAAGGAAGCAGGGCTTACTGCTCGTCCAACCAAGTGCATGATTGGTTACCAGACTCTGGAATTTCTAGGTCACACCATCACTCCAGGACACATTGTTCCAGAAGAGAAGAACCTGGAGAAAATCAGAAATGCACCAAGGCCAAAAACGAAGAAGGATGTGCGATCTTTTCTCTCGTTGTGTGGGTTCTACCACAAATTTATCCCACATTTCACGGAACTGGGAGCTCCGTTGACCGAAACCTTGAAAAAGGGATTACCGGATCAAATCATTTGGACACCAGAATGTGAGAATGCCTATAGTCAGTTAAAGGAGGCCTTGGTCAGCAAACCTGTATTACAGCTCCCTGACCTTTCCAAACCATTTGTGTTGAGAACGGATGCGAGTGGGATTGGAATTGGAGCCGCTTTGTTACAGGAAGGAAAAGACGATGCTTCGGTTTTGAAACCTGTGGCATACGCAAGTAAGAAACTTCTACAGGCGGAGAGGAATTATTCAACCGTCGAGAGAGAATGCTTGTCCCTCGTATGGGCAGTGCAAAAATTTCAGCCATATTTGTATGGAGTTAAGTTTCGGGTTCAGTCGGATCATCAGCCCCTGATGTTCCTGGCTACTTCTCAGAAGCTCAACGCACGTTTGATGCGGTGGTCGTTGTTACTTCAACCGTATAATTTCACAGTAGAGTACATTCCTGGGAAGGAGAATGTTGGAGCGGATTTCTTGTCAAGACACCCAGCTCCTGAAGAAGAGGAATGAATTATCTGGATTTAACTCATGGTGGAGGAGAGTGAGATGGACTACTCTCTTAAGAGGGGGCCTATGTCGCGAGATTGCCATGAGTTAAACAGATAAATATTCCCGACGTTTGCTTGGCGTGTATTTTCAGCACCATTATTTTACTAACTGGAAAAACACCGCGGATGTCAAAATCTCAGGACAATATTTGTAGCTGCACGTGTACATCTATAACGGATTTGGAACGGTCGGTGTTGATGGTGACAGGTCCTGGCATCGCCTTGATTAGTTTGTCTACATTTGAATGTAAATGGAAGCAGTGGGGTCAGCCCATCTACACATTGGGTGTTGAGTGAGAAGGAAGGGATACACCGAGTTGGCAGTTCATTACCAGTTAGAATCACATATATTGTCACCACGGAACAGAAGATTGACAAGTTTGTCAACATTTGAATGCAGATGGAAGCCGTGAGATCACAATGGCAGATGTAAAACGGAAGTACTTAGTAGGGAGAAAACAGTACATATGTCAATTCTTGGTTTCCGGAACATGAAGAGTTTGACGGGGTTATTTGCAACTGTTTGTTGGAAGTCGTCATAAAATTCGCTGGCTTGTTTTGAGAATCTTAACAATTACTGACAACTTTGACAGGATTTAAGCCCGGAAAAATAGATCCTTGCAAATGGTTGATATGTCCAAATAACACCTGTGTGGGGGAGAAGAGGATAAAGTCACGTGGACAACTTTGGTAGTTTGCCATATAAACTCTAGTTGTGACCAGCTAGGGAGGACTTGAAATTATGCTTTAGTCAGAGTGCCAGGGCACGGCAGCGCCTAGTGGAAATAATATCTACCGTGTGTTAATTAGTGACTTAATTTTACACGTGCCTATAATGGCAGATGTAGATATGATTGATAGGACTGCAGTGGTGCCATTTAAGGTATAACCTATTATAATATATTCGTTATAATTACTTTAGGCAGTAGCCTTGTTAAACTATAGTGTGATGATTAGCACTGTTAGTGGAAACTAGCTAGAGTAGGGAAGTGATACTTGACTCTGTTAGCTAGAATAGATTAGTGAAGTGTTGATAAGCTTTACTAGTTGAGAATTGAGTAATGAGGGATAATTGGGATTTCCCGTAGGTGTCCCTTGTGGGAGGGGTTCCACATTCTGTTTGCTGATTTTTTCTTTGTCATAACCTGATTCGATTCTAGGTGGGTAGCTAATCTGCTCTATGACTAAGTCTAGTTAGCTAACGATCATTAGGCAAGGTGATAGGCTTACACTCAGCCGAAAGAATCATGAACTAGTACTATCACCAGGTGTGTTGTTTCTATCCTAGGTTCCCTACCAGATCCAAGGAAGCTCAATAAAGTTTTGGGAAGGAAGAAAATCCCAGTCTGAAGAACACCAGTTCAGCAATCAATAAAGATTGCTTACAGACGTGATTAAAAGCTAGAGGGAGGTTGATTCACCCAACATAGTGAAGATTACAGTTGCACCATACAGCATTAAACAGTGGTAACGAACCGAGAACCGGTTAAGAGTAACTAGTGTTAGTACAGTAACAATTAACATTAGTAATTAGCACTTGCAGACTGAATGGTTCGATGTGCAGCGAGGATGATCTGTCGACTAACACTTAACTTTACTAACTGTGTAAACACTAGAAAAGAACTTGTGCAGTTGGTTAGAGAACATTAGGAACGGACATTGTGTAGAGTGAATCCGGTCCATAAGTAACTGTTCATACCACCGGTGTCTATTTCTCATGTTCATGAAATGGGATTACCAGAGGTCTACAGAAGCAAAGCAGTATCCGGCAGGATGGTTCCGGCAACGGGTGAGACGTACTTGTTCTGACGTAACGTGCTGTGGTCTATCTTTGCTGTGATCAGCGGACTGAGCTGATGTCTGAGAGTCAGATTCTCTACACTGTATAGAACACGTCACACATTTTCTTCGCATACACGTCTCATACACGTTACACTTTTATTTTAATAAATTAATCTTTATGAATTTCTAGAAGTAAGAGTTGTTGAGTATGTTGCGTTGGGGAAGTATGAGAAGGGGGCATAGTACGACAGTGTGAGAGTGATAGGAAAAGGTGTCCATAGGCTGATGGAGTGTGTTGGACGGAAGCTGGTGGATTCTCCAGAATATTGAGGGGGAAAAAAAAATAATATTATAATGTGGGTGTCGGATCTCCTCACTCCAGGGACGACACTTTAAAGGAGGACACGACAGTCACTCGAAGGCCCCAGTAATCTAGAGCCTTCTCGAAGGCTGGTCATTGAGTCCATGGTCCCGTGGACACTGATGTGGCCCGCCTATTGCGGGGTCCACGAGGAACTCGGACAGAGTTACCACCCGTGTCGGATTGGGACACGTGTGGACCGGGAGAGGACAGACGGACTTCAGAGAGACAACAGGGCCTGCCTTAGAGGGACTCAATAGATATCAATAGATATATATATATACATAGGCTAGATAGTTTGCTAGAATGTTTATGATAATTATGTGTGATGATGTTCACTATCTGTGATATGCAATCCAGCGCGGGCTTATTAACCCACTGCGCCAACGCACTGTTCATTGAAATACAATAAATGTTAGATATTATATTTAACGGAGTTTATTGTTGCCTGTGTGAACCCGAGCTCAGATACCTAGACATGAGCAAGACGATGACAGGCTTTCAATGGTGAAGAGCAAGGTGATGGCAACAGCAAACTCGATGGCCGACCAGACAATCCTAATTATATACTCACGAGAATATACAAGATTACGGAGAAGGACGTTAACACCTACGCCAGGGAGACGGCGAAACTAAAATAGCCTCTGCTCATTTACCATGTATGCACGAGCAACTTAAAGGCGATAGACAGAAAGATCAGCACATTCACGAGAAGTAGCTAGAGATGCAACCAGGCCTGTCGACGTAATTTAAGACAGCACTTTATTAGCGCTATCTCGGCCTCTTTAACGAACATTAGGGCCACTCATTCGCTGTGGTGTGAGCGAGGGGAGTGGGAGGGAGCAGTATCGTTCCAGGCCATAATGAACATGACACATTAAAAAAAACATCTCTCTATCTATGGAACACGAACACAACGAAGCGTTGCCGTTCCTAGATATTCTAATAAGACGTATTCTAATGAGACGTGTTCTAATGAGACGTATTCTAATGAGACGGCACAATTCAAAGATCGGTGTACCGCAAAGAAACAGACTGGTCAATACTTAAATTTTCATAGCTTCACACCTGTCCAGTACAAACTGGGGCTTAGTACAAACCTTCTTTGACCGTGCTAGGAATATATGCACCCAGGACACACTGACTGAGGAAATTGAAACTCTGAAGAAGTCTTAAAACTGAATGGGTATTCCACAGGATTTATACAGCGCCACTGCAAACAGCCCAAACCAAAACCAGACGAAACTACAGTCCCTAAACTCAAGGAATTCATCCAGCTAACCTTTCTTGGGGATGACGTAATGCACCGTCTTCAAGACCGGCTCATTACAGCACTCGGCCAAACATTCTTTGCTGCAACTCCAGTCATTAGGTACAGAAGCACACCGATTACCGCTCTAGCAGTCAAAGAATTTGTTCCTCTGAACGCCAAAAACAATTGCATTTACCAATTCACATATAGGTACCAGTCTACCTATATCGGCAGAACAGAGCGGCAGTTGAACAACAGAGTTGTTGAGCACATACCTCAATGGATTGGCAAGCTACTACACACAGGCAATGGCAACCTAGTGAGGCCTACACACCGGAAGCTTCCCGTTTCATCAATCGCAATGCACATGTCGGAAAGCAGCAATGTGATTGATAGAGAGAGTTCCTTTTACGTGTTGTTTAACACACAAAATACTCTCTTGTTAAAGTTTGCAGAAGCCATAATGATTAAGCTACACAAGCCTGCTTTGTGCAAACAGAAAGACATGTTATTTAGTTTAAAAATACCGTGGTTGACAATTGACATTTCTGTGCGAACATGTGTATATTTCAGCTTGAAGGATTTTTCTAGTTATTTGACTTCATGTTATGTGAATTCTGCAGTATTTACCTGACGAGATGCAGCAAAATATGCCAGGCATAAAATCGTGCAATCTATTGTTTGTGTCTTCGTTATTCAAATTCACTGCTGGAAAACATTGTATAGAAGCACACGTAAAGTCAAAGGGCTCGCGCTCTTATTCTTTCAACCACAAGCTATTTGACGGCCATTGACTAGACCAGTATGCACTTAATTCTCATTGCCCTATTACTGTTTGCAATATTTGATGAAATATTTACCATACAGAATCAAATTGGTTTTGTTCATTACAATATTGAAGGTATAGATGTCTGTATTCCCATCTGATAACACATATTCTTTGATGAAGCGGCCACAAGCGAACTCGTTGAAGTCCTCGCAAGGATCCGCTGACAAGTTCATCCTCTCCATCATCGCAGCAGCTGAAATATGGAAAATGGATATGAAATCTTAAACAGCGTAATTACATATGTACAAAAATACACCATGCATGTTTTCATTAACATTGGTTTGATTTAGTTTTCCGCAAGGGATCACTTTCATTTCACACAAATATCTCCATCAGTGCTACAGTCTTCTTCATTCCAGAGGCGTGGATCTGTCTAAGACGTGTTTGTGTGCTCTCCTCCTTTTTGGTTTATTTTTCCTGTTTATCTTCATTAGTGCGCAATGGATTTTATATGATTGTGATCACAATAATGCCGTTTAACTATTGAAATTGTTTTAAGGTTGCTAAATGTGAATTGTTGGTTATGAATGCTAATAATGTTGTATTCAATACTATGGATAAATTATTCACAAAACGGCGAAGCGTCAGTGAAAGTTTGAACTATCCAATCACATCACTGAAATTTAAACCGAGTGCAGGCGCTGCTACAATGTGTACCTTTTTTTTTTTTTTTTTTCTTTTTTCCCGCGTTTCCATCCTGTTTTAGGATATTGCGGTCAACACCAGCATCTTTCAGCTGTATGTTGATTCCTAGGCTAGATTACGCTCATCAGCACGCCACGACTTTCTGAGCGACCGGCTCCATACTCTCATAAGTCACTTTTGCGATTCGAGCCACTGCTAATTCTCGTCGCGTCACGTGACGAGAGTATTCGGGGTTAGCGGAGAAAGCTGCAAACTCTCGGCCACGGAGCCGGCTACAATGTGTACCTGCTGGCGGAAATACAACACTATGTAGCCATGAATGACGAGGGGGAAGCTTCTGTGCTGGAGGTAGCGGCAGAACGTGGGCGATGTGGGTTAAGATTAAGATCTACGAGAACTAAGAACTACACACTAAACAAAGAGAAAGCAGTGAAAAGCAAGTTAAAGAATTGCTTTGGCTCTCCATCACTGTCCGTCAAGCGTATGAACGACGGTAAATGCATTTCCATTACATTTAATAATACTCTACACCACGAGGCATTTCAAACATGTCTGATCAAACATTATCAGGGCGACGAAGTTGAGTGCATGGTGGACAGACACGGCGCACAAGTCGAAATCAAAATATCAGCTTCTTTACACACATTGCACCTCTAAAACTCGAAAAACAGTTTGCTTTCCCAGAAAGCAGCTGACGTCATGTCTGAGTGGTTCTCGACTCAATTCGTCGAAATTCAACAAACAGCACAGAAACTGATAGGTGACTCACTAAACACACCTACCGATCTCAGCATGCTAGTGGGTGGCGAACCAACACAATTTGCAGCTGTAGTCATCACAGCATCAGGGTATAATGACGCCATAGTCCAACAAACCATGACTCAGCACAGCAACAACACGAATGAATCTTCTAACCGACCAGTGTTGCTAGCCATTGCGTACCCGATGAGTATGTGTGTAGAAGACAGTATACAACCGAATGAAATAAATTCGAATCAAATAGAGGTTGCACCATCGGTACTAGATGAGAACCCAGCTACTAATCAACATTCGTGAGTCTGTCAGAAGCATATTGAAAAGCTAGAGTCAGATTTGAAAGTAATTTTAGACGCCACCTCTGACAACACAGACATGATCGCCACGATCATTAGTGACTATAACAACCTCAAGTCAGAGGTGACTCTCATGAGAGAAGAAAATGTTAAACGAAAACACACCGTTGAGACGTTACAACGCTCGCACACTACTGACCTGGCAGCAAACGCAGATAGTCTTGAAGTAACTGAACCAGTCGTACGCACGTCAATTACTCAGCCAACCAAAATACATCAACACATAGAATATGTATCTCAACAGCACTCAACATATCTTATCGAAATAAAGGTCAGCAATAGATTTGAAGAATTGCAAGAGCAACTGTCAAAAAACAGCCAGGACGATGGAACACTGACGAGATAATACGCCCACATTCAAGAAACATCTGATAACAAGCAAGAAGACAGACTACAGTTGGATTGTCATCAATGGCAGAAACAGCGTGCAAGACGTGTCAGAACCCAACATACACAGAAAACACCGGCTGACTGCACCCACGTGATAATTGGCGACTCTTCGATTTGGGGGAATTTACTGCGATCGTATGTCCTTATCAGACACCGACAAAGCCGCAACAATTCAGCCTCCATGTGCTGGGGTAGAAAGACTAACAGACAGTATACGTAGACTGGAGGTTAATACAACCATTAGAAAGACAACGATTCACATAGGGATACAAGACACTATGAAAAACCAATGTATAACAATTTGTCAGTTAAGAACACCACTTGACTTAGAACGTTATACATTCCCATATTCTACAGTTTGTTTTCTCCTCCACCACACCGCCAAGTTATGGCTCCAAACGTCGATTGGCCGACATAAACAATAAAACCCTAGAGACCTTTTGCAATCGGTATAATGTACACTTAATCAAAAACACACCCTTCTTCACATCACAGACAGGCGCACCAAAGAAACGATTGTACAGAGACCAAACACACACATCCACATTAGGTAGTAGTCTGCTCGCAAAAAACATAAAGTACCCAGAAAGAGCACAACACCTGACCAGCACACACACGCGAAGAACATTGAATTATAAGAACCAAGGCCAACCCAGGCCAACTTAAACTCCCCCATTTCACCAGGTAAATGTCTGCTGACATCTGACCCCCCGAACTTCTGCTACTCAAGAATCACACATGCTACCAAGAATAAACCAACCCATCCTTCCTACTCCCACCTCAGCACGGGAAGGGGATAACTACCATAATAGTTTTCCTGTCCTCCCCTGCAAGGAAGCTGCGTTGCAAACATCGGCGCACACACACGGCAGTAATTCCACTTTTACACGGCCCCCTCACACCACTAATGGGCCACCTAGTAGACAGCAGGAAGTTCCGCACCATTGGAGTCCAGAACTTTACGCCCATAATGGGCCACCTAGCAATCTTCAACAATTTCCGCATCATTGAAATCCAGAACTTCTATACTTGATGCAATTTAGCCCGGCCGCACTGAATCAAGCCTTTATGATGTCTCTACAATACAGACCTGTAAAATAGGATATGTATTAAAAACTCAGCCCTATACGCAAGATACAGGGAAAAGAGCTTCCTCATGGAACTTTAACTGCTTACTGTTTAGCGTTTTATCTCCCGTGTGGGATACCAAATTTTAAACTGGAACATTGACTTGTATAGTAATTTATTCATTCTTTCGGATAGCAGCTGGTTACATAGCTTGCGAAGTAGTTCGAGTTAATTAATTATTGTATGTTCATACCCTTTAATTCGATTTGTTCTGTATTTGCACTATATTTGTTGGTCTCATTAGTTAAATCGTTATAATATAGTCATTTACATATCGATTTATATTACTGGTATTTTGTAAGTTAATGTAATTGTGGATTTTTGTGATTTTGTATTTTTACTTAATTGTGACCAATTTACACTTACTTCTTGGGTGAAATGTCTGAGAAGTGGCAACATTGGCTCACTAAGGTCAGGAATACGTCTTGGAGACTTAAACATTTGCAACTTATTTAACAAGCTGCCAGAGTTATCTTCTGTTCTTAATCAAAATTTTCATGTTTTCGGCCTTAGTGAAAGTAGACTAAATGAAAACATTTCAGATGAGGTCATCTCTATTAAAGGGTACACAGTTTTTAGAAGAGATCCCTGTAAGAAACAAGAGACAGGAATAATAGCCTATGTTTTTAATTTACTATATGTTCGCCGTAGGCTTGACTTTGAAACTTGCGAAATAGAATTTATTTGGTTGGAGTTAAAACTTCGAAACTGCACACCCCTGCTAATTGGCCACGTCTATCGAAATCCCAGGGCTGGACACATCTGGTACGATATCTTCACTACCATGATGGATGTGATGTTCGCTTCCGGGAAGGAAATCATACTACTCGGAGACTTTAACATTGACACCAACAAGTCTCACATAATTTGGTGAAATATAATTGCATCATACAACTTCCAACACATAGTAAAACAAGATACTAGAGTAACAAACTCATCTTCAACACTTATAGATCACATTTATGTAACTTGCTCGGACAACATCATAGAATGCACCGTGCCCAATTATGCAGTGAGCGATCACTACCCAATATCCTGCACATAGTCTAAAAAAGGAATTAAAACTCCAAAACATAAACACATAACTGTATAATATAGAAGCTACTAAAATTTCAACCAAAACGCATTTTAACGGACTTGCTCAGTTCACCTCTAGACAATGTTTATCAACTTCCAGACCCGGGTGATACTCTGGAATCCTGGATGAAGATCTTTATTGAAGTGTTTGATAGAAATGTGCCAAGCAAGGAAGTTCGAGTAAAACATCACGTCAAACCACCTTGGATCACCCAGGAAATACTTGAAATTATGAGAGACAGATATAAGGCACATAAAAAGCGAGGTCTCGGCACATACCGTACTCTTAGAAACAAAGTTCAATATACCATACGAAAAGAAAAGAAAAATTACTTTAAGAACTTAGTAATGGATAAAACAAATAGTAAGGATTGGCGATTAACACCTTGACAAACAAGTATAACTTATTAAATTCATTACCATCAAATTCTATCTCATGCGACCAATTCAGTAACTTTTTTTTTTCAAAATGACATAGATCAGTTGAAAGCTTCAATACCAAATTCTCCTTGCAACATATTTTTACTGTCATCGTTTTGCGAGAACAGATGCTCCCAGGGATATCCTTTCTGACATACCGCTAATGACAGTCACTGAAGTATTCACTTACCTCAGTAACCTAAAAAATGCAAACCAATCTGGGTTAGATGAAATCAGTAATCGGAGTCTCCGCTGTGCTGCGCCAATGATCTGTGTATCACTAACCTATGTATATAATCAGTGTCTCACCAAAGGTCACTTTTTATCAGCTCTCAAAATCGCTAAGGTGTATCCTCTCCTTAAATCTGGTTCTTTGGACACTGGTCTCCCAAACATTTATAGACCCATTTCTTTACTATCATCACTATCTAAACCACTAGAATAACACATCCATAAGGTAACATTACAGTATTTAGATCGCAACAAGCTTATAGTTGACAGTCAATCAGGATTTCGACCAAAATATTCTTGCCACACGGCCCTAACAAACATGATAGAAAATTGGCACAAGAATATAAATAACAACAATCTATGTGGAGCTGTGTTTATCGATTTCAGGAAAGCATTTGATATGATAGACCATGTCATTTTAATTAAAAAACTAGAGACAATGAAAATTGGCCCTAATGTTGTGACGCTAATAACATCTTTTCTGTCAAACAGAAAGCAAGTAGTATCATACAATAAATCTCTGTCCCAAACCACTACCTTCAATACTGGAGTACCGCAAGGTTCTATTCTTGGCCCTCTATTATTTGCCGTATATATTAATGATCTACCTTTGCATTATTCGTCGTCCTGCGATCTATTTGCAGATGACTGTACAATGTATACAAACGCTGAAAGCAGTAATTTGCTGGAGTCGTCTTTGCAACAAGAATTAAATAATGTAGTTAGGTGGAGCTATGCGAACCGTATGCAAATTAACATCACTAAACCAAAATCTATGTTATTAACAACCAGACAAAGACTTCAAACTCTAAATTCACACAGATAACTTCAACTTCACATCGATAACATGCCAGTAGAACGTGTAATTGAGCACAAAACATTAGGCCTCATCATTGATAGAAACCTAACCTTTAATCCTCACATTCAAGCGCTCACTAAACAAACAGAGAAAAAAGTCTACCAACTCGCCAAAATTAAATATTTCCTTGATGAGGATACAAGGAAAATATTCTATACGTTTCACATATAGACACATTTTGACTACTGCTCTACAATCTGGGACAGTTGTTCCAATTTTAAGCACCAAGCGACTTTACTCGCTCCAGAAACGGGCCATGAGTTTAATTTATAGCAAACATTTAACTGGCAATCCCAGCCTGCATAAACGCCTTCAGTTACTACCACTCCGCAAACGTCTGCTTTTCAATAAGGCCAAACTAATTAACAAAATCTTACATCAGAATGCCCCAAATTACCTTTGGCCATTGTTTGAATATAATGCTAGACACAGTAAACGATTACATATAGTACACATTCCAAAGCCTAGGATAGATACAAAACAAGCTTAACGTACTCTGCGGCTCAGCTGTGGAACAATCTTCCACATGAAATAAAAGACATCACCATTCCGTATACATATAATCGCAAATTATTTGAACACTATCTCAGTACGGATTACCTTCCCCCTTAATAATAGAAATAATAATAATAATAAAACCCTAGTATAACAGCCAGTACCCTTTTGGTAGGCCAGTATATTCCACATAGTTGATAACAAGTGCCACACCAGTTATTACTATTACTGGGTCGTGCAGTATTGATTTTTCATTTTCCACATGCCTTTATAATGCATATCTTTTATATTGTTGCTGTTTTCAGTTAGCCTTGAATGATGTGTGAATGGTATAATGTATGACAGAGTGATAAAAGGGCAGAATGTTAGACGGGCTTGCGTGCCAAATTCTTAACCCTTTCAAAATAAAGTTTTGTTGTTGATGTTGTTGTTGCTGTTGTTGTTGTTGTTGTTGTTGTTGTTGTTGTTGTTCATTAGATCACGCAAGGAGAATCTCAGCACATTGCACTAATTATGTAGCACGGTTGAGGATCACATTGTGCATGCCTGAATCATAGATAGCATAATTTATCATGAAAGTTTTTTGCCATGGGTCGGTGGCGTGATTGGGCCATCAAAATTTTGAGGCCTGAATGCACTGAGCAGTGGGAAAGTGTCATAATCTCCCCTGTAGTTGTGCCGCGGCGTCGTCAACGGCGCCAGACGAATACAATTTACCTGTCCACAGGTTCGCCTGTGAGCGAGACTAACCGGACAGCGGTCAAGCCAGTACATGCGTGACGCAGGAAGATCACGCAGGGACACGATCCCGCCTGGCAAGAACTCACAGCGAGAAACGCCAGACCGCTTGGGATTGTCGGACAGTACGGACGGGTCTGAGAGAAGCTCGTATGACTGATGCGTCTGAATGCGAATTGATAGTAAACCTTGTGTGAGGCTAGGAGACTGTGCGGCTGTGGTATAGGTTTGTGAGTGTATCCATTGTATTGATTTATTGAGTAATTGTGTTGCGGCATCGACATTGTTATGGCGAGATGCCCGATCTGATTGTGTTGCGCGAGAAGTGTAAATAAAGTGTTTGACTTCGTGTTGCAGTGTATTCCGTCAAGTCATTCTGTGACGGTGTTTGTCTCCCCATGTGTTAGGAAACACGAGCCTTAGTTATTGTTAAATGTAAGAACCTGAGAGAAGGATAGTTCAGTTTAGTTTAGTTTAGTTTAGTTTAGTTTAGTCGACGGATCAATATCACGGCACACGAGTGTAACAAAAAAGTGCTCTGTTGTACTCCTAACTCAAGCTAGAGTCCGGAGAATCTCAGCGCAGTGTACGAACTCCGCAGCACCGGCGAGGATCCTGAAATACTTTGAGTATATTTTTAACTCGAAATTTTGCCCGGGCAGCGCCGTTAGGTTATCCTTTTTCGATTTCAAACTGCCAAGGGATTTCTTATGTGTGCTACAATACACACGGGCGTCCGATCTCACTACCCAGAGACCAGGGGAAATTTTATTACTAGAAGTCCACGTGAAAAAATACCGGCCCTTAAGGGCTTGAACCCAGGACCTCCAGCAATCGAGGCGGATACCATACCCCGGGACCACTCAACCCCCAGTGGGAAGGATATCTTCCCCTCACTTAACAACTGACAGTTCCCGAGTGCAGTTTATGTCTTTTCGAATACCCCTTGAGATGGTGGCCGGATCTACGGAGTTCGTGCGGTGTACTGCGCTTGCGGTAGGCGGTGTAATTGCTGCTCTGTAGGGAATGACTGAGCTATATGGGATACTTCGCGACGCAATGAGCTCGATCCTCTGAAGTGTGTGCTGCTTTGTTTACCTGGTTGTTATGTATTTTTTTTTTCATGATCAAATGTGCTACGAAGCAGTTTTCTGTTATGGGTTTGTGACATGATAGGGCTAGCTCGTTTTGCAGATCTGAATACACAGAGAATTAGATGGCCAGCCTCTCCCTCACTTTAACAGGCTTCTCTCCGACCGTGATCATGACGTGTCCAGCACAGCTCCCTGTGTCCGACCGTGATCATGACGTGCCCAGCACAGCTTCTTGTTTCCGACCGTGATCAAGACATGTCCAGCACAACTTCCTATGTCCGACCGTGATCATGACGTGCCCAGCACAGCTTCTTGTTTCCGACCGTGATCAAGACGTGTCCAGCACAACTTCCTATGTCCGACCGTGATCAAGACGTGTCCAGCACAACTTCCTATGTCCGACCGTGATCAAGACGTGTCCAGCACAACTTCCTATGTCCGACCGTGATCAAGACGTGTCCAGCACAACTTCCTATGTCCGACCGTGATCAAGACGTGTCCAGCACAGCTCCCTGTGTCCGACCGTGATCATGACGTGTCCAGCACAGCTTCTTGTGTCCGACCGTGATCATGAGATGTCCAGCACAGATCCCTGTCACCTTCGCTAACTAACCGGCTCTAATTATTATAAATATTGAGCACAACCCACTACTGGCAACGCCGATCGCATTCTGGTATGAACCTAAGGCCTATCCACGTCAATATGGAAGCAATATACTCGAGTTTCGCCCTCATTTGAGCTCGTCAGTAGTGCATATCCCTGACCGGATCCGGAAACAGTCCCGGATCACGCGTGTGAAGCGGGTGTGTAACCACGCGGCACACACTGGACACACCAAATTATCACAACAGAACATCACAACGCTACCCATCGTAGGCTATGCTCTAATTATTATGACAGATTTACCCTTGGGCATTTGATTCGAGACTCATCGTGACTGCAGTAACATCAAGTCAGACGTGGCAAAGCTAGACAAGAGAGCTACGTGAAGAGCCAAAGTAGAATAATCAACCAACACAGAACTGGTGTCATCAGTCGCCACACGCTGAGTGAGATACTGAGGAGGTGGTCGGAGCACTTATGTGCTAATAGTTCAACGTCCGATGAGGATGCTATGTTGACTAAGTAATTAGCTCAGTGTTAACCAACAAACCAATCAACGAATCAATCAACTAATCAACTTACCAGCTAACCATTGACAGAACTGTTGTTTTACTGATAATGTTTTAGATTATGTGTACATACATAACACACACACACACACACACACACACACACACACACACACACACACACACACACACAAATAATACACACATTTAATGCTCGGCGTTGCTATGCTATGTCAGTGACACCTGACAAGATATCAACCTCCAGATGTTCATAATCGTAGAGCTTTACCAAATAAGACACGAGATAGTAATACTAGACATGTCCATATAGCTCAACAAACATGAACAGGTTACCTGTGGAGATGCACTCAGGTGTGTCACATACTTCTTCTGTTCCTAGTTGCTGACCTGCAATAGTAATTGTGGGTATACATACATACAGTCGAATTACTGATTGAATGGTTACTCATTGAATACCAGATTCTCCTCATGATATACCTTTATTGTCATCATTTTCTTGTGAGAATACATGCTATAGAGACATTCCCTCCAACATACCGATGATGACGGCCACTGAAGTATTTACTCATCTCAGTAACCTAAAAAACAATAATCCATCAAGACTAGATGGAACCAGTATTCGGAGACTTCCCTGATCTGCACCGGTGATCTGCGAGTCACTAACTTTTATACATAATCAATGCCACACAAAAGGTCACTTCCCATCAGCCTTTAAAATGGCTAAATTGTATCCTAATTTAAAAGCTGGTTCAATAGACGATGATCTCATGAGTAACGAAAGGGTCAATGTCCATACTATCATCAATATTCACACCGCTATAAATGCATTCAGAAAACAACACTAGAACACTTAGATCGCCACAAACTAATAGTTGACAGACAGTCAGGGTTTCAGCCAAAAGATTCTTGTCATATGGCCCTAACAAACATGATAGAAAACAGGCATCAACATATTAACAACAATACTCTATGTGGAGCGGTGTTTATACGCTTTAGAAAGCATTCGATGTGACAGATCCCTCGCCATCCTGCGAGCTATTTGCAAACGACTGCTCATATATATGTACATAATATTCATCTGCTAAATGAACTAAATCTCATTTCGTTGTGTACTCAAGTGCAGCACGCCTGTAGAAAGTGCAACCGAGCATAAAGCACTGAGTCTTATCATTGATCACAATATAACCTTTACTTCTCATGTTTATGCCCTCGTTAAACAAATAGCCAAAGAAGCTTACCAAGTTGCCAAAATTCAAAATGCCCTTGATGAAAACACAAGAAAGATATTATATACTCCCCATATACAAACACATATTGATTATTGCTCCACAGTCTGGGATAGATGCTCCAAATCAATAACAAAACGCCTTTATTCGCTCCAGAAAAGAGCAGTGCTTTTAATTAATGGTGAGCAGCTTACAAACAATTCTAACCCACAAGAACGTCTTCAGTTAATGCCACTCCACAAACTCTTACATTTTACTAACGCCAAACGAACTCACAAAATTCGATTTCAAAATGTTTCATGCTACCTTTGGTCACTCTTTAAATATAACTCATGACATAGCGAACGACTAAACATACTTCATGTTGATTATTTGGTTGTTTCGGGATTTGAAATTTAAATATTGAGCAAACCCACCACTGGCAACGCTGATCGTATTCTGGTATGAACCTAAGGCCTATCCACGTCAATATGGAAGCACTATACTCGAGTTTCGCTCTCGTTTGAGCTCGTCAGCAGTGCATACCCTTGACCGGATCCGGAAACAAGCCCCGGATCACTGGCGTGTGAAGCGGGTGTGTAACCACGCGGCACACACTGGACACGGCCAAATTATCATAACAGAATATTACAACGTCACCCATCGTAGGCTATAGCTCAATCGATGTGGACCCGAACGATCAGGACTTCTCACTGGCAAGGCACACCAGGCCTAAACCTAGGATAGACATATACAACACAAGCTTTGCGTTCTCCGCCGCTCAGTTGTGGAACAATCTTCCACAAGAAACCAAAGACACAACCAATCACTATACATATAGTCGTAACCTATTTCAACTTTATCTCAGAGCAGACTACATGCGCCCCTAAATCAAGACAAACAAGAAAACAAAACAATAAAATAATCTGATCCGACAACTGGTATAATAAACATTCCCGTATGTGTGGTACATTACAACTTCCTTAGGTATTTACAATGAGTCATGTATTGTTGATTATTTTCCATGCGTTTTAATGCATAATGTTCTGTTGTTATCCAACATTAGCTTCATAAGGGATGTTGAATGAAACAACGTATGCGAGGAAAGAGAAAAGAAGGGCAGAATTTCAGACGGTCCTGCATGCAGAATTCTTAACCCTTTGAAGATAAAGTTTGTTTGTTCGTTGGTTCATTCGTTCTGGAATTCTGACCCGCTCCTCTCCACTCCCAATGTTCTCAAGCATACACACTTCTCTGAATGTGTCTTCTGCCTGAGCCATCCATAATTGTCCTCTGAGAAACCTGTGGCTCTTAACTGTGTCCAGGACTTCATGAAGCGGGCATTCCCTGTCAGCAGCCACCCGGGTATATGATTTAGCCTGCAGCCTGTTTGCAGTTGGAAGTTCAATAAACACTCAGTATGTGTAACTCAGTATGTATAACTCAGTATGTGTAACCCAGTATGTGTAACTCTGTATGTGTAACTCAGCATCTGTAACTCTGTATGTGTAACTCAGTATGTGTAACTCAGTATATGTAACTCAGTATGTGTAACTCTGTATATGTAACTCAGTATGGGTCTTAAGTGTTAAGTATAAACCCGCATTTCCTCAATAGATTTTTTTTAAAATTACTGTTTATTTTACCTGTAATGTTGGAATCAACCGAATTCACTTTCTGAAAGCAGCTGCTGACAACCATAGCAACAGCAACTAACATGTAGTAGCACCACGCCATAGTTCTGTTCGCCGAAGGAGAATTAACTTTGTTAAATTATTGAATATTTTTCTGTTGACGAATTGAAACAGGTTATATGTAATGAAGTTAGAAGTTTAATAAGACAGTTACACGAAGACGCACGAAGGCGCTCTGTGTGTGTATATATACGCTCTGAATGAGCCTGAAACGAACAATATACAATCCCCCCCCCCACCTTAAGGACACGTAATGCAATATAATATGGCTATGTGTAATTTGCTAATGGTGACGCACATACTAGATTGCGGATGTAAAAGCTATGCAAGCTTATACAATCACATTTCATTTTATGAATCTGTCCTGCCAACAGGCCGTAGGCTCACGTCTCTCCATAAACTCAGTTCTTGGGTTTCTGCATCAAGTCTACTGATGGTATTTCTTCATGCCACCGTCTCAATCCATCCAGTATCATTTCTATGTCTGCGTGTGCCTATTTTCTGTCTGATCTTTACAGTTGTCACGTTCTTATTCATAATGCCTGTCTTTTCCTTACTTGGCCAGAGAATATTGATAGTCTCTTTTTATTTTTTAATATAATATTCTAAACCATGCTTTTTGTCTCTTTCTTACCAAGAAAGGCAATCGTTGTTACTAACTTTGGCAGGTCAAGCTATTCGAAACATTCGTTCCAGGAACCACACTTCTGTTGCTTCCAACATCTTGTTGTTTTCGAACTGTCGGTTCACACTTCACATCATATGTTGTGTACACATGTTCTTCAATCCCAAAGAAATCAGGAGCCTTGAAATGTGATCAACATCGAACAATGAGTATCTTGAGTCACTTCACGAAGGTTTTGCTGAGAATTATCATGCAAAAAGATGGGAATAAAATACAACCCGAAATAGGAGAAAAACAATGTGGGTTTGTAGAAGGCAAGGGAGCAGTAAATGCTGTGTATATACTGAGAACAGTAATTGAACGTTCTACAGAAGTAAACAAAGATCTATATCTTTGCTTTATTGACTACACAAAGGCTTTAGATAAAGTGAGACATGTCGACATGATAAGGATGCTTTAAGATCTACAAATTAATAGGAAAGACCTTAGACTTGTAAATTTTTAAAAAATTACTATATTGTGAAACAAAAAGCTGCCGTCAGAATTGATAATGATGTAGGTCAATATCAGCCTATTAAAAGAGGTGTGAGGCAGCGATGTGTAATGTTTCCATATCTTTTTTCCCTGTAAAGTGAAAATATTTTTAAATATATAGAAGATATGGAAGAAATGAACATTGGGGACGAAACATCAATGACATTAGATATGCAGATGATACAGTCTTGATTGCAGACAATGAACAGGACCTGCAACATTTAGTAGATGCGGTTGTTGCACACAATGAACAACTAGGGCTAGAATTGAATAGTAAGAAGACACAGATTATGGTCGTCACTGGAGAAAAGGAAATACCACAATGTGATATACAATTAAATGGGCATATTCTTAAGCAAGTGGATCGGTACAGTTATCTCGGAACAGTAATAACATCTGATGGGAGATGCCTTGAAGAGATTAGAACAAGAATTGCCATTGCGAAGGTAGCTTTTTGCAAAATGGAAAAAATACTGACCAATAAGAAGATATCAACTGAAACGAGAAAAAGAGTGTTGAAGTGCTACATAGAACCTATACTTTTGTATGGATGTGAAGCGTGGACAATGAGCAGCAAGCTGAAAAGCATCTGATGACTGTGGAAATGTGGTTTCCGAGGAAAATGCGAAGAATACCATGAAAAGACAGAAAAACCAATGAACATGTCCTTCAAGAAACAAATGAAGATCGTAATCTGATTAGAGACATTAGACGTAGACAGTAAACATTTTTTTGGGTGTGTTATGAGAAGAAATGAATGGGAGACAATGGTGACAACTGGTAAGATTGAAGGGAAGAGACCAAGGAGAAGACCTAGAAGCAAATACCTGGATGTCTTGGCCACGTGGCATGGTCGAGACAGGAATACGGAGCTCTGGTGATCGAGTGAGATGACAAGACATGACCACCTACGTTTATCGGCATGGCACATGATGGATGGACACATGTTTGTTCACCTCATTTGATATATTTGTGTTATGTTAGCAGGACAAGTGTCATTACTTGCAGGATCTTCTGTTGGTTACCCATCATGTTCTACCAGTTCTAGGCAAACAGTGGGATCATTATTTGTAGGATCTTTTGTTGGTTCAGCATCATGTTCTGCCTGTGTCATTCTAATAGTGGGAGGATCATCGCTACTTGTAGGGTCTTCCGTTGGTTAGGACTATTATTATCTGTATGATTTTCTGTTGGTTCCCCATTATGTTCTATCTGTGCTAGGCTTACATAGAGATCATAACTTGTAGGATCTTCTGTGTTTTCCCCATTATGTTTTATTTGTGCTAGCTAACAGTGGGATCTTAACTTGTAGGATCGTCTGCTGTTCCCCCATAATGTTCTACCTGTGTTAGACTAACATTGTGATCATAACTTGTAGGATCATCTGTTGGTTTGCCATTATGTTCTACCTTTGCTAGGCTAACAGTGGAGTCATCAGTATGTGTAGGATGTTCTGTTAGTTCCCCATCACGTTCTACCTTTGCTAGGCTAACAGTGGAGTCATCAGTATGTGTAGGATGTTCTGTTAGTTCCCCATCACGTTCTACCTTTGCTAGGCTAACAGTGGGATCATCACTACTTGTAGGATCTTCTGTTAGCTAGCACGATCATTATATGTAGGAGCTTCTGTTGGTTAGCACGATCATTATCTATAGGATCTTCTGTTAGCTAGCACGATCATTATATGTAGGAGCTTCTGTTGGCTAGCACGATCATTATCTGTAGGAGCGTCTGTTGGCTAGCACGATAATTATTTGTAGGATCTTCTGTTGGTTAGCACGATCATTATCTATAGGATCTTCTGTTAGCTAGCACGATCATTATATGTAGGAGCTTCTGTTGGCTAGCACGATCATTATATGTAGGAGCTTCTGTTGGTTAGCACGATCATTATCTATAGGATCTTCTGTTAGCTAGCACGATCATTATATGTAGGAGCTTCTGTTGGCTAGCACGATCATTATCTGTAGGAGCGTCTGTTGGCTAGCACGATAATTTTTTGTAGGATCTTCTGTTGGTTAGCACGATCATTATCTGTAGGATCTTCTGTTGGTTAGTGTTGCGGAAAAACTTGATAGTTTCGATCGATGACAAAAAGACCCGAAATTCGTCTACAATAACAGGCAATCCTTTGATGAGTAGGGGACTGAGGAACAAAATACGTCGCGAAAACTGTCTGCACTCGGTCGGCATTTGTGTATGATGTGGGTTGTTCGAGAAACGTACAATGGCGCCATCCGTCTGCAAAACGGGAGACAGCCTTTGAAGTTGTAGACGGAATGTCTGGACAGACGTCGGAGAGGACTTTTGTTGTACGAGACAAAGATTTCCCCGATGAAAGCAAACTAGACGGCGGGGTGATTCCAGTCAGTCTAAAAACAGGGAGAAAGCCAGACTCTGGACTGATCAGCGTCTAGACTTTTTGGTGACGTCACTCAAGCCCCGATTTAAAACCAATTGCGGTAAACAAGTTGGAGTGAGACGACCAAAGGTTCTGAAGTGTTAAAGATCGGCGCAGTATTCCGAGTTGTGTTAATTGAAAGAGACTATAGTGTCAAAGTGTTGATATTTATCGGCGGACATAGATTCAGTCTATGATTGCACAGTCTCAATCATCAACCGGAATAGGCATATGGTAGCCTATTAATTATATCTAACTTAGAGTATGATTAGGAATAGAGTACAGTACTGTGCGGTGATAGAATGTATTATAGGTGCAGTGATAGAATGTTCTATAAGTGCGCTAATAGAAAGTATTATAGGAGCGTCGGCACTAGTAGCATATTGTGTAGCTTTAACTAGCTTGTGTAATATATCATTTAACTCAGGGAGTTAAGGACAATGCAGTGGGATAATAATTAGAGAGATTGAGGATGATTCGGAGGGATGAAGGGAATGAGAAATGGTAGGATCTTCCAGTAGGGCATCTGCTGGGTTTCTACCCGTTTCCTTTAATCTTTCCTTGCGTTTCCATGTCTCAGACCAATGTGATAAGCTATTTGGCCGTATAACAGAGTTCGGTTCTCTGTTATAGATCTGAGTGCTGCTATCGGCCTACACTCCCCCAATTAAGGTCAGAATTGAGTTGGTCTCACCAGGGGATTCTCTATTCTATAGGTTCCACTTACAGGTCCACTTGTTGATGGTGATACAATATACTACCAAGAAGTTAGTATCAAAGTTGAAGAAAAGATTGCTCACGGATGGAAGACAGAGGTTACTGAGAGGCTTGTACACTGGGCTCATGGCCCAGTTGGTCTGCAGAAACCTGACTTCTGCTGAGCAGGACTTGATGAACATATGTGTGATTTTTCCTTGAGTGATATGCTATATCACTGTAGAATCAGAACACTATACGTAACATATACCAAGATATATATAACTACCTGGAACATTAATATATATATTTTTTTAATGGGAAAAATAGTATAACCAGTGACTTATGAACAGTTATATTTTCCCATGTGACAATTAAGTTATTGGAAAGATTCTCTGATCAACAAACATTATTGAACAGTGTAAATTCACAGTGTTTGCTAGAGTGAAGATCAATATCGAACAGTGTCTATCATTGATGACCAGCTTCCTGATTGTTCGAGAGTGATCGGAGAAAGTCATCACGTGGCCGGAGAGACATCTTCTTGGTGAGGTTTTCTGTCCGGAATGGGGGATGCGTGGTCTCTAGGTATGGTGTCTGCCTCGAGTGCTGGAGGTACCGGTTTCAAGCCCCGGTGATGCTGGGATCTTTTCTCGTGGACTTCTAGTAATAAATTTCCCCTTGTCTCTGGGTAGTGAGATCGGACGCCCGTGTGTATTGTTGCGCAAGTAAAAAATCCCTTGGCAGTTGGACATCGAAAAAGAGTAGCCTAACGGCGCTGCCCGGGCAAAATTTCGAGTTAAAAATCTACCCAAAGTATTTCAGGATCCTCGGCAGTGCTACGGAGTTCGTGCACTAAGCTGAGTTTCTCCAGACTCAGGTTTGAGTTAGGAGGAGAACGGAGCACTTATGGGTTGCACCCGTGTGCCGTGATGTTGATCCATCTACTAAACTAAACTAAACTAATCTGTCCGGAATACTTGGTGCTGTTGTGTGCTCAACACAGTGATGTAACTAACTTTGCTGCTGATTCACTGGTTTGATTCTACATACACCTTAGAATATTCGTCACACATTCTACACATTACACACACATTTCTCACACACATACTCTTTGCTTTAATAAATTATTTGTTGTATTTATTTGTTAGAGCTAGAGTTGTTGAGTATGTTGTGTTGGGGAAGAATGAGATGGGGCATGATCCAGGGGTGAGTGAGAGTAAGAAAGAGGTGTCTACAGACTGAAGGAGATTTGTGGACGGATTCTGGTGGTTTCTCTAGGACAATAATATTGGGTTTTAAAAAAAATGTGGGTGTTGTTTCCCCTCACTCCAGGGACGACACTAAAGTAATAAAGGATTACTACGACATTTAGCATTATCATTATCTGTAGGATCTTCTGTTGGATAGCACGATCATTATCTGTAGGATCTTCTATTGTTTAGCACGATCATTATCTGTAGGATCTTCTGTTGGCTAGCACGATCATTATCTGTAGGATCTTCTGTTGGTTAGCACGATCATTATCTGTAGGAGCTTCTGTTGGCTAGCACGATCATTATCTGAAGGATCTTCTGTTGGCTAGCACGATAATTATCTGTAGGATCTTCTGTTGGCTAGCACGATCATTATCTGTAGGATCTTCTGTTGGTTAGCACGATCATTATCTGTAGGATCTTCTGTTGGCTAGCACGATCATTATTTGTAGGATCTTCAGTTGGTTAGCACGATCATTATCTGTAGGATCTTCTGTTGGTTAGCACGATCATTATCTGTAGGAGCTTCTGTTGGTTAGCACGATCATTATCTGAAGGATCTTCTGTTGGCTAGCACGATAATTATCTGTAGGATCTTCTGTTGGCTAGCACGATCATTATCTGTAGGATCTTCTGTTGGTTAGCACGATCATTATCTGTAGGAGCTTCTGTTGGCTAGCACGATCATTATTTGTAGGATCTTCAGTTGGTTAGCACGATCATTATCTGTAGGATTTTCTGTTGGCTAGCACGATCATTATCTGTAGGATCTTCTGTTAGTTCCTCATCATGTTATGGCATGTGCTAGGCTATCAGTGAAATCATCACTACTTGTGGGGTCTTCTGTTGGTTAGGACGTTCATTGTCTGTAAGATCTATTGTTGGTATCCCCACATTTTCTACCTGAGCTGTACTAAGACTGCAAAGATATAGATTCAATTTTGTTTTCGTACACTCGCTTTGAACTCGAGCATATTTGACACACATGCTACTACTACAAATAGTTGCCACTAATAGAGAGAGCACTGAACTAATGAAAAATTCCGATCGCCAACATGACTGTTAGGTGTTGAACCTTTGAGGTCTGTGGCGTGTTTATGCTTGTAGCTACGGTTTGCAATCGCATTTTCCTCATGTTGGACTGGTAGTACGTGATTCCGTCGCCATGCTACTGAGTGAGTGCGTGGGCGACACTGTGAGCTGTGAAATTCGCGTGGAATGCTTTTACATCTGTCCTGTGCAGTGACCTGCATGTTCGGAACAATGGCTACCGGTTGTTGCTGAATTGACTGATTTGCCTTTTCGGTTCACGAGTGCATTTTTCAGGAGACTCCTGGGAGTCGGCGCTGAAACTATGGAGTTTGTGCTTTATGCGACACTTTCGGTGGCTCACCCTGCTGTAAAAGACCGAGTCATGTGAGAAAACCCTGGTCAATGAGGTCTTTCTGGTGACTGCCGAGTCCATCGACGATGAACTGTGGTTTTCGTGGATGAATTTTGTATTGGAATTCTGGCGGCGGCATTATGCACAGTGTACCTGTGTGGGCTGCTTGATTGCCGAGACTCCCGTCTATTCCCCTTTTCACATTGGACAGTGGGGAGCATTTTATGTTATATTCACTGGCATAGGAATGGAACATAATGGGGATGTCCCGTTGCCGTGAAGTTGGAACCTCAACTAACTAACTAACTAACACTGAACTAATATTTGCGCGAAGGACAGCATTCCATATTAGCAGTGTCCCCTGCCATGAGGTGAACCCACTATACTATCTGAGACACAGGTACTGTACGTCCATTTAAGTCCAGCTCACCGACGTGTGGGACAGCTTCCCGTATTACCAGTGTCCCATTATACTACCTGAGATTAGGGTAATGTTCGTCGTTTAAGTCCAACTCACCGCCGTCTGAAATAAACCCCCAGTGTCGTTGTAACATGAAAAATTTGAATCATGAGCGAGGTTAAATCATTCGGCCACGTCGACTTCCATATATAATCATCATCTTGATCAATCATGAGTGAATAAAACAAATATAACATAAAACAGTGGATATCTCTTTCGTATTTGCAGCTTTCATTATTTGTTCTCAGTGGACCTCCTTTGTGTAGTGGTTAAGCTGCCCATATGGCGCTCTGAAGGTCGTGGGTTCGATTCTGGACCTCATTATTTAATTCACGATTCTTCTTCTTCTTTTTCAGCATTCCGAGCCATTAAGGTTCCTTGCTGCAGATACAATCTGTCTCCATTCGTCTCTCTGGTTGACCTTCTCTTGCCAGTCGCTGATTCCAAGTGCTTGTAGGTCTGTATGTATATTATCTCTCCACCGTCTTCATGGTCTACTCGGGGTCCATGGTCATTTATGTCCTGAGTGTAAGCGAGTTTGGTTTCCCTATTTTCTTCCATTCTTCTATATGCCCCAGCCATTGCAGTCTATTAGCCTTCGTGATGCCAGTGATTAGCCGGGACTTAAACAGATCATAACTGTCTTTGTTGCTTCTTCTTTTCCACTCTCCACTTTGGGTATCCATAATGGGTCCAAAGATGCGTCTTAAGACTGTGTTCTCAAAGGTTTGTTGTTACAAAGGCTTCGTCTCCTTTAGTTGTACTCCAGGTTTCAGAGCCATACAGCACAACTGGTATGATCAGTGTTTTGTATATTGTGATCTTGGTGTTACGAGATGGCGCATTTGATTTTAGCAGACGTTGTAGTGCATAGTATATCTTATTTCCAGAATTGATTCTAGTTTGTATTTCTTCCCTTATGATGTTGGAGCAGTTGAAGATTGTACCCAGGTATTTGTATGTTTCCGTTCTTTTAATGGTCATATTATCTATTTGTATGTGGCCAGAGGTTTTACCTGTTCCTTCTCTTGAAATTACCATATATTCTGTCTTATCGTGGTTGATAACCAGCCCCATTTGTTGAGCTTTTCCTTTAAGTGAGTCAGTATTTCCGATGTATTTTGTTCATTTTACATCCACGATTCAATTCACGATTGCCGTTTTTTTCCCCAGAAGCTCCTGGGAGTCGTCACTTGAGATAACGAGTACTTCCTTTGTGCCACCCTTTCGGCAGACCGGCTTGCGGATGGAGACCGAGCCATATGGGATCTAACCTGGTACAATGAAGTCGATCTTCTCTCATGTAAACATTTTTTAAAACTAATTGTTCATCTACATTTTCATGTTGAAATAATGGCGACCTCAAATATATAAGTACTACTTTTACACGGCGCACTTGTTTCTTCTTGATGTTTAATTCTGACACCGACTGTGATGACGCTGTGATGTCTATACTGATGCAGACCATGGGTTGGTTTTGAACATCATTGCCTTTGTCTCAGCGGGCACGCTGACAAGACTAACAATTGTGGTGTAGGATCCTGTTGTAGAATTGTCGTGTCTAGTTGCTCGTGTTTCGAAGCACATTCGTTCCTACAGCGAAGCGTTGTTGTCATTAGCTGCAACATGTTCGAATGCAATTGTGGTCACTATAGCTTTCAAATCACATTTCTCCCGGGGAAGGTTAACCCGGTCAAATAATGCCCGCAGAATTCGGATGTGTCGGCCTAACAGTGTGTGACGTATGTGTGTCATCCAGCAGTCCTTTCCAAGCAAACATTGTTATACGCGCTACCTTAAAAGGAGAGGCTATTAAAAATTACGACGGGAAAAGTAATGAACTTAACTTTGGTTTGAAATAAGGCCAATTGATTGGCTGAGCCCCGGAAACAAAGTTTTAGCGAGACAAAGGCTTAGCTGGACAAAGCCGGCTCCGGCACTCGCCATGTTTTGTTCTAGATAGTAGCCACACATTGGTTCAGTGGAGCTTAATTTGATCGCCCCTTTATCCTCGCGCTTAGGGTAAGCATAGATGTATCATGTAATGTATTATGAACATGCCTTGATGCCACTAATACCAGTGTGTGTGTGTGTGTGTGTGTATGTGTGTGTGTGTGTGTGTTTGTGTGTGTGTGTGTGTGTGTGTGGGTGTGTGTGAAAAATATGAGAATTACTTTTCATTGAAAAGTGGTTTGAGTTTCGCGTCTGCAAGGCTGTCAATCGCCATGTTGTCCAGTCAGCTTTCATAAGGCTTACAATGTAATCTTGCTATGAGTCATCTTTCTGATACGACTTGGGAACTATTTTATTCCTAAATGCTTATTTTTCACAACTTGTCTCTGTGTTATAAAGTGTTCTTTCTAAGTGCATATTATATTTCTACTTTCTTATGAGGGAGAAATATTGCTATCAGTGTACAACATAAATAGTCTGTTAGATAGAGAGAGATATTCTCATTTGACTTATCATGCACTTAGCAGTTAATCTTTTGTTTACATGGTTGTAAATATACAGAGGTGTGATTGTCTGGTAGTCTTTTTCATAAATGCTGTTATGGGATTTGCATTTTGTATGATATATAATCTCAAATGAGTGGGAAATGACACCATGCTCTTGTGTTTTGGCTTTGAGATGTTGGGTAACTGCCTACTAAGTGATTCCTACATTGTATGGGAAAAGATTCACATGATTTCTCTGGTATGAATATTTTACCTTTTATGTTCATGTTTGTTACTGCTGGAGTAAACATAACTTCACCCCAATGGGGACAAACACATGATGATGATGATGGTGATGGTGAGGATGATGCAAGAGGAGATGACTGATCTGGTAGCTAGCCTTCTGCCATTTGTCAGTGGTACTTACGTAATGCTGTTTGTAGCTATGGAAAGGAGATTTATGAATTGTTTACATGAGGCCATTGTCTCAGGGATTTTGTCCATGTTGTGACAGCGGTACTATCAAGATGTTTAGATATTTAGGAGGTGAATAGCCCCTCAGGAAGCTCCAGTGTCAGTCCAGAAGAGATGTACCTATTGAGTAGATATCTCACTCACGTTTGGAGTGAGACAAAACTCTACAGTAGGCGACAAGTGCTAAGAAACTAGAAACACATTTCTTTCTTCTTCCCTTTTGTTTCCTTTATTTTTATTATGATACACTGTTATCAGAATATTGGGTTTTATTACTAATGTATATCGACCCTGTTTTTATTTCTTCACTATATGGCGCTGGAGAGATGCGGGTGGGGTATTGGAACTGGAGTTATAGTCACCACGCTTGGATTTAGAGGCAGAAAACTGGGTTATCAGCCTAATATTCTACAGAGAGTGCTGGTTACTGCCATACACCCTGAACATGTATGTCAATGCCTGGATAATTAATGGACTTTGACTATGCTAAAGTGGATTCCCTACCTCTGGGAACTTACAAACGGTGTTAATCTTTTCAATGTCTGCAAAGACATGAGGCATGCCTGGCCTAGATGGATACAGAATATACCCTCTTCTAAAAGTCACCGCCTGATTCCAGGTTCATATACTAGAGGCTCATGGATAGTATGGGGTTCACCATCATTGAACAGTACGGATTAACCGACTGCTTTTGCGGACTCCCAGCTTCCTTTGAATCTTCTCATCCATCATATCCCAGACATGGACAATCAAGCACTATGCCAACTCCCGGTCAATCAAGTCGTGTATTTAGATGAAGAAAGAGATGCCCACATTTTAACCCAGAAGAGGGCTGGAATATTTATGCCCAATTCAAGTTAGTTCTGTCAGGAAATACTATGGATAATGTGATGTCCCTCCTCATCCAAAGATGTGCTGAAAGTTTCTGTGCCTGATTCTAGTTGAATCAATATCATGGACAACTGTTTGTTACGCCACGCCGGAACGCTTCAGACTTATACCTGTCTGATATACCACGCCGGAATGCCCCTAGCCCAGTTACTTAGCAGCTGTGACTTCGTGGATTACAGTAAATCCATGGTGGATTCATATGGATTACCCCTTTATGTTTAAGCTTTGAATATATGATCCGGAGGTGGACGCTCTGTGTGTGGGTGTGCAATCCCCAATTTCCTGAATAGGTGGATATATATATATATATATATATATATATATAAACAATGGCAAGTATCCACTGTCATGCACATCCACAGTATTACATAACAGATTGTGGAACAACCACTGTTGGACGCAACAACTCCATTACATAACAGAGGGAAACAACCACTGTTAGACAAAAACACCACAATGAATCACTGTATCACATAACAGTAACCATAACTGGGTTATAAACATCAACTTTGGAACAAAATGTTTACAATGAATTAACTTATATATAAAGCAGCTATATGAGTAATTCTCATTACTTTATATATATATAAAGCAGCTGTTTTCCTGGATTATAGCGAGTGGGATTATGGCCAGACCTTTTAGTGGATAATGAAGGAGAAGGTGTCATCATCAGATACATAGGATAATACCAGAGACAAATTAGATAGTTTTTCTATATGTATGTATATATATGTCTTGGTATTGATTAGTTTTCATTTGCTTTGTTTTGTGTGTGCACATATGTATTTGATGTGAACCTTTTTTGGGGGATATTTGGGGAAGTCTGTTCTGGCTGTATACCTTGTGTGCATTACTTGAATATGATCATTTCTTTCATGTATATGTCACCATGGTTCAGCCAACAGGGTTTGTCCAGGACCCAAATGTTTTCACAATATAGTGGGGTTTTTTTTTTGTTTTTTTTTGTTTAACCAAGCCTTGAAGTTAATTCATTGTAAACATTTTGTTCCAAAGTTGATGTTTATAACCCAGTTATGGTTACTGTTATGTGATACAGTGATTCATTGTGGTGTTTTTGTCTAACAGTGGTTGTTTCCCTCTGTTATGTAATGGAGTTGTTGCGTCCAACAGTGGTTGTTCCACAATCTGTTATGTAATACTGTGGATGTGCATGACAGTGGATACTTGCCATTGTTTATATATATATATATATATATATATATATATATATATATATATATATATATATATATATATATATATATATATATATATATATATATATATATATATAAATCGTTGTGTGTATGTATGTATGTATGTATGTCCGTCCTTTATGCGTCCGTGAACGGTCCGACCGATTGAGATGACATTTTCTACACGTTTTCCTTTCATTCCTGTGCAACCAACTGTGATAGTTTTATCTATCAGCTATTAGCTATTACCTTCCTAAAATTTAATTTTGTAATTACATGACTGAACATAAGAAAATATACAAATATATGACAAAAAGGGATATAACTTTTAGTAGCATTGTTATATCTTAAGTTAAGTCCCCTGGTTTTAGAAATCTATATGAATTAAATGAGGTGCAGCCGGACCAGGTCAGACAGAGAGATAGACAGACAGATAGACAGACTGACAGACAGACAGATAGTCGGGAACGGGAGCCAAGTTTACTTTAGATAGATCTCTTCCAATCATATTTTCTATCTATTCTTCTATTCTATCTATATTTTTAACGGGAACGGGCCGAACATAGATAGATAGATAGATAGATAGATAGATAGATAGATAGATAGATAGATAGATAGATAGATAGATACATACATACATACATACATACATACATACATACATAGACAGATCCCCGCCAGAGCCTGGGCGAAGCCGGGCCGGGCAGCTAATATTTATCGTTTCCATCAAGGGGACTTAACATAAGAAAAGTTATTTCAAGGGTCATAACTTTTAATAACATCACTATTATTTTATGTATAGATTGTTGCATTGTTTTCAAAGATTTATAAACTTTTTGTCTATAGTTATTTACAGGCATATGAGTTATAATAAATAGTGATATAAACTTTAAGGCATTTTCATAAATTTTATAAAAGTAATGCATCTATTTAAATAGTGAAAATTTTCTAACACATCTTTTTATGTTTTTAAAACCAGTGTTCATTAAAAATAATGGATTTATTTTAGATTAGATACGTTAGAATTTTATTTCTGTACTTTTTTCGGAATGGAACTTTTGAAGTAATCGAAGCATTTGTTTTTTCCGTTCGCTTGGCAGAGAGAAGTTCAGTACACAATTAAATGGGTATATTCTTGATTTTGTTTATGTTTTTAAGAAAAAGTTGGCCGCGTGTGTGTCAACATCACATTTTTTATTCAATGTTGTGGGTGTGCATACCTTATGCATACCTTACACGCAGCACGCCTGTTAAAAAGCAGGTTGTTTTTTTTTTTTTTTGTCTAAAAAAAGAAGAAGCCTATCCTTTGATGTACTGTTGCCTCGCATCCCAATGATTCCAACAGACATGCCATTCGAATTTAAACGCCTGCAGTTTCTGGTGCGACTTGCATTTGCCATGACGATCAACAAAGCACAGGGACAATCGCTACAAGTGTGTGGACTAAATTTGGAAAATCCGTGCTTCACACATGGACAGCTATATGTGGCCTGCTCATGCGTTGGAAAACCTTCGGATTTATTTGTGTACGCACCAGACAGAAAAACAAAAAATATTGTTTATCAAAAAGCACTACATTAGACATCAAATTTGGTGTTCGACCATAACTTAAAAATTATACGTCAACATTTAAAAAACTAAATAATCCTAACATTAAATGAAATTTTCTAGCTGCAACCAATAAATTAGCTGCGAGGGCCCAGGGGCCGAACGCATACTCTGTACGCTTAGAGAATGTATTTGAATGTATAATGACTACTTATATGAATTTAATGAGACGCTCCCCGCCAGGGGCTGGGCGAAACTGGGCCGGGTCAGACAGACAGACAGACAGAAAGACAAGCAGACAGATAGATACATAGATAGATAGATAGATCCCCGCCAGAGCCTGGGCGAAGCCGGGCCGGGCAGCTAGTATATATATATATATATATATATATATATATATATATATATATATATATATATATATATATATATATATATATATATATATATATATATATGGGAGATTAAATGTGGGGCGGGGCACTTACACATAGACACACCTTCTGGGTAGAGTGATTAGTTACTCGGGTGTTTGTGGTAGAACTTCCCGGATCTCCCAGCCTTCTATGGGAAACATTTCTTCTATATTAGTGCTGAACTTGCACCCTTGTCTGCCTTGTTCAATGCTTGGGGGTTTCTCGAGCCAGTGTATTATTTCATATAGAGGGCGTGTTTGGGATTAAGACCCCATTCATACGGAATTCCCCTAGCCAACTTGTCCTTATTCTAATTTATTATCGTTACCACCCCACACAGTGCAAGAACGCAGCTCTGATGTAAACAGGCACAACTCAATCACGTCCGAAAAACAACTCCGGATGAACGCAGAAGAAGAACAAGAAGAAATCACAATTTGTTGGACACATTATGAGAATACATGTGAGAACTTGGAGACAAATGGCAAGATTGAGGTGAAAAGAACAAGAGGAAGGCACAGAAGTAAATACCTTGCTGGCTTAGCCACGTGGCATGGTCGAGACAAGAACACAGAGCTGATCCACGACTCGGGTGATCGTTTGAGATTGTGAAACGTGACCGCCCGCTTATCGGCATAGCACATAATGATGATGACAGCTTTCAATATTGCTGTGTATGTCCCCCAATCTCTGCTTCTTTACTCTACTGCTAGGAATGTCCGTCAGTATGTTTTTCTCATGCTAAGACAGTTTTAAACAAAATTTGTACAAACTTTCAAATTCCTGTAAACATTCATTGACATGTATGCATCTCGTGGTTGTTAGTATCTTCCTCCATTTCAGGAAAGTTCACAAAATGTAATAAATTACACGTGTGCAGCACTTTTCCTAATCTGGATAACATTAAATTCTTACGTTAGAAGCAGAGTTATACAACTAGTTCACATAAATTCAACTATTTTATTTAATGCCTCCCCATAACCACTATCTTCAATTAGGTGCTTACGCAAATTTAAATAACAAGTAAGTGATTTTATGATAATACGCTTTGGCAGTCTGCATAAACTCCGAAAGTTTATTAGAAATGTGGGTGTTTGATAGCTAAAATAATTGAGTGCGAATACTTGTATATTTGGGGATTTAACACTTCGTATCACATCACAAAACTGGTAACTGAGTGAGATCATTCAACAGCATATTCCAAAGATCGGCAACTTTGTTGGCAGTGCGTGTTGTGCCTAAGCAATGTTGGACAATCACTCAGCGTGCCAAACTGTCTTTGCATATTCACTCAGTGTGCTACCTGTCATTGCGTAGTCTCTGATTTTGTTACCTATATCTTTGCATTGTCACTCCGCGTGCCAACATAAGTCTTTGCATAATCACTCAGCATGCTACCTAAGTCTTTGCAAAGTCACTCAGGGTGCTACCTAAATTTTGCATAGTCATTCAGCGTGCTACCTAAGCCTTTGCATAGTCCCGCAGCGTGCTACCTAAGTCTTTGCATAGTTACTCAGCGTGCTATCTAAGACGTTGCATATTTACTCAGCGTGCCACCTAAGTATTTGCATAGCCACTCAGCGTGCTACCTAAGTCTGTGCATAGTCACTCAATGTGCTACCTAAGTCTGTGCATAGTCACGCAGCGTGCTACCTAAGTCTGTGCATAGTCACGCAGCGTGCTACCTAAGTCTTTGCATAGTCACGCACCGTGTACCTCAGTCTTTAAATAGTCATTCGGCCTGTAGATGTCAACTTACGTTTTTGCATACTCACTCAGCGTGTAACCTAAGTCTTTGCATAGTCACTCAACGTGCTATCTAAAATGGTGCATAGTCCAGCGTGATACCTAATTCTTTAAACAGTCATTCAATCCTGTAGATCTCAGCTTACGTTTTTGCATAGTCACTAGGCGTGCTGCCTAACTCTTTGCATAGTCACTCAGCGTGCAACGTAAGTCTTTGCATGGTCACTCAACGTGCCACCTATATTGAGATGGATAGGAATTAAATGGAACTTGATGTAGGTTAGTCATTGTTGCTCTACATTCACCCAGTTTGTTTGCTTTAGATCGCACATTCTTACCTCCTTAACCTAACTACTTTAGTTTTCAAGGGATGTTAACGTGCTTTAAAAGAATTATGTGCCGTAATGTAATTACACATTTATATGTTTGTTAATGAAATCATGAGATCATGTATTGTATTTCAGGCCACTCAGCATACCATTAAATATTGTTCCACATCCCACGCTTGGCACTCATGTCGTAGGTTGCCGACGCCAGGTATAATACTGTTCACAGGATCACTGTCGTAAAAGTTAAGAGTATTTCCATGTTGTTCTCCTTGATTTCATTGGTTTCATTGTTCTCATTGATTTCATTGTTCTCATTGGTATATAGTGTTGTTATTCTTCTCTTTATTTTAATTCTTATCATTTTTACATAGTTTCAATTGTTTCAATGGTTCTTAAACTTCCCCATTGATTCCCATTGTTTTCATTGTTCTTAAAAGGTCTCATAGATTTCCATTTTTTTCCATTGTTCTCATTATTCATGCTGTTCTCATTGTTATCATTGACAGTGAGAACGACACCTAGCAGTCTGGTTTAAACACACACACACACACACACACACACACACACACACACGCACACACACACACACGCACAACAGAAGGTCCCGTGTGGGAGTGTGCATGTCAAAAACAGGTGGTCCCATGTGGGAGTGCGGATATCAAAAGCAGGAGATCCCATGTGGGAGTGCTAATGTCAAAAATATGACGTCCAATGTGGGGGAGTCATTCATTCAGTAGCATGTCCCTTGCAGAACCTCGCTCCCATAACAACCTTCCGGAAAACCTCTCGATCATAAGCAAGATGTCCCGCGTCTGATACACCCAACTGGAGATCATCCGCCACATCCTGCACCCACCTTCTCTTTGGCCTTCCTCTTCCTCTTTTCCCAGGCATATACCCTTCCATTATTGTTCTCTCCAAACTTTCGTGACGTTTCAAGTGACCAAAATATTTCAACTTTCTTTGTTTTATCGTCTTTAATAGCCAACCTTCTTCAATATTCAACTCTTGAAGTATGGATGCATTTGTTATTTTCTTTACCCAAGATATTCTTAGAACTCGTCTATAACATTTGTATTCAAAGGCGTTTATGCGCTGTTCAGCTTGTTTAGTAAGTGTCCATGTCTCACAGGCGTATGTTGCAATGGGAAAGATGCATGCTCTTAAAAATCTAATTTGTGTAGTTCTGTCTGTCCCACTCCATAATTTATTCAGCTGTTTTAGTCTTTGAAGAGCAATTGATAGTCGCCGTTTAAATTCTTTCATTGTGTCACCGTTGTTGGTAATCAATGACCCAAGATATTGAAAATGTTCCACCACCTCCAATTTTTCCCCATTAATGTATATATCTTTCTCCATAGTAGTTTTTATCTGTATGCATTATCTTTGTTTTTTCTATGTTAAGATATTGTCGCTTGTCGTCCCTGGAGGAAAGTGGACTCGACAAGCACACCTTTAATATCTTTCTACTATTGGAACTATTGAATGACTTTTGTCTACACTCCTCCCTTCTGCCTTCCATACACACACACACTCTCTCTCTCTCTCTCTCTCTCTCTCTCTCTCTCTCTCTCTCTCTCTCTCTCTCTCTCTCTCTCTCTCTCTCTCTCTCTCTCTCTCAATCCTTCATAACATACCCTGACAACAGTTTCCTCCAACAATTAATAACATGTTTATTGTTGAAAACTATGTCAGTTGTATGTATTGAATGTGTATATGTAGTTGGTAGTGTGAGTGCAAGATAGGACTCTGGAATTCGTATGTGCCGTATACCTTCTCGCCTCGTCATACGGCCAAACCACAGGACATCAAACATAGAAATGGACAGATCTCACCCTGGATGTTCCGTTCTCTTGAGTCTGGACGTAATCCGATATTGGGAAAATGTTCACAGTCTAATCACCAGAAACTAATGCGAATAAGGTAAGTCACTGAAAAAACGCATATGTCCTGGTTTTGGAAATTGTACCATCCATCACGGAAACACACATCACCACTGTCTATCAATGTCTATTGCTATGGTAAATGTTCTACTCACTGTCTCTCATTCGGAAAGTTGTATATTTTTTTTCCGCAGTGCAAATGCATACCGTTTTGGATCTCTCTGTTTTATTATAATGAAAGTTCTTTCAAGGGTTTTCACAAAAACCTAGTTATTTGTAATTCGTTAGGTCAGCCCACGATTAGTGAATGGCTATGTTGAAGTTGCTCTATTGAAATACTTTCACTGCACCTATGACGTTAGGGTCTTTACTCTTTTCTGACCAGGTCAGGAGTATATATGAAACCTGGGGACATATATACATTCAGGTGATATGAATCTGCTTCAAACTACTTCTTATGTGAGTGTCCTTCTCTAGCCATATTGAGAAGCCTCCGAAAGACACTCTTACATAAGACTGATGAGTGCACTAAAGTTTAACCGATTAGATAAATGAAGGAAATGCTACAAGTCAAGCACAAACGCCTATTTCCCTATGCTATACTATTACGCTAAGGTTAGATTACCTTATCACTTCTATGATACTCCATGAATTGAAACATATATATAAGCACATATGCACTAATATCCCATTGCCTTAAACAGTAAGGGACTATAATTTCTTTCCACACACAGGATGCATAGATATCTCTGTCCAGTTTTGGAACACACACTAACTTCAAAACAAGTTTTCCACTCATTTATACCGAGTGTCCAATCCTCAGTTGTTTTTGATCCACAATCAAATTTTGCCGTAAGTCCCCACATCAAAAGTCTGTGAAGTCACGTATTCGTTAATTGCTCGTTCCGTTCCGTTCCTCCGCTGGTTCCCTGTGTTCCCCTACGCAAGTACCTCAAAGCGTCCGAACTCTTTTGATCACCGTCTTCGTGCGTTTTCCCGTTCACGAAGTCTCCGCATCGTTCTGTCCGTTAACATCGCTGGTCAATGACTCCTCACAATGTATCCTATTTTATACTGTCGGTCAATAACCTTTAATTTATCCTCATCTCAGATTGAAGTACTCGATTGTTAACCCTCCTCCTACATTGCAATTAATCTTACTATTAAAGTTCATCAGGGAATCATTAACTCACAGTATCCCGTGACAGATATAAGTTGTGATTTTCACTATTCAATTGGGTTGAGGCTATTAGGTTTTCTATGCCATTCTGTGTTGTGGATAGTGATACTATACCATCAGCATATCGAATCTCTGGTATGTCATGACCGCCAATAGTTAGGGCATCATATAGCTCCCTGTTTATATCATCTCTTACATTTCTCATTATATTTTCGGCGTACAGGTTAAACAAATAGGGTGACAGCACGCAGCCCTGACGGACTCCTTGCTTGATGTCAAACCAATCTGATGTCTCGCTATCTATTCTAACTGCTGCTTGTTGGTCTAGATAGAGCATTTTTATGAGTTGTACTACATGTGATGGAAAGCCCAAAGTGATGTGGGAGTGCACATGTCAAAAACAGAACGTCCCGTGTGGGAGTGTGCGTGTCACAAACAGGAGGTCCCGTGTGTGTGTGCTTGTCAAAAACATGAGATACCGTGTGGGAGTGTGCATGTCAAAAATAAGCGATGTGGTGTGGGAGTGTGCATGTCAAAAACATGAAATACCGTGTGGGAGTGGGCTTGTCAAAAACGTGAGATAAATGTTGGAGTGTGCATGTAAAAAACATGAGATACTGTGTGGAAGTGTGCATATCAAAAATAAGCGATGTCGTGTGGGAGTGTGCATGTCAAAATCATGAAATACCGTGTGGGAGTGTGCATGTTAAAAACGTGAGATAAATGTTGGAGTGTGCATGTCAACAACATGAGATACCGTGTGGAAGTATGCATGTTAAAAGCGTTCGTCAAACAGAAGTTATATACAGTAGCCTGTACACGTGGCTGCCCTAATAGCACCTAAGATGGTGTACATCATACCACACAAGTTCTATCTATAACGTGTTGCAGTTTGAAAGGAAACCCTGCTTAAATGACGTGTGGGTTAAATTTAGATGTTTCAACCTCATTTCGCAAATATCGTAGCTAGATGTAAACGGAAACAACGCTCTTTCAATGTTATTTTTGGGATGAAGTTTATAATAGATACTAGCTGACCCGGCCCGGCTTCGCCCAGTCCCTGGTGGGGAGCATCTCATTTAATTCATATAAGTAGTCATATAAGTTCTCGTTCCCGTTACCGACTATCTGTCTGTCTGTCTGTCTGTCTGTCTGTCTGTCTGTCTGTCTGTCTGTCTGTCTGTGTCTGTCAGTCTGTTTGTCTATCTATCTATCTCTGTCTGTCTGTCTGTCTGTCTGTCTAATAGACCCATCCCTCTGTCTCTCCCTCCGTCTATCCCTCCCTCCCTCCCTGTCTGTTTACCTATCTATCTATCTATCTATCTATCTATCTATCTATCTATCTATCTATCTATCTATCTATCTATCTATCTATCTATATGTCTGTCTGTCTGTCTGTCTGTCTGCCTGCCTGCCTGCCTGTCTGTCTGTCTGTCTGTCTGTCTGTCTGTCTGTCTATCTGTCTGCCTGACCCGGCCCGGGTTCGCCCAGTCCCTGGTGTGGAGCATCTCATTTAATTCTGAGTAGGTAAGAATCCGCTCTGCCTTCAAAATGTTGACGTGAAGATTTTCTTCCTGCAGCTGCTTCTGTATTTGTTGATCAGTAAGCTCCATTTTTAGCCGCTTGACCACCCATCTGACTGTGTTTGAATCAGTGTTTCTGATTCTGGTGTCTTGGTCCTTCTTCCTCTCACAAGTTTTTGTGTTCGTCTGTGGGTAGTCGTCGCTCTTCTTATTGGTAGTTTCATTGACTGTAGGTTCAGATACTTTATTACAGCTTGCATGCAGACTCTCCAAAGGCAGGTTCGTCTTCTTGATAGTCTGGTCGGTTTTCTCACTATACATCTTGGAAGCTGCTTGTTTCTTTGTGCTATTACGACGTGCCATTTTCCCCCCGTATCAGGCTGCTTGAAATGTGTAAGGCGTCTTGGCTTGATAGCGCTGAGAAGTGCTGTCAAGCGAATCGTGCCGATATGATGGCGGAAAACACTAAAGATGCGATGATATTGTTCAACATCTTTTAGATAACTTCTTAAGTATAGAAAGATGAGTTACAATGTTATGCATTATGCATTATTTTTATGAAAACTTTGAAAATGCCTTACAGATTGTATCATTATTTATTATAACTCATATGCCGGTATATAACTATGGACAAAGAGTTTATAAATCTTTGAAAACGATGCCACAATATGACTATAAGTTATACAGAAAAGTTATGCCCCTTGAAATAACTTTTACAGAGTTAGGTCCCCTGAGATATATGAAATTATAATGAAAAATGAAAAATGAAATAATACTGAGTAAGCAGGCGATTTCACACTAAAAAAATATCACAGTTGGCAGCTCTGGAATGAAAGGAAGACGTGTAGAAAATTTCATCTCAATCGGATGGGCCGTTAGCGAAAAAATAAAGGACATACATACATACATTTTGTTTTATATATATAGATTTACATTTAAGTAATCATCTAGTTGGACGTGCGTCGTATTCATTATTTGGAGGTGATAGGTTGGAATCCCGTTGTGTTCACTATAGTTTTCAATTGTAATATTGTCTACTGCATCCTCAATTCTGTACTTCTGTCCTTTACTTCGCCTGTGACTTGATTTATCATTACATTTCTATGCATCCCAACATAGTTATTTTAGTATCCAATTGGTTGTGTTTTTGTGTTTTTGTTTGCTGACGAAGGCGACTGTCAGCGTCCTGGGAACATGATGGAGAGGACAGATCCCAGAGAAAGGACATAGTAGACAGGACATGGAAATAATAGACAGGACAGTACAGACAGTTCACCCTTAGACTGTATTACGTGAGACAACAGTCAGTAACGGGCGGACTGACCTTAAGTGAAGGACACAACGAGATCCCTTTCCTGAGACGGACTAGATATCACGACTAGCCTAAGACGACACGAGGACCCTGAGAGGGCACGCGGTCAGAGACCACGTGAGGCTAACCCCAGGACGGAACCTGGGGAGACGAGACTGGACTGTGAACGAGGGAGGATGTGTCCGTGTGTTAGCTACAACGAGTGAACTGTATAATCGAGACAAGTGTTTGATAGCACTGAGAGCGTTATTGTACGATACTGCGTGTGCGCTAGTTTGTGTGAACTAAGATGCTATGGTGTGAGCGAGCGAGCGCATTGCTGATTGATACTCAGATTGTGTGACAATATTGTGATATTGTATATTGTGCTCATTAAAAATATACACATGCTACTTATAGTCAATCGACTTTATTGTACATGTTAATTACCTGTCACGACACAAGACTAACGGGCGACGTGAAACGTTGACAGTGTCATATAGCCGCATTTTTTTTTTTTAAATTCGCATATCCTTTACAGGACATCGCTGTCAACATCAGCATCTTTCAGCTGTCTTTTGATTTCTTGACAAGATTACGCTCAGTAGTTTGCCATTGCTTTCTGAGCGGCCGGCTCAGTTATCCCGCAAGTCACCAGCGGGGGTAGAACCACTCCCAGTTCTCGCCCGCTACGAGACTCTGCGTGATAAACGGGATTACGGAGAAAGTCTTGTAACCCCTCGGCCAGAGAGACCGGCATAGCCGCAATTACCATTCTCTTATTAGTTATATTCTTACTGCAAAGCTGTTCGTTTCTACGTTCTATTGTGTCTCTCCAAACATACATCTTGTGTATCCTTGCAGGACGTTGCCACCAACCCATACCCAATGTTGATTTACTAGGCAGGTTTATGTTAAGTAGTTTGCCATTGCTTTCAAGCGACTTTTTTGTCTGAACCAGAAGTCCACGTTGAAATCTAAGTGATCGGTGTAGGAAACGATACGACTACCCCACCGATAGTACACCGGAAGTTTATGATCAAGCGCATTAATCTCTAACGTCGACCTAGACCTCATGTACGTAAACATAGCTAAATATAACTGTGACTGCTGTGACTGGGTTAGTCTGCATCGTGTTGACATCAGGTAACCTAGTATGTGTGAAATGATGAACACATGGCAGTCTCCGAGGAGGAGTGGTTGCCGTGAGTGATTGACTCTTGCTCCAAAGGTTGTGGGTTGAGTTCGAGCTACAGCATTTGTCTCACGAGTGCAATTTTCTGGGAGACTGCTGGGGAGTCTTCGGTGGAGTTTGTGCTTTGTACAGGCCACCCTGCGGAAAGACACCAAACCATATGGAATACAACCCGGCGCAATGAAGTTGATTATTTTGACTTTCAAACACTTTTGCTGAACACAATACACACGAGACTAGATTCTACCAGTAGATGACGTGTCCCTGACGTGGGTGGGTTTTATTGTGGTTTGTTTGTGTGGTATGTTTGTGATTGTGTGTTATGCAGACATAAAACACACAGGTATACAACAAACATAGGTAGCGAAGTGGACTTTGTAGTTAATGCAGTGGGAAAGTGTTAATGTACCGGTGGTATACCCACCTTCACCTGTAGTTACTTGTGCAACTCCCAGATACCTGATGTGGAAGGCGTATCCGCGGAGTGTGCAACTAAACAGGAACGTGGCCAATTTACATTAATTTGTATATGTATACGGTATCCAAGAATTTCACAAAGCTGAGACACCTGTAAACATTTTATTGCAAAAAAAAAAATCACAATCAACCGCGGCAGTGTTTGACTGTTTGCGTTTTACAAGACAATATTTACGCTCAGTTGTTTGCCACTGCTTTCAGCGAACAGAAAAATGGCGGGACGCTGCTACTGGGCAGCCGTTGTTGTCATATTTCATAACGTCTGTTGTCAAACGGGGGATTCGACTGTTCACAACGTGACAGGTAAGACAGACAGTATGTGAGCAGTTGACAAAATAGTTGTTAATAATTACACAGACATACAATGTGTTGTAAAACAGATACTATGTGAGAAGTTGACAAAATAGTCGTTAATAATTACACAGACATACAATGTGTTGTAATGCAGATACTATGTGAGAAGTTGACAAAATACGCATTAACACATAGACATTCAGACAACGTGGGATATGTGACCGGACTTCTCCTTGAATACCAACCATCAACACTGCATCTCCTACTTTTACATTTGGCCAGAGATTACTCAGAATATCTGGCTACCCAGGAGGCAGCTCTGAAAGTGATACACTAGTGACGTTTCAATGTAATTATTCTCCACATGGGACACTTGATAGGAAACTTGCACGGAGTGGACAGATTGAAGGACTGAAGGTCAATGTCCGTTTCGTCTCATCTTGTTTCTCTTGTAACTTGTGTTGTCAGGGTGAAACATAAACAGCGGGAGAGTGCCCGTTTTGGGGGTTCATATATCGAGATTATCATAGAATATGTTATTCCCTCTGATTATCGTTTATAGGGTCGACCTATTCTTCTAGTGTTATATGGTCGGTACATCATTTCTTGTTGTGATATTCTGTTAGTTGGTAGCCTAATTATAAGGCTGAGCGATTTAAGTTGCTGTTTTATAATGAAATCTAGCTCTGCTATAACCCCACTTAATCCTGATTTTATTTTCCATTTCTGATTTTTGCTCTTCTTGATACATTTAGTATTCTTCTCAGGAATCTTATTTCTATTGTTGTAATGTTTCTTGTCTCTTTTCCTGTCATTATCAAGGTGTTGCATTGATAGCATAGAGTTTTGGAGGAATATTGTGTTAAAAGTGCTGTTTTGCTATCTCCGCCGGCTTCCTGGCCTAGTGGTTAGCGACTTTTCTCCGTAATCTCGTTTACTCTCGTAAGTAACGTGACGACGGTGAGAATCAGCAGTGGTTCGAATCGCGTCGGTAACTTACGGGGTATGTGAGCCAGCCACTCAGAAAGCAATGGCAAACTACTGAGCGTAATCTTGCCAAGAAATCAACAATCAGCTGAAATATGCTGATGTTGACAGCGATGTCCTGTAAAGGATATGCAAACATTTAATGTTTTACTATCTCCCTGGTTGTGTTTTCTATTGTCCCATATATATTTTAACTCGTTTCACCTCAGACTATTTCTGCACTTGCACAGTAGGAGAAACAACAGTACCAACAAAACTACAAGTCGGTGACCATCATAGCGGCCAAAGTTACAACACCTTGTAAAAACATAATTTATCTGATTTCTTTAGTGTACCACGACCACACAAAATAAGTACAATCATATATGACATGAGTGATGCACATGAAAATTGCCCAATCATATATGACATATCGAGTAATGCACATGAAAATTACCCAATCATATATGACATATTGAGTTATGCACATGAACATTTTCCAATCATATAGGACAAATTGAGTGATGCAAATGAACATTACTCATTCATATATGACATACTGAGTGATGTACATGGAAATTACCCGCTTTCTCTATCTTGATCACGCTAGAACAGAGGTTCCCAAACCACGGCTCGCGGGCCACTTATGGTCCGCCAGCTGTTAGTAAGTGGCACGCGAGGCCTCGTTATTTAAAATAGTATATTTTAATCATTTCAAACAAATGCACTCGGAGCGCCCCTTCAGCGTGCGATAATTTACTCTGCTCGTGGTTGTTATGTTCAGATATTATCGAATGCGCCTGTTCAGTTCCCAACCTTCAGCTGATCATACGATTTCATTCTGGCGACTATTGTCAGTAAAACAATTTGAACACTTGCGTTCATTCGCCCAGAGATACATTTGTCGTTTTGGTTCGACTTGCAGATGCGAGCAGTCATTTTCCGCAATGGCTGTTGACATAAGCCTGGGTCACTGACATTGAGTTGAGTGACCGGGCAGGAGGAAGAATGGAGATGAGAGTGGGAGACAGTAAAGTGACTGACCTGGCTACGAGGAATACAATCAACCCTAAGAAATAATGGGGCGGATATGAGTGGAAATCCCCAGGGGGGGATGGGTCGAGGGAGAGTTGTGTGTTGTGTGAAGTCAGGCGACTGGAAAGGCAGTGAGGGAAGAGACCGACTGCGGGTCAGGTCGTTTAAGAGAGAGCTCCGCGGTGTGTTGTTCTTCGAGTTGTGAAGACAAGCCTGAACCCAGAGTGGGTTCTGTATTGAGTGTGGGCCTACACCCAGAGTGGGTTCTATAGTTGAGCAGTGGCTCCAACCCAATGTGTGGGTTGTATTGTGTGAGATCCAGCCGAGGATTGTAGCTGGATTACCTGTCTTGTGGATTGAGATTAGAAGCCAGCCGTGAGAAGGCATTGATGTGTGCTGGTTAAATTGTGAGGAGGATATTTATATTCTATGGATGACATTATGTTTCTGGATGTATAAACATGTTCCGTTTGTCCGTCTTATTTCTGTAATAAAGGATTATGTGCGCCAACGGAATCTTGTTTAATGCCTGGTGAATATGCACTGCGGGGGTGAGTTACATTGCAAGACAGATATCTCCATTGACACACCATGAGTATCGTTACCTAGACAACGACCATCACACAATAATATCATGAGCATATCATCGTAAGAACTTCGTGATATCATCATCAAGAGAAAACGTGTGACATCTGGAGGAAAAAAAAATCAAGAACATCTGGGGACTGTCCTGGCAAGAACGACGGGGATATATTGAGAAACCCAGAACATTATAGACAGTGTTGTCATTTTGAGATAGTTGTGGGCTCTTCGCTGAGAGAGGAGTTATTATCTGTGACTACGTTCCATCAAGCCAGACATCGTTGATTCAAGAGGTTAATGTGAACTCTTCGGTGTGTGCGCCAGATAATTCACACAGACAGACGGGATTAATCCAGAAGGGAGTGGGAATATCCAGCGTGTGTGTGTGTAAGACGCCACATCGTGAAATAACTGTCAGCGCGCGGGGAGGGTACGCGGCGGAGGTCACAGGCGAGCAGTCAGTTCACGTCAAGTCCACTACAGGTAAATTAACGGCGGTCAGCACGCATAAACAGACGAGGCGGGGACGCCAAAGAATTAACGCAGGACAAATCGACCGGGAGAGTCGATTGCAGTAGCAGGGGTGTTTTGGTAACGGACAGCACAGAGTAAATGTCGCGGGGACAAAACGTGTTTGCAACAAGTACGGTCAGTCCTAGAGTGTGTGTGTTTGACAGGATTGAACCAAGGATTGAAGAAAATCAAAGATATTGACAGCGTGTGTGTGTGCTGGAGGCAAGCGCACTATGTTGTTGCAAGTTGACTGGTCAAGATTTTTCGACGCAGTAAATAGGACGGGTGGAGACACCAGCGTCCAGGTACGAGGGGAAAGTTACGTTAACCCCTACCACAGCCGTGCTTGGGCAGCAGTGGAAAGGGTGATTTTCCACGAAGTTAATATAGCAGCCGGGTGGGGCTGTCAAGTTTGTGTTTTACGGAGGAATTTTTCACTGAGAGTGATAAAGAGAAATTAGGTTGACCTTGGACGGCAAGGCTGTTTGACAGTGGAAAGTTACTGGGAATTTCCACAGGAGATCGGGATAAACAAGGTTGTTTTGAAAGAAAGCCAGACTTGATGTTTCGTCTTTGTTCAAGCCTTTGTCATCATTATTCTGTTATGAGCAAACAGTTTTAACTTATCGTCATCGCAACTATGGTTGTACTTCTTTGCCGATAAGGATTTATATACCCAAATTTAAAGCGCTGAACATTGCCTGCCATTTTCCTTTTCTTTTTGGTGAATCTTGTCGGGTAACGAAAATCCATAACATTAATGATACAGCGAAGCGCCATCTCCGCAACGAAAGTAACAACATATCGAGAGAACACTTTGGATTATTACAGTGGTACCACCACGTACAGAGAAAGTACAATAACGTTACGGACTGTGTCGAGACAGAACAGTTTGGATATCACTATATCATCGTCAACTTTTCTCGACAGTTGGAACTGGTGATCACCACGTGAATTCACGAACCACTCTACAAAACAACAAGTCGCTTTGAAATCTAGCGTCGTAAACATTTCGGAGAATTTAATACAGACATTTCCAGCATATTGTGAAAAACTATTAACAGCAAAATAAGAACTGTTGGCGACGGATTAATAGGCCCATATTTGTCGGCCAACCAGCTACACATTATTATTTTTTATTGTTTTGCTCCCATCGTCATATTTATTGTTGTCGGGTGTCACGCAATTATTTGTATGTGGTCCAGTGTTTGTCAAGAGTAGGGAATTGTTGGGGTGTTTCTCGAGAGTCGGGATACAGCACAATAATTTATTTGTCTTTCTGGTGCTTACGATATTTTTGTAAGAAAAACGTTAATGAGTTGACGTATCGTGCAGGGGCATTGAAATAGTCTTAACCAATATCTAGAGCCGAGTTGTCTGACGTCAGATCTGTGTATATTTTCAGTATATATTCTTTTTCTTTCTCTCTTTCTTTTCGTTATATTTACATATAATATTTGTTGTGTTCGGATATATGTTTTTATTGTGATCTTTCGTCATTTCTGCTGTCTAGTGGTCGTGGTCAATTTATATTTTATTTTACGCGCACTGTGGGTGTCTCTACACAAGCTTGTGGTTGTTACTGTGGTTTATTTCTGTGTCATCATCGTCTCCGTGTACTCAGCTTGTGAAGTCTAGCGTTGGATAGTCATCACTTAGTGTTATCATCCATTTGTGTGTATATGTTTTTATATGTATGTTTAACAATATTTCCAGGGACTTTATGAACTTTTGGTCATAGATAGATAGATATAAGGGAGTATAGGTGATACTTCCCCCCTCACTACCTAGTAGAGAGTGACTGGGTGAGTACAGAGTGATATTGTAGAACTACGGATTTACGTACACAGGGAGTGTGGGTGTACTTAGGGAAGTGACACAAAGACTAACAGCAGAATCGTCACATTTATAGTTGGCTGACAGACAGCAACGTGTCCACAAGTACAAGATGCCTACTTTAATGGATTATATTGAAGCAGGTGAAAGAATAGGCCTGAAGGGTAAAGAGTTACAGGAGTATGCCGAAGCAAAAGAACAACAACAGACGGAAAGAGAGGAGAGGCATAATGAACGCGAGGCAAAGCGTCTACAGGAAGAGAAAGAGACACAAGTAAAACTAGCTGAAATGGAAAACAAGCGTCTACAGGAAGAGAAAGAGACACAAGTAAAGTTAGCTGAAATAGAAAACAAGCGTCTACAAGAAGAGACACAAATGAAAGTGGAAATTGAGAAAGAGAAGATTAAGATGGAAGCTGAAATTGCTCTCAGAAAACTAGAACTATCTTCAAAGGGTCAAAGTGAGGAAAGCGGAAAACCTTCGCAGTCGTCACAGAGAGTAAAACTGCCATACTTTACGGACCGAGACAACCTTGAATCTTATTTGGACAGATTTCAAGCAAGTGCGAAAGTGTTAGGCATCCCCGAAGAACAGTATGCCATTAGACTAGGGGAGCTGCTTACGGGCAAGGCACTAGACACCATGTTCAATTTACCTGTAGAAGAAAGGAACAACTACACTATCTTACGTCAACGTTTGCTGACAAAGTTCCAACTCACTGAGCATGGATATAGGACAAAGTTTAGACAGTTAGTGCCAGAGACAAATCAAGTTTTCACAGACTTTGTTAACACTGTAAAGAATGCATTTAACAAATGGATGGAGCTTGCAGAAGTAGGGAAAGATTTTAATAAATTAGTAGATCTAATGTTAAGAGACAAGGTAGTATCTGCATGCAATTCTAATTTAGTAGGCGTTCTTTGAGGAACGGAAGCCAAAGGACATAGACACAATGTCTCAGTTAGGGCAAAACTACATGACTGCACATCCTAACGTATCTATTGGGAAACTAATGAGTGAGGAAATAGTCTGTGCAGCGTACACTAAACAGGACCAGAATCCAGTCATCAGACCAAGGGCGAAAAGCGTGGATTCGGCACAGAAAGGTGAGCAGCAAGAACTTCAAGACAATGGTTTCCGAGGAAACAATGGTGGTAGAGTAGGACGGTACCCATATAGAAGAGGGAACTTCCAGAGACGTCCAAATTATGCCGGATGTTGGAATTGTGGGAGTTGGAGACACAAGGCAGCACAGTGTGATGCACAACCATCAGATGGACCAACGAACAACACTAAAAGGGAGATTACTTGTTTCAAATGTGGAAGGAACGGGCATGTCAGTCATCAATGTAGGATGAGAGAAACAGAGCACTCAAATGCAGCACAAGTAATTGAGACGCTGAACAATGAAGATTGTAGTGGGTGCAAACCTCTTTTTGAAAAAGATGGTCAGCCAGTCTTAATATGTGGTCACATAGTTAAAGCAGGATCAGCAGTCCATGAAGGAGGAAGTTTGAAGCTACATCAGGGATTTGTCAATGATAGACCAGCGTTAACAATTAGAGATTCCGGATGTACGTCTATCGGAGTGAGGAGAAGTTTAATAGGTCCCTCGGATTATACAGGGAAAAAGATTAGATGCATAACATTCAACGGCACAGTAGAGTTCTACCCAGTAGCCATAATAACAGTAAAAACACCATACATCACTGGAAGAGTGACAGCGTGTGTTTTGGACTCACCAGTGGCTGATTTGATCATAGGAAATGTTATAGGAGTTAAAGATTGTACAGAAGAGGAAGTAGTTTATTGGGACCGAAAATAATAGTGTAAGCAGTAATGAGGTAGTTACCACAAGAGAACCTAAATTAGAGAGTATAGCTGAGGTAGAAGAGGCACTTGAAGTAGACACAGGAACTCAGGACAAGGATAGTACAGCTGAGCAGATGAGAATGGATCCCAAATATAGTGCTAGTGAATCCCAGAGACAAGATACTACTCTGAACAAATGTTCCCAAGGGTGTTGGAGAGTAGAACATAGGCAGTCAAAGAAAGGTAGATGGTGTTTCGAGAGGAAGAACAATGTTCTCACTCGCAGGTTTTCGGATAGTAGAACTGCACATGGGCAAGGAGCAGTACCTTTAGCACATAGAGACCGATATACTAGAACAGCTCAGGATAGTGCATGTGCAGGGCACATAGGCATAAGGCGTATGCAGCAGAAAGAAAGGTGCCAGATATATGGGCCAAGATTGAATAAAAAGTTCAGACTAAACAGAGACGCAAGTGTAACGGTGCAATATGCAGATAGGAAAGTTGAGTCAGGTCAAAAGAGTTTTCGCGACATTACTGGCCCAGGGCTAGGGATAGTTAACAGATGTTGTAATTGTAGAGGTACCATGAGTCATGGGTACATGAAAGGTAGACACAGCATCGACAGGAATCAGAGGTGGGTTAATGCAAGAACAGAACCACCTGATATAGGGCCGGTACACAAATAGTATTGTGGGGTCGTGAAGTAGTAAGAGACCTGTGGGTACATAAGTATAATGCTTTTCTATGATGTATTATTATTATGATGTGATGTATTAGTTCATGCATTGATACACAAGATAGATGGTTGTATTTATGTGTGATGAATATAGGAGTGTAATATGAGCATTTGATGTATTATGTAGTGTGGTAGCTAGAGTAAGGTGCAGCCATACTTAGGGCTACCCAGGCTATATGTCTGGGTCACATGTTTAGTAAGTTTTAGTCTCCCAATATTTGAAAACGAAGTTTTCTTTTAAGAGGGGGGTAATGACATAAGCCTGGGTCACTGACATTGAGTTGAGTGACCGGGCAGGAGGAAGAATGGAGATGAGAGTGGGAGACAGTAAAGTGACTGACCTGGCTACGAGGAATACAATCAACCCTCAGAAATAATGGGGCGGATATGAGTGGAAATCCCCAGGGGGGGATGGGTCGAGGGAGAGTTGTGTGTTGTGTGAAGTCAGGCGACTGGAAAGGCAGTGAGGGAAGAGACCGACTGCGGGTCAGGTCGTTTAAGAGAGAGCTCCGCGGTGTGTTGTTCTTCGAGTTGTGAAGACAAGCCTGAACCCAGAGTGGGTTCTGTATTGAGTGTGGGCCTACACCCAGAGTGGGTTCTATAGTTGAGCAGTGGCTCCAACCCAATGTGTGGGTTGTATTGTGTGAGATCCAGCCGAGGATTGTAGCTGGATTACCTGTCTTGTGGATTGAGATTAGAAGCCAGCCGTGAGAAGGCATTGATGTGTGCTGGTTAAATTGTGAGGAGGATATTTATATTCTATGGATGACATTATGTTTCTGGATGTATAAACATGTTCCGTTTGTCCGTCTTATTTCTGTAATAAAGGATTATGTGCGCCAACGGAATCTTGTTTAATGCCTGGTGAATATGCACTGCGGGGGTGAGTTACATTGCAAGACAGATATCTCCATTGACACACCATGAGTATCGTTACCTAGACAACGACCATCACACAATAATATCATGAGCATATCATCGTAAGAACTTCGTGATATCATCATCAAGAGAAAACGTGTGACAGCTGTTATAAAAAATAAGCTACGTTTCAGACTCACCGACAGTAACCTAACTGCGCTTATGACTTTGGGCACGACAGATTTGTGCCCAGACATCGATAAACTGGCATCTTAACTTAAGTAACTGATTATGAAGAACAATTACAATTGTAAATTAATTATATTAATAGCGATTTTCGAAACTGATTTAAAATTTATTGTTAAATGAACTTTTGATTTTAAATTTAAAAAAAAAAAAAAAAATGACCGCAGAGAAGTACTGACACTGACTGCTTGTAAAGTTTTAGAATTTTGTTGACGAAAGTAATGAAAGGTAAGAATGATATTGTACGACGTTTATAATTTTATAACGTTGTGGCCCGCTTAAGTACCGACAATAATAGATTTGGCCCTCTGCTTGAAAAACTTGGGAACCACTGCGCTAGAAGCATCTCCTATCAGTGCTACAACTCCAGGCAACAGGAAATAGTTACGGGCATGTCAACAATGCAGCTGTACTGTGTTGATAACATGTCAAACTTAGAAATCCTTCGCACTGGAGAACATTGAATAGGCGTGTGTTTTACACCAGCACAGTTGCCTAACAGGCCTACCCCGCACATTCTATGTGTGGTCTGTGTGTTTCTGGTATAGCCCACACACACAGGGTCCCTAGCTGGAGCTACGTAATTTTATTCTAACCCGCTGTTAGATAAGGAGGAGATTCTAGTGCCGACAGATAGTTTCCAGAGGTATTGAACCATCAGTTATTCAATCAGTCAAGTAAATCAATCAATCAATCAATCAATCAAGTACATCAATCAATCAATCAATGAATCAATCAATTAATCCATCAATAAATAATTACATCAATTAATCAGTCAATCAGTTACTGAACCAACAATTAAACCATTTAATCAATACACTATCCAGTGCCGCCCACCGGGCGCTGGAATGCAAATTATTACTCCCCACAACGCTTGACGGCAGAAGTGGAACATGATGATGATGATGATGATGATGATGATGATGATGATGATGAATCAATCAATAAATCTAGATAAGTATCAGTATGTTAATCAATGAACTATTCAATCAACAATTCTTCTGTCTTTACACCTACACTGACAGTTCCAGAACCGCCACCTGGGGTAGATACAGTATGTGACACACCTGAATGCATCTCCTCAGGTAATCTGATCATATGTTTGTTACCAATAATCTCTTGCGTTATCACCTGCCGTCTTCTTGGGTAAGGCACTACAGTACGATCATTGGAAGGCTGATACCGACTCTGTAGCGAAGATGGTACGGAAGCAGTGCATAATCCCGCATACCGCGTTCGAAACAGTTGCGGGCGATTTGGCAGCAGACCGTCTTGTGTTTTTTTAATGAAGTGGTATGGGTGCTGGTCGTTTAGAAAGCAATTACAAACTACTGAACGTAAATTGCCCAGGATTCACGAACAGTCAGTTAGTTAGTTAGTTAGTTAGTTAGTTGGTTGGTTGGTTGGTTGGTTGGTTGTTTGGGTGGTTGGTTGGTTGGTTGGTTGGTTAGAGTTAGTTAGTTAGAGTTAGTTAGTTTGTTAGTTAGTTAGATAGTTAGTTAGTTAGTTAGTTAGTTAATTTTTTTTTAGTTAGTTAGATTAGTTAGTTAGTTAGTTAGTTAGTTCGTCAACAGACCATCCTCATTGCACATCGAAACATCCAGTCCATAAGTGCTGGGATCCCCTCCTCAGCAAATCCGGAAGCATGTAGCAGGTCACGACCCCAGTTCTGTGTTGGTTTATCAATCTTCTTTGGCTTATTGCCTTGTGTTCTTGTTCGGACACCTCTTTTAGTTTGCTAAAAATGCTGGGGTTGACTGCTAAATACTGTAAAGGATGTCAACCAACTTGTTTTTTTATTTTTATTTGAACCCTTAGAATATCTAACTCACTTCCCGCAGAGATCCATAAAATATAGTTGTTCCCTGTTTAAATACAGTAATGGATTATGACCTTTGCAGGACGTTGGGATCAACCCCAAGTTGATAGTCTATGCAATTTTACGTTCAGTAGTTTGCCATTGTTTCCTGAACGAGTAGTCAACGTTTGAGACATACTGGCCTGTGTAGGCAATGAAACAACATCTCCCCAAGCGCACGAGAAGTGTAAGAACTAGTGTGATAAACCACTCTGCCACGCTGACCCCCGTGTAAACATAATCCGGGATATAAATATGCAACTACAGAACCCTGGTCAATGCCTCGAGGTCTGGTAGGTATATGGTGCTCGTCCCTCTCCCAGATGTTTATAAAAACATCGGCACTGGGTGGGTGATGTTGTAAGTATTACATGGTGCGTCTTTACCACTCTGAACATGTAGTACCTAATGTAGGCTTGATCAATCTAACAGCCCAGGTGTGGTTATTTAAACAACTCAATGGGGATACGAACTCTGGAGAACCGAGATGACAGGCTTTGTCAGAAAGATAGTACCATTGTCTTCAGAACTTGAAGGGTGGACAAATATCCTTGGAATGCTGTGCACCAAGGAGAAGAAACAAACTGACATTTGATCAGATCTGAAAGTGGAAGAAAACGCGATCCTAAGCAGCGCAGTGTCTTGGAAACTGAAACAATTTGGCCATAGTAAACGCTGATGGGGTTTGGAAAAACAACAATAGTGCTTCTTGGAGGAGGAGACCAAGTCGACCCAACAGTGCTTCTTGGAGGAAGACACAAAGTCGATCCAATAGTGCTTCTTGGAGGAGGAAACCAAGTCGACCCAATAGTGCTTCTTGGAGGAAGAGACAAAGTCGACCCAATAGTGCTTCTTGGAGGAAGAGACGAAGTCGACCCAATAGTGCTTCTTGGAGGAAGAGACAAAGTCGACCCAATAGTGCTTCTTGGAGGAAGAGACAAAGTCGACCCAATAGTACTTCTTGGAGGAGGAGACCAAGTCGACCCAATAGTGCTTCTTGGAGGAAGAGACAAAGTCGACCACTGTGAAGAAGCACGGAACATTACAGGTGGAAACAAAATAGGGTGGGGTGGGGGTTACTTTTATGGACATCATTATAAAATATTAATAAACATAATAGTCTGAGTTAACTTTAAAGCAGAAAAAAAGTGGCGAGGGGGGAAGGAAGAATATGGTAGAGAGAATGCTTGTATGGACATCTACAAGAAATCAATTACCTTGGTATGCCAGGAGTTACCAATATATCATACATTGGTCACTTGTTTTATCATGTCATTCAAGTTGCCCTTTTACAGGACATATACATCAATCACAATCTTTATCGGGTGTTTGTAATATACAGGGCAACTCTAGTACAGTAGTTTGCCATTTCTTTTTTGAGGACCGTGTTGAGTTCTAAAAAATAACACATATGTGGCATAAAGATACTTGGTGGATCGGACATCTAACCGCCTCTGTCAATGGCGAAAAACTCGAGTTAAAAATGCCTTGTCAGTTAGAAATGGAAGAGAGCAGGTCGAATAGGCCGCTGTGCTGGCAAAATTTAAACAAAATATTTAAAACCTACCGAAATGAATTCCCGAGGCGAGTGTTGCGAATTCCTTGGACTGCCAGAGTAACAATAACTGAAAGAGGCTAATGAAACTAGAACATTATTTACAGCAACAAGAAAGAGACAAACATAATTCTTTAATCATTTGACGAAAAGAGAGGCATTTAAGAACATCCTGAACATTGGAAAGGTCAAGGGGGAGATAGGCAGACCAAGAGAAATGTTGCTGTCTGGACTGTAACAGTGGCATGGAGAAATATCATTAGCAAAGTTGATTCAGAACACCAAGGACTGAAATCTGGCAAGGCACTTGATGATGATGATGATTCAAAAGAAAAGAATATTTTTAATATGTATGATTCTGGTATATATAGTTGTGGATCCTCGAATGTTAACTTTTCGTACTAAGCTTAGGGTCGTAAATTACAAATGCCTCTGAAGTCGGTAAAGCGTTCCCCTGATGGCGAGGGATAGTGGTAATAGGAAGAGCAAACCCCCACACATAATCAGTAGAGATCGCTCATTAGTATTAGCCGGCTCCGTGGCTATTGAGGTATGGACGCAGTTCGTAATCCCGCATGCCCATTTAGAAACACAGCTGCGGGCGATTTGTCAGCAGACCGCTTTGCGTTGGTGTTTTAGGAAATGGCATGGGTACCGGTCGTTCAGAAAGCAATGGTAAACTACTGAACATAAACTTGCCAAGAGATCAAAATGGCAAACAATGCTGGTGTTGACTGCGACGTCCTGTAACTGATATTCAACTAACTAACTATCTAGTATTTGCAGCAACCTATTGCAGTAACACGTGCGTGGACTACCCTGTAGTTTAAAGCGAGAAGACTGAAGCTTTTACCATGTTTTCCGTCTACAATAAAATTGTTGTTCAACGAAAACATAGAAGTCAGCTGAAAAGTCGACCGGGTCGACTTCATTGCACCGGGTTTAATCCCATATGGCTCTGTCTCTTTCCGCAGCGCGGAAAGAGTCGAACAAAGCACGAACTCTGTAGCTCTAGCGACGACCCACATCGGTCTAGGAAAAATTTCACTCGTGAACCGAAGGACGCGGCCCGGAATCGAACCCACAACCACAACACAATCATTCGCCATGGAGACTCACACGAAAACAAAAACATGATGCAAACCAATGTTAACGAAAACCTACATGTTGTATTTATTTTGTTACATACGAGTACAAATATATTTCACTGTTTCATATTCGATATTTCAGCTGCTGCGATGTTGGAGAAAATGAACTTGTCAATTGATCCTTGTGAGGACTTCAACGAGTTCGCTTGTGGCCGTTTCATCGAAGAATATGTTATACCAAATGGGAAGACACTCATCTCCACCTTGAATATTTTAGATGACGCGAACAAGGTCGACCTGCGGGGTAAGTATGTCGCCAATCATAGCGGACATAACAGAGCAGTCAGAATTACGAGGCGCGACCAACTGAAACCTGTGTCCACACCAATACATGACTGCAGTGACCAAATGGGTCATACGGTAACCGTTGTCCTTCTTCGTAGATTGTTCCAGTATCTCTCTTTTCGACTGCTTCTGACGAGCCAGATGTCCTATCAGTTGAAGTTCTTTTCTGAAAGCAGTTTTGTGCTATGAGTCTTTGATGTGATAGTGCCACCACACTGTGTCTAAATGCAAAGAGAAATAAGTGGTCAATTATCCCCTCGGTTTCAAGACGAGCCCTTGTTGGACCGTAGCCGACAAACCCGCGCCCGATCGTGCTAACAACATTATCAGCGCAGGTCTCTATCAACTTCGTTAATTCGGCCACAATTGCTGATAAAGCTATTGTGTAACTTCAATAAAGCCAGTGAGGCGGGTTTCAGTTGGTTAAGACTCGTGAATACATATAGGAATTTTCATATGTTTTCAAAAACTAACAAGGCATGATATATGCCTTAGACAACAACGATAGGTTAACTGTTGTTTCAACACTGTATCTGGCCAAAACCGTTCTCTTCTATTACGTAGCATTTTTAACTCATAAAATACCGCAACCCACTTTTAAATAATTACAACAACAACAAACAAAAAAAAAAGAAAAAAAGAAAAGAAAAGAAAACGTAAGAAGAAGAAAATCTGGAATCTTGTGAAGAATATCCTATTTAATCACTCCGTCAGAGCTTTCATGTCTTCACTCGCAAATTTTTCTTTTCACAGTCAAATTCAGTCCGACCATGCTTCTTACTATTTTTATAAATTATAGAAGCCATAAGATTAGCCCCATTGAATAAATCACCGAGACACAACGAAATACCAAATGAACGAATTAAAGCAGCAAGAGAAGTAGGAACGGTATGGCTACATAGACTATTTGACCATGTTTGGTGGGAATAACAGACACCACGAGGCTGGGGAAGCACCATAATTATCCCAATTTGGAAAAAGAGAAGCAGGAAAAGAGACTGCACTAAATACAGAGACATTCCTCTTTAGAGTAATACTGGAAAACTATTCTGCACAATTCTAGAGAAAAGATTGCAACCTGCAATAAAACCCCAGCTAAGTGAAACACAACTTGGATTTAGGAAAAACAGAGGATGCACATATGCCATCTTTGCTATTAGATAACTTAAAACAACATTAATCAAATTTAATGACATACTCTACTTAGAATCGCGTTGCGTTGGTTTTAGAAACAATGGCAAACTATTGAACGTAAACTTGCCAAGAGATCATAACAGCAAACATACATGTAAAGGATTTGCAACTTAATTTATTTAACTTAGCCTTTGCCAACCAGGAAAGGGTATCTGATAAAGTAGATAGAAAAAAACTGTGCGAAATCCATAAACGAGATGGAGTAAGTGCACATCTAACAAAATTATGTAGACGTTTATACAAAAACAGTGTATGTACGGTAAGAACAAACGGAGAACAATTAGAACCCTTCACCATAATATGTGGAGAACAACAAGGTTGTGTCCTGCTCCTCCCCCGCCCCTATTTCTTGTTCATAGCCTATATAGACAGCATAAGTAAAAAAAAAAAAAAACAGCCAAAGAGACACCGTAACAACACCGCATGGCGAACAAAACACACTAGAACAGTGGTTCTCAACCGGTGGGGACATCCCCCCACCCAGGGGGGAATTTTAGGGTTTCCGGTAAGGGGGGGGGGGGATTTAGATTATTTCATGATCGCATTATTACAAGAACCAGTTACTTGATATTGTTTTTCCCTCTAAATTTTACGGTTATGTACTTCTCGCCCTAATGAAATTCGTTTTATAACGTAAGTAGATCCGCAAATCACGTTTATGTAGATGTCTAGAGTTGTTCTAGTATGTATTATTAAATTTAGCTTCTACTTTTATGTATACTGTGTAAGGGTAGGGGGAATTTATAGGGAGGAAATTTGAAAGGGAGGGGGGAGAATGACGTTCTGAATATTTGGTAAAGGGAGGCATGAGCCAAGAAAGGTTGAGAACCACTGCACTAGTAGAACCAACGTTGAATTACACCATTCCATTCATCTATCATGTGCCATGCCGATAAGAGTGGGCGGTCATGTTCTGCCATCTCAATCGATCGCCAGTGTCATGAATCAGCTCCGAGTTCCTGTCTCGACCATGCCACGTGATCAAGCATCCATGTATTTACATCTCGGTATTTCCCCTGGACTCTTCCCTTCCATCTTGCCAGGTGTCACCAAGTTCTCCTAGTCATTTTTTCTAATAACGTGTTCAAAATGTTTTGACTGTCTACGTCTAATGACTCTAATCAGTTTACTATCTTCATTTGTTTCTTGAAGGACTTGTCCATTGTTTTTTCTGTCTGTCCATGGTATTCTTTGCATTTTCCTCAGAAACCACATTTCCAGAGCCATCAGATGTTTTTTTTTTCCAGCTTGACTGCTCATTGTCCACGTTCTACTTCCATACAAAATTACAGGTTGTAGCACCTAAATTATTACACCATTAAAGAACGCCAGTTTGCGGACGATCAAGCACTAATAGCAAAATTAGAAGCAGAATTACAAGACCACATAAAAGGTCTACACGTGTGTGTAAGGAGCATAAAATGAACATTAGCATCAGTAAACCAGAGGTAATGACTATAACCATTGGACAAAACACAACACCGGTTCATCTAAAAGAACATCCCAAGACACAAGTAAAAAGCTACAGGGATTTAGGAAGTATAATATCATCAAATGGCTAAGAAGACGAGATAGAAAATGGATGCAATAAGGCAAACTCATTGGACAAATGGCACAAATACAAAACAACAAACACATATTAATAGATATTGAAAAGCATACTACTACGCAATCTTCCTACCAACTCTACGCTACTAATGTCAAACCTGGACAATGAGATATAGGCCTAACGAGAAAAGACAAATTACGACGGGAATGAGATTTCTGAGAAGAATACGCAATGTATCAAGAAGAGAGAAAATCAGAAATAAAGAAATCAGGTTTAAAATGGAGGTTATAGCAGCACCAGATTTCATAAGAAAACCAAAAAAAAAAAAAAAAAAGTTTGGCCATATACCAAGGCTACCAACTAACAGTATATTACAATAAGTAAAGATGTAAAGACCAACCGAACTAGATGAAGTGGTCGACCATGTAAACGATGGACAGAGGGAATAACAGAATCCACGGGAAACGCACTATATGAAGCCCATAAACGGGCACTCTCCCGCTGTTTTATGGTCCACCACGACAACTCAAGGTACAAGGGGAACAAGATGAGATGAGATGAGAGTCGAGTTGAACTATTTTCATTATTCAGATTCACAATCAAATCTGCAAGTTCTAACTAAATAAAGACATTCTTGATATATCATTAAAAAGTTACACGGATTATGATTTGTGATTGTTCCATGACCCATTAATTGTTGATATGTCTTGCAAGTAATGTGCTCTAGGCTGACTTATTTCACACAACCTCTCTGCTGCTAATTTGTACATGCGATTGCTTATATGAAAGTATTGTGTCCACATTTCAGACATGTTACTCAGTGACAATAACTCCACGGAGCAAGGGTATTTCAGCAAAATTCAGAGGTTTTATAGATCTTGTTACAACGAAGGTGAGCCAATCATCTCCGTTCTCTCTAATTGTAAATATATATTTCCTCAGTATTCGCACTGAGAATAGGGTTATAATATTTTAGCACAGGAATACCTCAAACACCCTGACATCACAATCTTATGTTTATACCACAAAATCAACCATCAACATAACCAACCACATATCCAACCATATAACCAAGCACATAACAACCAAGCAATCAATCAGATATCCAGCAAACTAACCACTCAGTTAACCAAACAAACAAGCAATGAACCAATCAATGACTGAGCCATGATTGACTACTTCACACACCCGCTAGCGAACTAAACAACAACCACTGCTGTCAGCAAATGATCTAAAGCAGTGGTTCCCAAGCTTTTCAAGCAGAGGGCCATATCTACTATTTTCGGTAGTTAAGCGGGCCACATCGTTATAAAATTATAAAAGTCGTGCAATATTATTCTTACCTTTCTTAACGTTTGTCAACAAAATTCTAAAGCTTTAAAGGCAGTCAGTGTCAGTACTACACTGCGGTCATTTTTTGGGTTTAAAATCAACAGTTCATATAACAATAAATTTTTAATCAGTTTCGAAAATCGCTATTAATGTAATTAATTTACAATTGTAACTGTTCGTCGTAACTAGTTACTTAAGTTAAGATGTCAGTTAATCAATGTCTGGGCACAAATCTGTCGTGCCCAAAGTCATAAGCGCAGCTAGGTTACTGTCGGTGAGTCTGGAACGTTGCTTGTTTTTTTATAACGGTCATTGCGGAAAATGACTGCTCGCATCTGTAAGTCGAACCAAAACGACAAATGTATCTCTGGGCGAATGAACGCAAGTGTTCAAATTGTTCGACAGGCAATAGTCGCCAGAATGAAATCATATGATCAGCTGAAGGTGAAGCAGGCAGCTCCAGAAATTTACATCTCAGTGCAGAATTGCATTTCAAATCAATTACTTCGTGCTGAAGGTTTTGCTGTAATTGACAGAGCTTGGCATCAGGAAATACGAACGGATTTATGAAGAGGGCAACATTATCCTCCTCTATTGTGAACTCTTGAAATCTCGACTGAAAGATATCCAGAAGACTTTCAACTTTTACTTTGTACTGTAACAAGTCATATTTCTTTTCCACCACAAGTTGGAAACACCTCTAAAGTCCCTTCACTCAGCTGTCCGATAAACAGTCGTAGTCTCATTTTAAATGAAGAAATGTCATCGCACAAATTTGTGAATAGTTTTTTTTCCCCTGGATCCTCGCATTTAAAGAGTTTAAATGAGACGTGATGTCCACCAAAAATGCCAGGTCATTAAGCCAGTCATCGTTCAGCAGACATTCCCGTTCTGTAGGCAATTCATTTATTTCAGACAGAAACAGATATACACTATTTTTCAGTGCCCAGAAACGTGACAGAACTTTCCCTTTAGATAGCCATCTGACATCACAGTGTAACAGTAGCTCACCGTATTCCTCGTTCAGGTCTGATAGAAACTGATCTGAACTCACGCCTGTTCAGCGCTTACTTCGAATTTCGTTCACACATCTCAGAACAACATCCATGACATGTTTCAGATTTAAGTCTTTCCACACAGAGCTTCTTGGTGAATGATACAATGATATTTTAATATAGTGCGGCCAAGAAACTGTTCCAATAATGCTAGACATTCAGATCTTTTACCCGTTCTAGCCGGAGCACCGTCAGTGTATACACTGTCCAATTTGGTCCATTCTATGTTGATTTTCTCTACACACAACTTCAGAGTTTCAAATAGATCAGTCCCTTTGGTAGTTGCATGCATTGATTCAAGTCCTAGAAGTTCTTCAATGACTTCAAATATCGTTTATTGATCGAACAAGAACTGCGACCTGCGCTGTGTCAGAAATGTCAGTGGATTCATCCACTGCCAATGAAAAACAAAATTTATAATTTTTGATATGTGCTGCTACTTGACGATGAACATCGTTGGCTAATTCTTCAACTCGCCTGGCCATAGTATTATTAGACAAAGGAATCTGATCAAATTTTGTTTCACACTTTTTATCGCCAAGCATTCTAGCAGCAATTTTAAGGGAAGGCTTGATTATTTCTTCTGCATCGGTGAACTGCTTCTTTTTGTGAGCCAACAGAAGAGCGACTTCGTACGACGCAACAACAGCACTCTTGCTCTGTTCGTTAGCCTTGGTGGAAAATGACTGCCCGGTCAGATAACTTTCTCTATTAAATCTTTTCTTAACTCCGAATTGCTCGGATATTGAGCATTTATGTCTGAATGTGTGGTCGTGAAGTGTCGTTCCAGATTAAATTTTTTGTAACAGAAACACAAAATCTGCAGATTAAGAAGACCGGTTTACCACTACGGCTAGGCATAAACATAAATGTCTCCGTCCAATCTTCGGTGAATTCACGACAAGCAACATCTTTACATTTTCGCTTTTTACCATTGTTTGATTTTAGATTTTCACACTCATGTTTATAGGCTTTAACGGTACATTTTTATTTGAAAAAATCTAATTTCAACACAATACTACCGACTCTGCTAAACAGTTGTAACAGACGACAACATGGCGCCTTGCGCACTCTGATTGGTCGACAAGGCTGGGATATGGGAACTTCATAACGTTTCTTTGTGAACTGAACAGGCGCATTCGATAATATATAAGCATAACAACCACGAGCAGAGTAAATTATCGCACGCTGACGGGGCGCTCCGACTGCATTTAAAAATATTTTTTTTTAATTATTAAAACATATTATATTAAACAACGAGGCCTCGCGTGCCACTTACTTACAGCTGGCGGGCCACAAGGTGCCCGTGGGCCGTGGTTTGGGAACCTCTGATCTAAAGGATATGAACGAACGAACGAACAAACTTTGTTGTCATAGGGTAACAGATGTGGCACTCAAGTCCGTCTTATATTTACCCCTTAAAAATTATTCATCTTTCATACCTCAAGTGTCTATAGTGCGTGTCACATTCACATTGAAGAAAAAAACATTTGTAAGATGAATGCAGTGAACATAAAAATATATATTACCATGTTATGAGACTCTCTCTCTCTCTCTCTCTCTCTCTCTCTCTCTCTCTCTCTCTCTCTCTCTCTCTCTCTCTCTCTCTCTCTCTCCCTCGCTCTTCCTCTCTCTCTCCCTCCACGGAACATATGTACCATATCAGCGAAGAACAGATGCCTGTCTCAAAGATTTTCAACCTTCCTATGGACTATCATGTCGGAAAGGATTCCGTGTGACTGCTAATTACACAAAGAAGTGAACAGTTATTAAATATGGAGTCACGAGACCATTCAACTACGCAATGGGGTTTTTATTTTTGCTGGCTCGTTGTTTAATACGAGCGTAGTCCACACACGCTATTTCTAGAGCACTGGACTTAATTTTGCAATTAACATTACCCTATTACCAGTGTCCTTCGCCATCAGGCGAACCAGCTCCAACTTCAGAGTTACCTGTAATTAACGTCTCCTAGTCAAGGACGAGAAGTCACCATTTTAGTCCAGCTGACCGATGTAAGGGCTGAACCCCCTACCTCAGCATCAGCGCACCGTATAATTAAGAACGAGCGCTTTTGTTCATAAGGCCATGATGACCTCCATATTGGGTTTGAACCCTGGATTATCACACACACACACACACACACACACACACACAATACTCAGCATCACAATCCAGTGTTTATATAATATAAAATAATGTATTGTTGGAATGTAAAAGAACAAATTAGGAAGAACTTGGAAGCAACAGAGATGTGGTTCCTAAGACCAATGTTGCGAACTCCTTGGGCTGCCAAAGTAACTAATAGCGACTGCCTGAAAGAGGCTAATGAAACTAGAACAGTATATACAACTATAAGAAAGAGACAAACAACTTTCTTTGGTCATGTGATGATAAGAGAGGCATTGGAGAACATCGTGACAACTGGAAAAATCAAGGGGAAGAGAAGGGGAGGTAAACCAAGAGAAATGATGCTGGGTGGATTGAGACGTGGCATGGAGGAATATTATCAGCGGAGTTGATCCAGAAATGCAAAGACCGAGCTCTGTGGAAAGTCATGAACGCCTACGCCAGACGGCATGGTACTTGATGATAATGAACGTATTGGCAACTTGTCGTTTTGACAGACGACAGTTTGTTATATTGTGCTTCGTACAAAACAGACATAACTACACCGCAAGGCGGTAGAGGGTTTGACAGATTAGTCGAATTCACGCGTAACATTCAGTTATCAGTTATCAGTTATCAGTTGGGGTATCTTCGTTGCACTCCGGACATGTCCATAGGTGCTCAGATCCTCCCCCCAGGAAGGAATGTTTCGTGTGGAATGGCTCTCGTCGCTTCAGAGGTCACAGATTGTGAGAATTGTATGGATATTTTGCCCTGGCCATGCGGGTGTACGGGGAAATGAACAGGCTGATAGGCTAGCAGGGAATGCACCTCTTGGTGGTATCTTGCCTATGGAAAAGAAGGAGGTGGTCGTGCGCTTGTGGGACCAGGTGGAGAAGGCAGAAGAACAGACTGAGAACCCATATGTGGAAAGAATGAGATTGCGGGGGATCGGCAATCAGACCAGTCTGGTTCCATTGCGGGGGATCTGGAAGAATTTCAAAACTGAGAGGGAAGACCAGGAGAACTTTTAATCAGATAGCGGTGGGAACGATTAGTAGTATGACTCTTCGCTGGCTGTTGAACGAGGGGACTAAGCACGTATGGGAATGTCCTGAGTGCAGTGATGTCGGTTCTTAACTCAACTCAACTCAACTTGCCGCTATAATAATTTTTGGTTGTAGGTTATTTTCTGTCTCCCCTCTAATTATTGCCTCCGGCACGGGGTCATGGATGCTAAACATTCCATCCGACGACTAATGACACACATAGACACCTAACTGAATATAAGATAACAATCTTATAACAGATGAATCGAGAATCTTTATTGGAGAGTCAGATTCTGAACAAACAAACATTCAGACAGGAACATTTAGTTGGATGAGAGTAGTTTGGAGGACAGTCTCATCATCCCACGATAGATCCGTCAGTAAATGATTGAGTGGCAGATGTGTATATACAGGTGGCAGGATAACAGTCACCTGATCCAGGATGACGCCTTATAGAACCTCTGAACTCGAGCACGGCAGATTTCAACTTTTATTAACCTTTGGTCCTCATCACAGTCTAGACTCAGATCTTCTACTTCAGATAGCATTGTAGTATAGACGTCTTCAGTATATTTCAGTTTGATAGCCTAGTCTCTGGTGTCTGGCTGACTGGATGTGAGACGTCTAGTCTTGGGTATTTCAAACAGCAAAAGGGATTCCTGAAAGCAAGAACTGGCCAGGTGTACAGATCCCATAACACCGTTCTTTAACACACCATACAACAATAGTATTCACAGACTCTCTCACTAGTGTGGTCAGTCCTTCGAGATTCAGACCACTATTTTATGTCTTACCTCCAGACATATCTCATTAGAAATGGTAGGTTGCGAATTTCAGTAATCCCAACTCAAGTCAATCGGCTTTCAGCCAAAATTCTCATACCCTAGTAGATGTGGTGACAGGTTCCATTCATAAAGATGGCAGAATTCCATACCTCCTATGGAGATCATCAATTGCTATGCCATGGACCATGGTCTTTATCAACAAACACAATCTAGTTTGCTGGAAAATGTAGACACGTATCTCAGGATACCACGGGCAAACCATCTCTGTCACTTCTAAGGTAGCTTGAAGATGATCAGGCTGTGTTGGTACCTTCCCTGACATATTTAATAAAGATAGACAAACAAAAGAAGAGGTCGTGTTCTTGTGTCTGTCGCCTTTCCCCTTCTTCCTCAAGTACATAGATAGTCTGGTGTGTATTTAGACAATAAACACAGGTAGATATATTCCTTTTTCAGAAAAGGAAGTGCGTAGAGTCAAACACCCAGAACAATCTGGTTCTGTGATATTTCAGGCTTTGTAGAAAGTTAGACAATTCTGACAGGATAATTTCTTTGTTATCACACGGAGGGGTGATGTCAGATAACACTGATGATGTAAATCATCCTCATTGCACATCGAACCATTCAGTCCATAAGTGCTCGGATCCCCTCCTCAGCAAATCCCATAGCGTGTAGCGGCTCACGACGCCAGTTCTGTGTTGGTTTTTTAATCTGCTTTGGCTTCCTGAGTAGTGTTCTTGTTTGGCCACAAATCTTTTAATTTGCCTTTCTTGCAGTCTGGCCATGGTTGTAGATTCACAGTCTTCGGCTTGACCCATCCACGACTTTCGTCTTTTTAACTTGCTGCTCTTTACCTTCTTAATTGCACTGTATGGTGGATGTTGTGTGTTTGCGTTGACTCTGAGACAGGCATGCGCTCTGCAAATTTGTATTCTGTCCCCAATGGTTGGAAAATCAAGAAGATTGTGCATCGTCCTGCATGCTGTATCTCTTGTACATCCAAAAATAATACTCATATCTTCGTTCTGTATCTTTTTCATCCTTTCCATTTGCTTTCCATCGATAGTCAGGATCGCCATCGCATACCCCAAAACAGAAAGGACTAGACCCTCGTAAAGGAGACATAGATGGCGTTGCTCACAGTTTGCCACCGCCATCACCCGCTTAGCAGCATACCTCTATTGGCCTTTGTTATCACCCGGTCTATGTGCTCATGATAAGCAAGACTTCGATCAAAACGTATCCCCGGGTAGTTCATTGCCTGCCTTCTTTCCACAGCTCAATGATAGGTAGCCCTAGTAGGTGTGAGGATATCTATAACTTCCTTGAATACACCCAACTAGATGACAACAAGCCTGGGTGTCTATAATCATTTCATCGCTTATAGCCATCCTATATATATTTTCACCGACATAAGTCGTGGCTCTTTCGGGCCACATGATGATGATTGAAGAGTACTTGTTTCAAACTTACCCATGAGGGCAGTCAAATTAAAGTTCTGTCCGAAAGGAATTCCCTTTTACGAACAGTAATTCCCTAAGATATGTCTTCATTGAGATAGGGCGTCAAATTCATTCATAACATGCCTTCAATCAGACTGACCACATAACTGGTTGGCTATGTTAATCTGGTCTTGTCTAGGGTTGCCAGATACGTGGCACCAAAAGTAGGATATAATAAGACAAAAATGAGGACAACGGAGGACATAATGAGACAAAAAGGAGGACAAAGGAGGACATATTGAATGTTTCATTTAAATCGTTCCAGATTAAACCAACAATCAGTAAAATTGTATTGCAATAGCTGCCAAATGCGAGATCACAATTCTACCTTCTCTTCTGTTAATGCCTCGAAAATTCACATTGGCATTGTCACAAGTAAAAGCAACACATTTGGAGTACAAATCATGCTTTTGGAGTGTTTTTATAATATACTGTGATATAGTTTCTGAGGTTTCATGTGGTGTGTTGTCTAAGTCGAGAATCTTAGTTTGGATTCCTCCTGCTTTCCAGTCAAAGTACTGAACAACGATCGGAAATATTTTCTACTAACCGTGATTGCTAGCATCTGTCGAAAGACCGAAACTTGAAATACCACTTAAAGATTTATCCAATTCATCAACAGTGTGGGGGACAATCACCTGGTTTATTATTGCTTCAGTCTTTGTTTGTGCACAAGCAATATTTTTAGCAATTTATGAATATTCAAATAATGTGTGCATCACACCAGCTGTGCAGGTCATCGAGTTGTAAGACTGATGATGACAAACTGTATGAAATGCCAAAGTTGCTTCAGCCGCATGCGCTTTCAGCAACACACTTGACTACTTAGGCTGAAAAAAAGACGTCAATGTGCTAGATGACGCGGACACTTTGATTAGGTTTCTATGTCTCTCACTGTCAACATGGCGCTCCAAGTCAGTAGTTCCTTTGTTGGCAACGAACAAGTAACTATTGCAAATCGTACACTTTGCCTCATCTCGTTGCGTCCTTCAACGAAGCATGGAAACTTATTTTTCATAGTTTTCAAGAATTTGCATTTTCTCTTTTTAGAAACCATTTTCATAAACATAGACGGCAAAAATTACAAATTAAAAAAACAAAAAATTTTAAGTGGTGTCTCTGCTACCAGAACCGGAAATAACATTAACATTTTGACCATAGAGACTACAGCATTGTTAGTGTTGCCAAATAGAGCAACAGTTAGATTCAAATTATACAAATAAATGGCGTTTCACATTTGGTATAAATGGGAAAATTAAATAAATATTATTAAGCAATGGGTTTTAATAAAGAATGTAAACACACGGTAGAGTGTAGATACATTGTAAGTTGTAACAACAATACATAAAAAATGATAACATAAAATATTTTAAAAGGCGAACATTTTAAAGGTTTTTAGCTTTTCCTGCCTGGCGGAGGACATTAGGCTAAAAAGGAGGACATGCCCTCTCTTAGCCGGACGTCTGGCAACCCTAATCTTGTCTGCTGGACATAAGCCTCCGCTTAATCTAGGTCAGAACACAGGCTGACTGCTGGAAGGCCTGGTCGATATTTTACCCACAACTGAAAAACGTATTTAATCTACGCCAATTGTAAATATGTTACCTTTTAATTAGGAACTATTTAGCCACAGGATTGGATAATATAGCTTCATAAAGACTTCGGCTGTAGATCATTCTCAAGCCCTCGAGAGGATGCATAAACCGTTCGAAGTAAAAGCAGCCACTTTTTCTCAGTGACAGCCTGACTGACTAACGAATGGCCTTTCGTATCAGGTCCGGAAGTATTCATATTCAAATCACGGAACCAGCTGAGAACCTTCGCGATTGCCCAGCATGGGATAATAGCATTTCACTATCAGAGAGATTTGTCAGAATGCACGACTTTCATAGCAAATGTATCTACGCATATTCATACAAATGAGTTATGTTTCACGGGACTGGTGAAGTTCACCACAACCGATACAAACTCTCGAGAACTTAGTGGCAATAGTGGTTTATTCTAGACGCGTAGAAGTCGCCCACGCAATAAATGTGGTATATAGCCACCTGTCAGCAACTTACTTGCGACAGGTATTTCAGGACTCCCCTACTTTTGCACCACATGAAATAATAACTCGTGTCATTTGCAAAAGGGATACAATTTATTTAGAGCTGATTACAAACAAGCTCCGCGAGCGGAATACTTCATTGACAATAAACATCATAGTACGTTACACAGATGCAATGAAGAGGTGATAATGATACTATTAATCACGGAATGGAATCTAAAGCCTAACAATCACTATTGTCTATAAACTTATAGTATTCATAAGTAACACGTCTACTCTCTAGCCGTCTCAGTCGCAGTCTCTGCCACGCTTCTAGTTGCGTGTTCAAACACGGACGTTGTATCCTCCGTGCGCTGGCGAGTCTTGCGTGCGTGGTGTCCCAGCACGCTGGTCAGTTAACTAGAGTAACCTGTACTCCATGGTTACTCGTCGAGGCGAGTTTCCTAGTGTCTTGGGAAACCCTCGCTCACTTACACTCAATGCCCTCTTGGTTGACACAAGTGTGTCCCGTTGTAAAGCTATTTATAGCGCTTGTGTCTCTACTGTCCTCTAATGTGTTCTCTAATGGTCTCTGTCTTAGCTCTATTTCTTATATTCTTAACTCTGTAAACTCTTATCCAGATCTTTGACACCACCCGTCATGGCATACTTCAATTTTGTCACAGTATGTAGTACTATTTTCACCTGTTTTATCAAAGTATGTAGTGTTCTTCTCAGTTACCTTATCCCATCATGTGGTGCTCTTCTCCCTTTCCTTATCATAGAATGTAGTGCTTTTCTTTCATTTCTTATCATGATTATAGTGCTCGTCTACCTTACCTTATCCCGACATATAGGCCTCTTCTAACTTACCTTATCCCGACATATAGGCCTCTTCTAACTTACCTTATCCTGACATACATTGCTCTTCAAACCTAACTTATCCTGACATAATGTGCTACTTTCACTATTTCATTCGTCGTAATGTAGTTCCTTCACCACTGGGTTGGTGTGTTTGTCTGCGTTGTTTTGATGCATGTATTTACTATGTTGCATGTCGTTTGCAAATTGTTGCGATTCAGCTCCAGTTTATTTTCTAGGCAATTTTACGTCCAGTAGTCAGCCATTGCTTTCTGAACGAGACCTCAATGTGTAAGTGCTACTAAATGCTGCGTAATGGTTGAACTGCTTACCTCGCCATCAGCGAACCTGAAATTTATAGGCGAGCGCTCTAATACACGTATCTATTTATAGCACAAACCGGACTCTATAGGTGATGTTATTTTACCATCACTCACCAGAACAAGTCGAAGCTGTGGGACTGACCCAATATTTTAACGACAGTGAATTTTCTGATGACTGGCCCACACTTAACCCATCCTGGCGTGAATCCGACTACAACCTTGCCGAGCTCCTAGCTCGCTACTTAAATGTCTCCATAGATCCGTTAATTGGCATCACTGTTTCCTACGACTTTGTTGATATTAGCAAGTATGCTTTATACGTAAGTACATTTGTAATGTTGTGCACAAGTGCAAGAAACAGGCTGTGAAAAGCAGTTATTATTACGAAGTAGGGCTGGCACAGTTAAGGCTCACGGACTGATAAGAGACAATTCATATATGGATAAGGTAGAAGATACAACCAGAGAAGTGTGTATGCTTAAGATCATTGGGAGAGCAGAGAAGTCTGTCACATTAACAGAGGAAAAGTCAGACTTGTGCAGAGTCATAATCACACTGGACCCAGAAGACGGGAATTGTCCGACAGATAGTGTTGAATATGAGGTAGGATAATTTGCGCCAGTATGATGTGACCATCAATACTGATGGCTGTGTGCTAAGAGTCAAAAGAAGTGCGTAGGGATTCATAGCGAAGGTTAATGGACTGTGTTTAGTGCAGGAGAGCCTGTCATATGATACGACGACAGTTAATCTGAGAATGGAGGTGGAGATAGAGGTGGAGGCAGTCACTGCAGCGCCCAACTGCCTGGGGGACAAACAGCACACAGATGTCGTGACTGCAACGAAGTATATCTTCACAAGAAACAGATAAATGCTCGAGGACAGTGTGTAACGAAGCATATCTTTACAAGAAACAGATACAAGTTTGTGAACAGTGTGCAAGTTAACATACCTTTACAAGAGACAGATAGAGAGTCACTAGAAATAGAAAGCCAGATAAATAAATTTATTGGAATTCAGTACGAATATATCATCAGTAGTAAATTAAGAGGTACATGATCTAGCTGAATTCAGTACTGCTCTATGGGTCATAGACACGGAAAGACCAATGGACAAGCGGTGCTATACCTGTAGTTCTATAGTGTCAGAATCTCACTCGCCAGCGCCTGGCGGCGACGAACTAGTACGACCGTGAAGGCGGCGACGAACTAGTACGACCGTGAACTCAACTAGCAGCTACTACGCAGTGTATGGCAAGTGGTCAGCGTGTCGCACGAAGCGCACAAGATCTAAAAGCAAGGCCAACAAGAAACCATCGCTGGTAGCTCAGACTGCCAACGACTTCGAGACTGGACGGACATGGTGCATGTATGTGATGTGTTATTCAATGCTTGATGTACGGAAGCTTGTATGCTCTGTCGAGTTGATTTAGAGACTCAGTGAGTGTACTATTCTATGCATTGATGAACTTGTATGTTGTAGATATGCATCTGTAAATGACATTGTCGCTAGTTGTGAGCGCAGCATGATATGAAGAGTGTGATTAAAATGTTTCAGTTATGTTACCGTGTGTTTCGTACAATCATTCGTAGTGTATGATTGTTTCACTCCCTGTCAGAAAACACGTGCCATTGTCATTAATAAGTAAGACCCTGACAATAGACCAATGGTCAAGATGTGCTATATCTGTAATTCTATAGACCAATGATGAAGCGGTGCTATACCTGTAGTTCTATAGACCAATGGTCAAGCCCTGCTATACCTGTAGTTTATAGACTAATGGACAAGCGGTGCTATACCTGTAGTTCTATAGATAAATGGACAAGCGGTGTTAGACCTGTAGTTCTATAGACCAATGGAGAAGCGGTGCTATACCTGTAGTTCTATAGACCAATGGACAAGCGGTGCTATACCTGTAGTTCTATACACCAATTGACAAATGGTGCTATACCTGTAGTTCTTTAGACCAATGGACAAGCGGTGGTTATACCTATGGTTCTAAAATAGATTAATGGGCAAGGGGTGCTATACCTGTAGTTCTATAGACCAATGGTCAAGCGGTGCTATACCTGTAGTTCTATAGACCAATGGGCAAGCGGTGCTATACTTATAGTTCTATAATAGACTACTGGGCAAGGGGTGCTATACCTGTAGTTCTATAGACCAATGGACAAGTGGTGATATACATGTAGTTCTATAGACTAATGTGTTAGTGGTGCTATACCTATAGTTCTATAATAGACTAATGGACACGCGGTGCTATACCTATAATTCTATAATTGACCAATGGGTAATCGGTGCTATACCTATAACTCTGTAATAGAAAAATGGGCAAGCGGTGGTTATACCTATAGTTCTGTAATAGATTAATGGGCAAGGGGTGTTATACCTATAATTCTATAATAGACTAATGGGCAAGCGGTGCAATACCTATAGTTCAATAGACTAACGGGTTTATCCTCTCCTGGACAGTTATTTACCCTTCCCCAATAACTGTATTTGTTCATCTCCTCATTTAGCCTTTAGTTTATACCTTAGTGCCGCCATGAGGGATGGATTCTTATATTACATGAAGCTGTCCATGCCGAGGTCCTGTGCGCAGCCCTCCTCTACCACACGGATTTCTAAAGTAAGGAACGCTTCCCTCTCCTTGAGATAACTGGCTGTATGGCGCCCATCCCATATATTCACAGACCACGGGTCTCAATGGATTATAGGTCAGTATCGCATTGGCCGCCTTTAATTTCCTATAAAATTTACTGGCACAGATTGTTGACCTCGTAGACCTGGGAGCCAATATTTAATTTTGTATAAATCACCTCCCTCATGGTTATTCGAGCATATGACTACAGGACGGGCGGGTAGTCGTGCTAATTACTAGACCCCAACTGGGAGGCATGGTTGGGAATATTCCTTCCTCTATACTTGTCCCCAACTGACAGGTATGGATGGGAATATTCCTTCCTCTATACTTGTCCCCAACTGGCAGGTATGGATAGGAGTATTCCTTCCTCTATACTTGTCCCCAACTGACAGGTATGGATGGGAATATTCCTTCCTCTATACTTGTCCCCAACCCCAACTGGAACGTATGGATAGGAATATTCCTTCCTCTATACTTGTCCCCAACCCCAACTGGAACGTATGGATAGGAATATTCCTTCCTCTATACTTGTCCCCAACTGGCAGGTATGGATAGGAATATTCCTTCCTCTATACTTGTCCCCAACTGGCAGGTAAGGATAGGAATATTCCTTCCTCTATACTTGTCCCCAACTGGCAGGTATGGATCGGGATATCCCTTCATACATACTGGTCCCCAACTGGCAGGTATGGATGGGGATATTCCTTCCTATATACTGGTCCCCAACTGGCAGGTATGGATGGGAATATTCCTTCCTCTATACTTGTCCCCAACCGGCAGATATGGATGGAAATATTCCTTCCTCTATACTTGTCCCCAACTGGCAGGTATGGATGGGAATATTCCTTCCTATATACTGGTCCCCAACCCCAACTGGAACGTATGGATGGGAATACTCCTTCCTGTATACTTGTCCCCAACTCGGAAATTTGGTTGGGAATATTCCTTCCTCTATACTTGTCCCCATCTGGGAGGTATGGCTGGGAATATTCCTTCCTCTTGTTGAGAATGGTGATGTGGCGAAAGGCTTACTATGGTAATTCGTAATCCCGCAATATGTTTTTGAAACACTGATGCAGGTGAACTGGAAGCAGACTGACTTGCGCTGGTTGTCAATTAATGATTTGATGCTGGTCGTTTAGAAAGTAATGACAAAGTACTGAACATAATCTTGCTGAGAAATCACAAACAGCCAAATAATGCTACAGTTGACTGCGACTACCCGTAAAGGATATGCAACTAACTTACTGAGACTATGATGGCACCTCTCAAACTCCAATATTTTCGAGCGCCTGAGACAGTCTTAAGAGAACCAGAGAGAAGATGTTGGGCAGTTTAGCATCATAGCACTGAGCAGCAGTAGTATTGGAACTATTGGTAGTACAATTGACATAGGCTGTTGACAAACATGATCACCAACAACACACGGCACGCATTATAAGAAGACTGTAAATCATTTTTTGTTTGTTTGCATATCCTTTACAGGGCATCGCTGTCAGCATCAGCATCCTTCAGCTGACTGTTGATCTCTTGTCACGATTATGCTCAGTAGTTTGCCATTGCTTTCTGAGCAACCGGCTCACATACCCCGTAAGTCACCAACGCGGTTAGAACCGCCACCGATTCTCCCCGTCGTCACGTTACTCACGAGAGTATACGGGATTACGGAGAAAGTCGCCAACCCCTATGCCAGGAAGCCGGCCTGTAAATCATAAGTAGGTTTAATATGTTACAGCTGCACGCAGGATCTTTCGGAATGGACGATCAGTATTACAACCGACCAAGAAATGATTCAATTCTCCTGGCATACGAGAGATACCTGGTCGAGACTGCTGTTGCGCTGAATGCCAGCAGGGTAGTGGCTGAGCGGGACGCCATTGGGGTCGTAGATCTGGAAATCGAGTTATGCAATGTAAGAAAATATTAAAATTGTGGACGCATGTGATGTATTCAGTTTGTCATCTATTGTGTTGTTTGTCCATCAAGAATCTTCTTCTTCTTTGCGTTCATCCGGGGTGTTTTTCAGATGTGATTTCGGCGTGTCTAAGTTATGCGCCCTTGGGCCGAAACCCTTAGGCCAAAACATCCGACTTTTAGCGTGCTTTATTGACCAGGTAGCATTCCTGGGAGACTCTCACTTTTGCGGTACCGTCCACAACCCAGCTGGCCGAGTTGGAATGGGTCGAAGACTTAACGGTCATCTCTCAAAGGAGGGCAGGGACAGTCCATGGCATTTTCTGCCATTCAGGGTGGCTTCCATAATTGCAGGGCCGACACATAGCGCCCTGCTGCTGGGCTCACCGAGGGAATCGTCACTTCTGCTCATGGCAGCTTTAATTCCTCACTTCAATATATTGGGCATTTCGTTCGCCCCGGGCCGTTCCCGCACAAACCAGAAATGTCTGCAGACGGTATCCACTCAGCGAGTTTTCGGTTCGGACACGTGCTTGTCGTTGTGCCCGTCAGCGCTGTTCCGGGCACGACGGACATTCGGAAACTACCTAGTTAGAGCTGCTCCTAACAAGAGCGGCATTCGGAAACTAGGTAGTCAGAGCTGTTCCTAGCACGAAAGACATTTCACTCGGACGTTTTTTGCGTTGTTTCTGATTTATTTGCACCCTTAGGCCAGCACATCCGACTTCAGCAGGCACTTTTACGGGTTAGCCTTCCCGGCGTTTCGAGGGACTGTTAGTGCTGTGGTGTCGCCCACATCTCAGCTGGTAAAAGTAGAACAGTCATCGACGTCACGGTAAACCCTCAAGGGAAGGCAGGGGCAGACCACGGGCATTCCCCCGCTGTCCAAGGAGGCTTCCATAATTGCAGAGCCGGCACATATTGCTCTTAGACTGGGCTCACCTGAGAATTTGCCATGTCCTGCTCATGGCTGCTTTAATTCCTCACTTCCATGTGTTGGGCATTTCGGTTGCCACTTGTCTCTCAGGTACACACCAGGAACGGTCAGTTTGCGGGCTTTTCCACCTTTGTCTAGACGCTCCATGAGTTAGATACAGACATATTTCGTAACCAATTTCATTCAACTGGGGCACCTCTTCTACCTGTTAGTACACGCTCACGAGGTAGGCTACATGTGCTGCCGGCTCAGCACCTTACCTCCGTGCAGAGGTGAGCGAGAAAAAAACGCCAGGCCCTCTCATCCGGGGACCCCTCTTATCCCCCAGCTGAGAGCCTTCGGACAAGTATCTGGACTGGGCATGTAGCGTGCTCAGAATCTCACCTCCATTTTTCGGTAGGTGGGTATCGGCCAGGCTTTCACATCCGAGGGTTTATGGCTTAGAGGCGTTCAGCCACAACCCTCGGCAGAGAGCCTTATAGTGTGTGTCCGGTCCATGAACTTCTGCCTTCGTGCGCCTGATTTAAACTTTGACTGCTATCCTCAGTCTACCTGCAGAGCAGCAGGTTGTGTCTCGCTTAGTCTGGCCCCTATCCCATAAGCTGTCCGACATGTAGTTTTTCATCCATCGACATAGCACATGGGGTCAATGGGGCACGCAAGCTCCCCCACCACGGCAAGGTGGAGACACATCGGGGGAGTCCAACAAGAATGATAAGGACCATTTATTTCATCCAGTGGGGTTGAAAGTATGGAGCCGTGAGTTCTAAGATGGCTGATAAGGCCTAATTTGGCTCGAAATGTTCTTTGACAATGTGAACAAAGAATGCTTGACGTTCCAGCAGGAGGATCTCCTGCAGTGGGTTTTCTGGCCAGCCTTTTCTTCACAGCTCTTGCAGTCCTGGTTGCCTCACATGTGACTGCACTAGACAAGTGAATAAACCAACAAGCGCAGTCAATCTTACACATGGAAACCCTCGTGGAGGTATCATTATTATGTGCCATCGCCGTATTCATGTTCGGCTTAATGAATCTCTTATATCTCTGTCCTGCGTTTGGCAGTTCATTTCTCGTTGTTGTCGACCAACTTGTAACTTTGCCTTCCTCTGGCATTCTTCGCCTCCGTTTTCCATCAAGAATATCCTCTAACAAATGGCCGTGACTGTTTATAAGGCCAATATAAAACAGAACTAAATATTCCAGGCCCTCTTATACCCCTTTAGGAATATAGTAGACATGGTGCTGACCCCATAGTTGTAAAGACACATCGACACTCGATGATGATGCTGCCGATATCAAGCCAGCCGCCTCTACTTCCAATGATATTCTCTGGTGCCCATTGAAACTTGGACGACCTAAGAGCCCAGGTGAATGTAACAAATCCGCTTCGCTGGAGATTCGAATTCATCACCACCGTGCCGCAGGCCAGCGAGATAGCCACTGCGTCATCACAGCTCCATACACCCACAGTTGCAAGTTAGTTGCATCTCTCTCACAGGGCGTCTCAATCAACCCCATCAGTTTCTGGCATTCTGTAATTCTCTAGCTGATGTAACGTCCAGAAGTTTTCCATTGTTTTCTGAACGGTCGACGCTTATACCATTGTTAATAATCAACGGAAGGCATTCTGCTACCAAATCGCCCACAGCTAAATTCAAGCCTTCGAATTCGTATGCCGGGGAATTGTAAACACGCTCATTGTCCCTAAGCCACAACACCGGCATAGCCAATGTACGTTAATGTAATTGCCTGGCCTTGATCTGATAGAGTATTACTTTCATCAATTCAAACCTTGTTTCTGCACAAAACAATTATTACCATGTACTCTGCCAGCTGGCGTAGGCGTTTATGTCCCTCCACTGACCATGGGGCTTGGTGCTCTGGATAAACTCTGTAGATTATATTCCTACATGCCACCGTCTCAGTCCATCCAGCATCATTTCTCTTGGTGTGCTTCTGTATCATTTCCAACTGATATTTCTAGTTGTCACACATTTCGCCAATGTCTCTCTTCTGCTCACGTGACCAAAGAACGCTGTTTGTCATGTGGTTATTGTTGTATATAAAGATACTAATTCATGAGTCTCTTCCAGACGCACCATACAACAGCGACGAGTAACTACAATACTTGATCTTTCTCAATTCCAATCCGGAATATATTTTATATTATTAAAGTGTGTTTTTGCAATTTCTATTCTCCTCCTTATGGTTGCTCTACATTTGCGATATACTGTTTTAACATATTCAGAACCAAACGAGATAGATCAGCGATTCAAAAAATAGTCACAATAAACGCCTTCTGTTTTAATAATAAAGAAGATGAACTTACAGAAACAATGGAAGAGAGGAAAATTTGACTGATGGGAATTGCTGACACTAGAATAAAAGTGAAAAGATGCAAGGAGATCCACCACAGTTACACGTTTGTCTACTCCGGAGTGGAAAAGCAAGACAGTTCAGGACATGGTGTAGGATTAATCATTGAACCACGTCTAATAAGACAATATTAGAAATAAAATATATATCAAGAAGAATCATAACAGTGAGGATAAAAGAACAGACAATTACTACATGTAATAAAATATACGCACCATGTAATGCAAACAAAGAAGAGCAGGACTGCGAGGAGTTCTTCGAAGATATCCATGACGTGCTAAATAAAATATAGAGGTAGGACAACATCATAGTTATGGGAGACTTCAATGCAAGACTAGGACATACCAGAACGGGTATTGAAAAACATCTTGGAGCATGTAGAGACCAAAATAATTATATATATATATATATATATATATATATATATATATATATATATATATATATATATATATATATATATATATATTATATATATATATATAATGGAAGTAGACTGATAGAGGTATGCAGCCAACATGACCTCTATAAAATTAAACTATTTTATAAACACACAGACTCACAAATATACACCTGGTATAAATGAAACGATCTAGATACTTAAAGCCAAATTGTGTTTATATTAACAAACATAACAGAAAGTGAAATATACTAGATGCACGAGCAGTGCCCAACATAAGCATAAACACAGACCAGAACGCAATTATTGCCACAATAAAAACCAATAGAAGAAGAAAACAAAGACCAGTTACCAGTTATCAGTTATCAGTTATCAGTTATTAGTTGCGGTATCTTCATTGCACTGCGGACAGGTTCATAGATGCTCAACCTTAGCTTTCCGTCTTGTTCATAACCCATATAGACAACATATGTAAAGAAAACTGCCAAAGAGAGACCACAAGAACACCGCATGACGAACAGAACACAGAAGAAGAATTAACCGCAAATTACACCATTAAAGAACTGTTATTTGCGGACGATAAAGCAGTAATAGCAAAATCAGTAGCAGCATTACAAGACCATATTAACAGGCTAAACAAAGTATTTATGGAAAATAACATGAAAATTAGTACCAGTAAAACTGAGGTAATTACTATAACTAAAGAAGAAATGACAACAGAGATTCACCTACAAGAACATCTCCTGAAACAACAAAAGGACTTCGAAGTACTTAAGAAGTATAATGTCATCAAACGGCAAATCAGAAGACGAGATCGAAAATGGATGCAATAAGGAAAACCAACTCATTGGACACGTGACACCATTACTACAGAACAAACAAGTGTCAATAGTTACCAAGAACGCACTGTACACCACAATCTTCCTACAAATTATACGTTACCAATGCCAAACCTGGACAATGACAGAAAAAAAAGAGAAAAGAAAAATCACAACAACAGGCTTGAGATTCCTGAGAAGAATACGCAATGTATCAAGAATAGAGAAAATCAGAAATAAATAAATCAGTTCTAAAGTGGGAGTTATAGCAGTTTTGGATTTTTTTTAGAAAGCAGCAAGTCAAATGGTTTGGCCTTGCAAGTAGGTTACCATTTAACGGCATACCACAACAAGCAATGATGAACAGACCAGATGGAACCAGAGGAAGAGGCCGACCACGTAAACGTTGGACGGAGGCAATAGTCCATGGGAATATCAATACATGAAGCCCATAATCGGGCACTCTCACGATGTTTATACTTCACCTCGACACCGCAAGATACAAGAGGATCATGATGAGATGAGATGAGATGAGTGAGTCAGACATGCCTACTAACTATACATTGATTTTAATAGACACCAGATTGTGTGTAAAACATATTGGTTGCCAAGACTAATATCCCGTAACATTTTCAAGATATTGTCTTCTGTTTCTTGAACACAATGGGTCACTTTTCATTGATCAAGCCAACATCTTGGCTAGTCCGCAACTGTCTAGAAACATATACCATATATGGGATGCCATATAAGGCCTGGGATCTAGAATTTAATGAATGTGTACAGTGTAGTTGCATCTGTAGTTGTATTTTCAATATCATATCAATATCCGGTTTTCCATTTCATATCAACTTGCCAAGATCAAGGCTTCGGGAGGAAACTGGCAGTTCAGTCCAGTCCGACTTGGACTGTTGTCCCGTCTGTATCCCACTGTGAGTACACATATCCCAGCTGTTGCAAAACGTATGCACGATTCGTGTATGCACGTCCCAATTTGCAGTACATCTTTCACTATTGTACACAGTGCTCAGCGTAATATTTATCATCACTATTCCCAACACTAAACACATACCATCACCTTCTCCTTCTGTCTTTCTCTCCTCCTCCTCCTCCTCCTCCTCCTCCTTCTCCATCCTCTTCTTCTTCTTCTTCTTCTTCTTCTTCTTCTTCTTCTTCTTCTTCTTCTTCTTCTTCTTCTTCTTCTTCTTCTTCTTCTTCTTCTTCTTCTGCTTCTGCTCCTCCTCCTTCTCCTCCTCCTCCTTATCCTTATTATTCGTCTTCATCTGATGTTGCTGCAGCTGCTTCCTCTCCTTCTTCCCTTCCTCCCACTTTTATTTCTTCAGTCCTTTGGAGTGTAGGGCTGGCTCCGTGCCGATTTGACAGACGATAGTTTGTTACATTTTTCTTCAAAAGGCATAATAAATACAACCAATGACGGTAACGAATGTGATTGATCAGACCAATTCATGCGGTAACTGTTCGTCCACAATGGATGCAGGTGAACATATAGCCATGTCCATTACCAAGCTACCATGTGACGTCTCGCCAGCTCAGTATAAGACCTATCTGCAATCCTTTTCTCCTTTGTCTTTATTTAATTCCTGATCTTCTCCCTCCATGGAACGTGATCAGCAGCGACTTGCTCACAATGTGCATTATAAATGCCTGTATCAATCATGTCCCTCTTACACACATCGTTGTACCGTAGTAGAGTCCGACCCCCTGATCTTTTAATCATCTAAAATTTACAACCCCACCCCCCACCCCCACCCACCCAAAAAAGATGTTCTTTGGTCTTGTGCCATCGTCCATCCTCCTAATGTGTCCTATCGATCTAATTCCACGAAGACTGAGCATGGAACACGTCGTGACACAACCCGATCTTTCCAATACTTTGTAAATTTATCTTGCTACTTAATACCAAGTATTCTTCACTGACACTGCATATGAAAGCTGGCTACACGTTTCTATTGGTGTGAATAAGTTGACCAAGTTTCACTGCCATAAAGAACTGTACTAACGACACATGCTTGATAGACCAGGACTGTTGCTTTTAAAGTAAGTTTCTGTTCTCACAGGCTCTCTTTGTTAACCCTTTCATTGCTGTTGCCGCCTTACCAATCCTTATTACCTGATCTAGGGATAATTTATTGTTTATCTCTGATCCTGGATATGTCAAACAGCCAACTATACCCAGCTCTGCGTCGTCAGTAAAGATTGATAGCACCCTATTTTAACCGTGTATCATAATCTGTCTTCATGTTGCTAACTATTAAACCAAATTCAGAACAAGCATTGTGGAATGCGGATAATAGACGTTGTGATTCTTCAACAGAGTGTGTCGTATTTGCATCATCATTTGCAAAAAGCAGCTCTCTGATCAGTACCCTCCTAATTTTGGTCTTGACCTTCAATCTCTGAGCATTGTAAAGACCGCCATCTGAGCGTGATTGAATGTATATACCACTATCCAGATCACGAAAGGCATATTTCAGTAGATGTGAAAATTATATTCCAAAGAGGGTAGAAGCTTCTACACAACCTTACTTAGCTACACTCTTGATGTTTAACTCTTCTGAAGATGTACCATCAAACTTTATTATACCCCTCATGCCTGTGTGGAACGATTCTACGATGGACTGAAGAACGAGCGGGCAAATGGACTTCTTAAGCTCCTTGTATAGACTCTCGCCACTGACCAAATCAAATGCCTTTGTGAGATCGATGAAGGCAATAAACAGTGGTTGATTCTGTTCACTTTATTTTTCTTTCAGCTGTCGCAGTGAGAATATATCAATGGTAGACCGGTTGCATTGTAATTCAGGATAGACTTGATCTCTAATTAAAGTCTGTGCAGAAAAATGCTGGCAAATATATTTCCAATAATACACAGAAGTGAGATACCCCTATAGTAGTTGCAGTCGCTCCGATCACCCTTGTTCTTGTACAATGGTATGGTGCTTAAGTATTTGAAATCCTGTGGGACTTGTTCTTCTCAACAGCATAGCTCTGTTAGCTGGTGGATCTGTAGAGTCGGTATGGCTTGTCCATTCCTGTTAACCTCTATTGAAATTTCCGTCGGAAACCGGACTCTTGCCAGAAGCAAGTGAAATAATAGCAAACATAACTTCTGTTTGATGACTGAAGAAATTTTACAACTAATGGACACAACAAGACACAAGAAAAAGAATCTTGCCAAATATGAAGAAATACATAGAAAGGTTAGAACATTATGTATGGAGGCAAAAGAATCATTGAGGGAATCTCTGTGGTGAAGTAGTCAAGCCGTTTGACTCTGGCTCCGAAGGTTGTGGGTTCGATTCCGGGCCGCGTCCTTGGGTTCACGAGCTAAATTTTTCAGAGACTCCTGTAGGCCGTTTCTAGAGCTACGGAGTTCGTGCTTTGTGCGACGCTTTCCGCGCTGCGGGAAGAGACCGAGCCATATGGGATAAAACCCGGTGCAATGAAGTCGACCCTGTCGATTTTTAAGCGACTTTTTTAAAAGATACATGGCTTGAGAAAAATTACATAGAAATTGAAAAACAACACAAAAGTAAAAATATCAAATTACTGCACAAAAGAATTCAGGAGCTTACTAATAAAAGAACACGTACATAAGTAGACTTTCTAAAAGCAAACGATGAAAAACAATCATGATTAAAAAAAGATCAGATAATGGCAAATGTATTGCAAATTATGTGAAACATCTTTATGATGAGAACAGAGGATGATGTCAAATTAATAATGAAGGACCATATATTTTGAAGATGGAGGTTCAGAATGATATTGACCGTATGAAAACTGGCAGGTCCCCCGATTCAGACAACATCACAACATAAATGATTAATGCTTTAGAAGAATATGGAATAGATCAAGTCACCAGTCTGCTGACCACAATATATGATACTGGAGATATATTTAATGATCTAATTCTGTATTTATTGCAATCCCGAAGAAATCAGGAGCCTTGGAATGTGATCAACATCGAACAATTAGTATAATGAGTCACATCACGAACATTTTGCTAAGAATTATCAGGCAAAGAGTTAGGAGGAAAATACAACCTGAAATAGGAGAAGAACAGTGTGGATGTGTAGAAGGCAAGGTTACAGTAAACGATGTGGTTATGCTGAGAACATTAAAGAAAGTTCTATATACGTGTCATCATCTTGCTCTTATCTAGGTAACTGAACACGGGTACATACAGGCAACAATAAATCTGTTCGCTATGAGATCGAATATTTATTGTATTGAATATACAGTTGGCGCAGTGGGTTAACAGCCCGCGCTATATTATCTTACATATCACAGATAGTTAAACATCAAACACATAGTTGTCATACAACAATCTAGCACACTATCTAGCCTATGTATATATATATATCTATGAATATCTATTGAGTCCCTCTCAGGCAGGCCTTGTTGCCTCTCTCAAGTCCGTCTGTCCTCTGCCGGTCTCCTCGTGTCCACCTTCGACACGGGCGGTAACTCTGTCCGAGTTCCTCGTGGACCCCGCATTAGGCGGGCCACATCAGTGTCCACGGAACCATGGACTCGATGACCAGCTCTTTCGAGAAGGTTCTAGATTACTCGGGTCCTGAGCGACTCGATGCTATCCCTTGGGCTGGAGTTGCAGCCCTCTAATAATATATCTGAAGGTGAGGCGGTGACAGGATCCCCCCTCCCCCCTGATATGATTTGTTCTTGGGTAATTAGATCTGTTCTAATTCTGTCACCGAATCACATAAAGTTGGTGTTTGTAGTTTGGTGGATAGTAACCTGGTAACCTACCTACTAGCACTAAAACTCATGTATTCTACCATACAACACTTCTCTGATTTGGTGAAGAGATCCCTCTGTCTCTCGTGTGCTTAAAAATGCTTATCTGACCGAAGTTACGTGACGTTTTAGTAGTTGTATTTACAACCCGCCCTTCTCATAGTACCCGAAATGGTACCAAGACAATTAACCTCTATATTAAAGAGGGTTAACAAGACCGAAGTCCTGGCTAAATAAGTACACCTTCAAATCTTGATCTGTGTGTGTATTTCCATACACTTTTACTCTCGTATGTTATATAATGCTAAATATGTAGTTACCTTGTTCTTTTATCCCCCTCAGACTACATGTGTCCCTGTTGGCTTGTTAGTGTGTTGACTAATAAGTTGATGTTTCTAATAAAGTGACTGTATTTTAAATTGATAGTGTTGAGTTTTGAGGTTTGTGTAACGTGTGTGCTGAATGTGTGGCGTATTTCCAAGCGTCACGAGTTGGGATAACCTCAATCATGAAATACTGCACTGTGTGCAATACATGATCAGGCATTCCAAGTAGTGGTGCTTAGATGTATCCTAACTGCTAAACTAAGTATATTACACTGACTACTAAATTAAACTCACTATTAAACTAAGTATTACACATGTATTGACAAATTAGACAAGTCATGCAATTTTACATGAAAGACGCAGACAAATTACAATAAATACGTTTTGCGTACAATTTGTCCGCCAAGTGTATCGTTCTCTCATTTAATCCTTTCACGCAGTCATTCACTCACCTTTCATTCACAATAGTATTTGGTTAAAATATATAATTAAAGTTGAGGTAAGTGTTATTGCCCTTAGAAAAAATGGGCTAGGCGATATTTGCCCTTTAAGAAAATACGTACTTTTTGTACGATGAATGAAAAATAGGTTATAATTTAACTAGAGACAATTGTATAGGACGGTTCTTTAGCCTATGAATGGCACCGCCTGTAATATTAAAGTAGAATATGTACAAATTACAGGTTAACACAATTTATATACATCATTAATGCAAATATAATACATATTTAATACTAAAGTAATTAATTAATTAGATAACTAAATAAATCCAACGATGATGTGCGCGTTGTCCTCCTGTCGTTAGCGTGTTATGCCATGAATGTCAAAGTTAGTATGGTTGTCTCTTGAGTGTTGTAGTCGATGTCGTTCTGTTTCGGCTGTTTGCAAAGTTTCGTAGCAACAGCAAGTATGGATTGTTCTCAATGTTCCGTATGAAATATTACAGTATTCAGAGTCAGTTCACTGGTTGATATTATTGGTTGAAACAAACACAGTTACCGTTTCTTGCTGGAATCGTTCTAGAGCTTAGGCACTTGATAGTATAGTTCTTAAGTATAGCTCTTAACGTATAGATGGTCTTAATGTATAGTTCTTAATGTACCATGTTCATGGGTGTCGTAAGTAACCTAATCACTGAGAGTACTCTAGCAGGTGTAGAGTTACACTGTTATATGCAACCGACTAAAAGTATCACAGTTTATAGTATGGCTAATGGTCGATGTGATAAGAGTCATTCTACTGGCGCATTTGTCTGCCGTGATAAAAGGTCAGCCATAATATTATCGGTGCCCTTGATATGGCGGATTTCGAAGTCGAAATCTTGAAGTAGAAGACACCATCGTTGTAACCGGTGGTTTTTGGGCGACCCATGGTTAAGGACTAATAATGGCGAACTGTCTGTGAGGACCACAAAATGACTCCCCAAGAGGAACTTAGATAATCTCAATATACAGAACAATAGGCTTAAACACTCCAATTCCACTGTGGCATAACGAGTCTCAGCCTTCTTTAGTTTGCGGCTCACGTAGAGAATCGGGTGTCGTACGCCATCCACTTCCTGCATTAAACATCCTCCTATTGCGATAGCGCTAGCATCTGTGGTCAAAATAAAGGGTAAATTTATGTTGGGTAATCGTAAGACTGGTGGATTAGAAAAAATATGTTTCAATCTACACATTGCATCATCTAAGCTGGTACTTTTACAAATTTTTGATGGATGATCTTTAGTTAACATATCAGAAAAGACTGAGGTGAGTTCTGCCCAATGTGGAATGAATTTAGAATAATAGTTAATAAGACCTAGTAGACTTCTAATCTGTTTCTTTGTGGTAGGCACTTCTAGATTAAGGATCTTGGAAACAATTTTATCATCAGTCAACAATTTTCCTTCAGAAATTCTATGACCAAGGAAGTCTATTTGTGTATAACCTATTTCAACCTTGGAAGGTTTGATAGTAAGTCCAAAAAGAGAGATTTGGTTGAAGACTTGTTTCAGGGTAAGTAAGTGAGAAGTCATATCAGAAGAATGGACGCATATATCATCAATATAGGCTACTACATCTTTAATTCCGTGTAATAACAATCTTGTTAGTCTCACAAATGTGGCCGGTGCGTTCTTCAGGCCAAAAGGAAGATATAGCCATTCGTACAAACCGAGAGGTGTTGCGAATGCTGTTATATGTCTACAAGAAGGGTGTAGTGGAACTTGCCAATATCCTTTCGCTAAATCGGTCTTGGAAAATAAGGATGATTGAGCCATATTTAAAATAAGATCTTCACAACTGTTCATTGGCTCTGCATCCGTTGTTGTTCTTGTATTTAATACTCTATAGTCGATGCACAAACGGATTGTCTGGTCCTTCTTTTTCACCAGGACAATCGGTGAAGAATATTGAGACATCGATTTTTGAATAATGCCATTCTTCTCTAAATCTAAAATTTCTTTATCTAAATTAGATCTGTAATGGAGAGGAATAGAATATGGTCTACATTTGACCGGTCTCAGATCTGTCAGCACAATTGAATGTGTTATTCTATCAGTGCGTCCAGGTTTGTTGGAAAAGATAGTCTTATAGTCGTCAAGGAGCGTCAAAATGTCTTGTCGCTGTTGTTGTGTCAAAGTGTCAGAGATATGTATGTCATTTATACTCCCGTCGTCAGTCATGATTGGTACAGGGATTTCAGTATTGTCCACGTCTGTCTGATTTATCACAGATGCTACTGTTTGTAAATTGTCTTCAATGTCATTGTCGTCGTCGTCGAGATCAATCGTCAATATGTCGTCAAATTTGTCGTCATTGTCGATATCACAGATTGTCGGTAATGTCCATATGTCTTCGTCGTTTTCGTCGTCGTAAGCGTGTGTCGTTAACGATGCTTCGTTTGTCGAGGTGTCATTTCGTTGGGAAATTGTCGTTTCGTCTCCGTCACCAGTTCGTTGTGTCTGTTCATTTGTCTCATTGTCCTGTCTAGCATAGTATGGTTTCAACATATTTACATGGAATATTTTCAACTTTCCATTTAAAGAGATTTCGTAATCTACTTCTGAAATTCTTCTAATGATCTTAAAAGGTCCCTGCCAAGAGGTTGACAGTAAATCTCTTTTGTCAGGTAGTAGGAGTAAAATATCCTGACCTGGATTTAGCACAATTGTTTTTGCACCTCTATTGGCGTACTGCCTGTATTTAAAACCTTTCTCCTGTAGTGATGTTCTGGCCAATATACAGGAACGTATGATTTTGTCTCTGGTATCAGTGACCAAATCATAGGTTGAAATGGGAAGTTGGATATCTACAGGTTGTGATATGATCTCTTTATAAATGGTGAGAGGTCCTCTTGGGTTCGCTCCATACATCAATTCGAAGGGAGAGAACCCTGTACTTGATTGTGGGACTTCTCTATATGCGAACAGCACCGTTGGGAGAAGTATGTCCCAATCGGCTGGATTTTCAGCTGTCACTTTAGATAGCATATGTTTCAGGTCCCCATTTAGTTTCTCGCAGATACCATTTGCGGCCGGTCGATAGGGACTGGTGAAACACTGCTTGATGCCTAGTAACTTAGTTACTGATTGGGTGGCATTAGATATGAACTGGGTTCCTCTATCAGAAATGATTTTCTCCGGGAAGCCAAAACGGGAGAAAATATTTAGTAATATGTCCGTCACATCCTTAGAGGAGATAGATCTTAATGGAAGCATTTCGGGCCACCTTGTACATAAATCAATAAGAGTAAAAATATATCTATTACCCTTGTTTGATATGTGATTCAACGGACCTACTAGGTCAACTGCCACGATTTGGAAAGGCCTCGAGGCAGTTGTCGTTGATTGGACTTCTGCTGTAGGGTTTTTTCCCTTTTTCACCAGTTTCTGACATATATCACAAGATCTACAGAAGGTTTTTATATCTTGGCAAAACTTTGGCCAATAAAATTGGGTGAGGACCCTAGCCCTGGTCTTTTCATACCCCATATGACCTCCAAAAGGGGAGTCATGGGCTATTTTTAGAACTTTGTCTCGATGGGCTTGTGGTAACACTACTTGCTGTATCGTGGTCTGATTTGTTGTGTAAAATCTAGTTAAGATGTTGTTCTGTAGCCTAAATGTCCACGATGCGTTCTTAGTTAATTTTGGTTTAAGTCCTACTAACTTAAAGTATGGTGCAAGTGTTGTATCTGCTTTCTGTTCATTTCCAAAATTGATGTTAGTTGAGTTTGGCGCTACTATTTCTAATGATTCCTGCAGTTGGTCAGTGTTGGTTTTATGGGTTGTCTGTCGTGTTATTGCGTTTGTGTGTTGTGTGTTTTGTTGCACATTTACAGGCTTGGTACTTGGTAGCTCGGTAGCATCCTCAATTCGAGGTTTTAATTCGGTCGTATCGCTCATAGCTTCGACCACCCCTGCATTGTACACCTCGGTGAATTCTTTCTGAATTACCTCAGTGGTTGTCTCCCTTGGTATTTTGGCAGCTTGAGACAAGCAAGAATGGTGTTTCTCTTTCGCATCGCTGTTTGTGTGGTGGATACCGTGTTTATGCTCCCACTCTTTGATTTCCTTTTCAGAGCATGGATGTATGTTGGGTAAATTACCAAGTATAATATCAGCGACTGGATTGTCAAGGACAGCGCACAATACTTGTCCTGATATGAACGGTGTTTGAATTTCGACCAGAGCAAGGGGGTATCTCTCTATAGTACCTGAGAATGTGCGACAAGTCACATGTTTGTCTGTGTAGTCTTTAGTGTCTATTAATGTTTTCTTAACCCCACAGAGCGTTGCGCCGGAATCCCGAATTAATGTGCACTTTTTGTTGTTAACAAACCCTGTAGAAAAAACTAGCTTGCCTGTAGATGATAAGGCAGCGTTAGCTGTTTCATTTGAAATAGGGATCGTGTGGCCACATAATAGTGTTGTGTCAAGTTGGAACTTCGTACAGGTGTTGCACTTACTGTCTGTAATGGTGTTAATAATGTGTACAGCATTCCCAAGCTCGCTTTCATTGTCGTGTTGATTATCACATTCATTGAGTGATTCAAGCTCTTCGTCAGACGACGTTTCTACTAGTGCAGCATTGGCCTGTTTCAATAACTTACGTCCATCACAGAGGCGACTATAGTGGCCAAAACTTTGGCAAAAGTAGCATTTGACCGCTCTCTGGTAAGCGTTGCGCTTAGCCTTCTGCTTCTCCACCATCATTTTGAGGTGGGTAGGATAGGTAGGCGATTTGTCGCACATAGAATAAGTGTCGTGACTGAAACCGCAATATTGGCATTTCGCTACTTTACCGACATTGGGGCGCGGTTTAAATTTACTCTCTGTTCGTTTGGAGTATTTGGTGTTTACTACTGCAGCTGCTGTATCGTTGTGACTTATGTTCAGCTGAAAAATATCCCTATTTGCTGTGAAAAATGCATTCCCCTTTGCCTCTATTTCCTGAATACTCTTACAGTCCATTTGTTTTAAGAACTTGGCAAAAGGTGTGGGGATGGTGCTAACTATTTTGTCTATAATAATAAGCTCTTTAAGTTTGTCATGGCTATTGTTGGTTTTAGCCGAGTTAATCCATTTTGTGCACACGTCTTGGACTGTACTGACATAATCTATAAAGGTTTGGTTTGGTTGTGGAGATAATTTGTCAAATTGTTGTTGGTAACCTGCAGTATCTAAAGAAAAATGTTGGAGAATGCGTTGTTTTAGATAGTCATAGTCTTTTCGCATTTCCTGTGGTATTGTCTCTATTACTTTTAGTGGTTCAAGAGCTAAGTTTCTCATTAGAATAAATGCCCAATCTGATTTATGATCTTATGATGAGACATGAGACACTCAAAATTTTCTAAGTAGGCGCTGATGGAATCTCCTGAGCAGAACGCCTTCACGAGGCCTTTATACTTATTATATTTTTGTTCTTCCTCTTTGCTTCGTAGCTTATTCACTGATATTTCTGTGTTGGATTCAATCTCCATCTGTTTTAGTTTAATTTGTGTCTCGGCATTCAATTGGGCCTGCTTGGCTGCCGCCTCAAGCTCCATTTGCAATTTCTTTTCTTGTGCCTGCATTTGCATTTTCTTTTCTTCGGCCTCCATTTGCATTTGCATTTTCTTTTCTTCTGCCTCCATTTGCAATTTCTTTTCTTCGGCCTGCATTTGCATTTTCTTTTCTTCGGCCTGCATTTTCTTTTCTTCTGTCTCCATTTGCAATTTCTTTTCCTCTCGTTCTATCGCTCTTTCTTCACGGGCAATATTTTCTGCGTGCGTTTTCTGTGCCCATTCTGACAGTTTCTCCTCTTTATAACCTAACTTTATTCCTTGCTCAATGCATTTATCTAAACTAGACATTTTGTGTTTTACTTGTCTGTAATGTTTATAAAGTTAAATCCCTTAGAAAAAATGTTTGGGAGTGGAAAATTTAGTTATCTCCCTTACTTATTAATGTGTAAATCAAAATGCAAGGTTATGTTGGTTATAAGGTCCTGAATATGCAAACAAATCAATATGATACAAAATGATACATTGATGGTAGATGAGAAGTACAGCTTAGAGTTGCAATGGGTATGATGTGAAACTTAGCTTTCAATCCCAGAACTCTCCGATGTTGTCTTGTACTCTCGTCACTGTTGGAAAGGTTACATAGGTTGCACGCGGCACTAGTTGCGGAACAATCTGCTCGTGGAGTGAGAAACCATTAGTCACAGTCCAAAAAAAATGTCAAAATAGTAACATGTCAAAAATAGTTTACAGAATCAAAATAATGAGGCACACTGCGGAGGCAATGGTGAGACGTTGCCGAGGGACTCAGATTAATTCTATTTTATCGCTAGATAGCTACTAATTTTTGTAAAGTTGTAAAGTTAATTTTTTTGATTTAAACAAATCAATGTGTTATCAAAAATCAATGTGATATGATTAAATAAGTAATTTTACATGGCAATTAATAGCTCTTTCACAAAACATTTTATGCCAAAACCGGAAAACTAGCCCCCAAAAAGCCTGTCATCATCTTGCTCTTATCTAGGTAACTGAACACGGGTACATACAGGCAACAATAAATCTGTTCGCTATGAGATCGAATATTTATTGTATTGAATATACAGTTGGCGCAGTGGGTTAACAGCCCGCGCTATATTATCTTACATATCACAGATAGTTAAACATCAAACACATAGTTGTCATACAACAATCTAGCACACTATCTAGCCTATGTATATATATATATCTATGAATATCTATTGAGTCCCTCTCAGGCAGGCCCTGTTGCCTCTCTCAAGTCCGTCTGTCCTCTGCCGGTCTCCTCGTGTCCACCTTCGACACGGGCGGTAACTCTGTCCGAGTTCCTCGTGGACCCCGAATTAGGCGGGCCACATCAGTGTCCACGGAACCATGGACTCGATGACCAGCTCTTTCGAGAAGGTTCTAGATTACTCGGGTCCTGAGCGACTCGATGCTATCCCTTGGGCTGGAGTTGCAGCCCTCTAATAATATATATGAAGGTGAGGCGGTGACAATACGTCAACAAAGACCTACATCTGTGCTTTATTGACTACACAAAGGCTTTCGGTAGAGTAAGACATTTGAACATGATAAAGAAGATAGCAGATCTACCAATTGATGGGAAATACCTTAGACTTGTAATAAACATGAATTGTAAATAACAAGCTGTCATAAGAATTGATAAAGAAGAAGGCCAATATCAGCATATTAAGAGAGGTGTGAGACAGGGATGTTTAATGTCTCCAGATCTTTTTTTTTTCTTTCTGTAAAGTGAAAATATATTCAGAAATATAGAAGTTATGAAAGGAATCAACATTATGGGACGAAACATCAATAACAATAGATATGCATATGATACGGTATTGATTGCAAACAATGAGCAGGATCTGCAACATTTAGTAGATTGGGTTGTTGCACACAGTGAACAACTAGGGTTAGAATTGAATTGTAAGAAGACATATATTATATATCACTAGGACGTAGGAAGTACAACAATGTAATATACAAGTAAATGGGAATATTCTTAAACAAGTGAATTGGTACAATTATCTCGGAACAGTCGTAACATCTGATGGGAGATGCCTTGAAGAGATTAGAACTAGAATCTTCATGGCGAAGGTCGCCTTTTGCTAGATTAAAAACATACTGACCAATAAACAGATGTCAATTGCAAAGAGAGAAAGAGGGTTTAGATGCTACGTAGAACATGTACTTGTGAATAGATGTGAAGAGTTGGCAACAGGTTGAAAAACATCTGGTGATCGAGTGAAATGGCGAAACATGACCTCCCACGCTTACCGGCATGGCACATGATGGATGGATGGAACTTCTGTTACGGTGGGAAGTGTATCCGAGTGGTCAGGATTTGTCAGTGCATATATGGCGTTCAGGGCATCATTCGCTAATTTAATCCTGCTTTAGTAAAGCTCCAAGTAGTGCTCTACTCATCTATCCATTTGCTGTCTTATCAGTGTTGGTTTCTCATGTTAAAGTTTTCATCGGGATATTGCTGCATGGGCAACACATGGTCTCTAAATTCATTCAGAACTGTATGCTATGGAGAGGTATAACTCTGTTTTACAAACTATCGTCTGCCAAGACAGCAAGATGCCAGACATTATTAACGTTAGTGTCGATGTAATCCATTATAAATAATGCTATATTGACAGATGAACATTGGCCGTGCTATAAGAGCAGCATTCGACACGGTCGACATTTCTCTGCCAGACGATGAGAGAGTCTTCGTCTTGACACCTACATACATCAGAGACATAGCTTCGGTCCTCGAATGCCGCTCTAAAAGGTGATAACGGTCTTCAAAACAATGTTTTTCCGTAGTGAATTTTAATAACGAAGACACAGGCAATAGGCCTATAGATTTATTGTCTGGCATATTTCTCTGCATCTCGTTAGGTACATACTGCAGAAATCACACAATATAAACGAAAGTATATAGATACATCCTTCCAACTGAAATATACACATATTCGCATAGTACTTTCAATTGTCTATTACTGTACGAACATACGTATATTTAAGTTTTAGGGATTCTTCTTCTGCTGCGTTCGTTCAAAATGTTGCTTTGGACGTAAGTGAGTTGTGCCTGTTTACAGCAGAGCTGCGATGTTTGAACCCTTGGGCCGACACATCCGACTTCTTCAGTCATGTATGATGTGTGATTTCTGCAGATAACTGTCTTGTCTACAGATGTATAACAAAGCTTCTGTTAATAACTCTGGAAATAATAGCTCCACATTACTATATATTGTTTGTATAACCTTGTGTCTATTGTCGATTGTCTATTATTAATTGTTATTGTTTTCAGAGTTCTACTTTACAATCAGTTAAGGCTCGTATTGACTAACATATGTGATAACAATCACTCACACAGAATGAATGTACATAACACACGGTAAAATCTCTCAACTACTTTAATCGCTCTTCTTACAAACAGCACTCATAACTGGCCTCGCTAAACTCGGCGATAATGCCATTTCAATATACATATACATATCATATATCAGTACATATCATATCATACATCAGTTCATGAATGCAATATTACATACCATGCACTCAGTCTTTCTATGCTCAACAGTCTTTCTCTCATCTAGCGTCAACTCATAAAACTCAATACGTGCACTGCTCTCTTTCTACGTCTGTCCAGTCCTACGGTCCAAGGCTGTCTGACCGCTAGCCGCAATGAGCCCGTTTTGGTCCAGCGTTCTCCTCTCGTGGTCTCCGTGTACCACGCAGACCCTGTACATGTTACTGCGTCGTAAGTGTGACTGCCGTTCACGGCCGTACCTGGCCGTCATTGCCAGGCGCCAGTGATGACAACACGGGGCAGATTCTGACAATTTTCTATTATATAAGGTCTATCAACGGACATATAGTCAGATTGCTACTGGAACTATTGGTGTTGGAACTATTCGCTGGCTGCTGAGGATGGGGACGGAGCGCTTATTGGAATGTCCCGAAAGCTGTGATGTCGGTTCCTAAATCAATCAATCAATCAATCAATCAACTATTCACTGCCTATTGACTATTATTATCAATTTACTATTGTCTATCTCAGGCAGTTCCAAAATCCGACTACATTTATATGCTCGGTGATTTCAATGCTCGTGTGGGCAAGGACTCGAGTTCATGGCCAGTGTGCTTTGGAAAATACAACATCGGTCGCATGAATGATAATGGGCAAAGGCTGCTGGAGCATTGCACTAGAAAAGACCTATGTATTACAAACTCCTTTTTTAAAACAAAAGAGATCCATAAGATCACATGGAAACATCCAAGATCCGGCCATTGGCATCAGCTGGACTTCATTATCACACGGAGACAACATCTGAACCATACATCATTAACTCGAAGTTACCACAGTGCTGACTGTGATACAGATCATTCTTTGGTTGTTGCAAGGGTTAGACTGAGACCAAAGAGAATCTACACAGCTAAACACAAGTCTAGCCCCAGGATTAATATTACTAACACTCACGATCCTGGAAAGTGCTTTGAATTTCAACAGCAACTTGAAGACGCTTTCAATGATACATCAGAAAATTGTATAGTAAATGATAAATGGAGTAAACTTAAGGAAACTATTTATAAAACAGCGGTAGGGGTTTACGGCACTGTGGATCATAAGAGGCAGGACTGGTTTGCGGCAAATAGCCAGATACTGCAGCCCTTGATTGATAAAAAGAAGATAGCTCTCTTAAGAAACAAGGAAAGACCAACGCGTAACACTCTGAGTGAGCTGAAGCAAGCAAGGAAGGATGTACAAAAGGCTGCCAGGCAGTGTGCGAATGACTATTGGATCAAGTTATGTGAGTCCATTCAAATCGCAAGTGATAAGGGAAACATCAGAAGCATGTATGAAGGGATAAAGAAAGCCTGTGGTCCAATGATCAAAAGAAGTGCACCGCTGAAAACCTTAACTGGAGAAATCATCACTGATAAGAAACAGCAGATGGATAGATGGGTCGAGCACTATTTAGAGCTTTACTCAAGTGAGACCAAGCTAGCGGATGATGCCCTCAACGCCATAGAGGCCCTGCCAACTCTTCACCACCTGGACACACTTCCCACCATAACAGAAGTTAAGTGTGCTATAAATGAGCTTGCATCTGGCAAGGCTCCAGGTAAGGATGGGATTCCAATAGAGGTGATCAGGAGTGGGCAAGACACACTCGCTCTACAGATCCACCAGCTAATAGAGCTATGCTGGCGAGAAGGACAAGTCCCGCAGGATTTCAAAGATTCAAACATCATAACGCTGTACAAGAACAAGGGAGATCGGAGCGACTGTAACAACTATAGGGGTATCTCACTTCTGTGTATTGTTGGGAAAGTATTTGCCAGAATTGTCCTGCACAGACTTCAAGTCCTGGGAGATCAAGTCTACCCCGAATCACAGTGTGGCTTCCGTCAGAACCGGTCTACCATTGATATGATATTCTCATTGCGACAGATGCAAGAAAAATGCCGGGAACAAAATCAGCCACTGTTTATTGCCTTCATCGACCTCACAAAGGCATTCGATTTGGTCAGTCGTGAGGGTCTGTTCAAAGCACTAAAGAAGATTGGCTGCCCACCAACTCTTCTGTCCATTGTGGAATCGTTCCACACAGGCATGAAGGGTATAATCAAGTTTGATGGCTCAACTTCAGAAGAGTTTGAAATCAAGAGTGGAGTTAAGCAAGGCTGTGTGCTATCCCCCACCCTCTTTGGAATATACTTTTCACTTCTACTGAAATATGCCTTTCGTGATCAGGATGATGGTATATACATTCACTCACGCTCAGATGGTGGCCTCTATAATGCTCAGAGATTGAAGGCCAAGACCAAAATTAGGAGGGTACTAATCAGAGAGTTGCTTTTTGCGGATGATGCTGCGATTACGACCCACTCTGAGGAAGAATTACAACATCTACTATCTGCATTCTCCAATGCTTGTTCTGAATTTGGTTTAACAATTAACAAAAAGAAGACACAGATTATGTCACAAGGTGCACATGATGTACCATCAATCTTTATTGACGACGCTGAACTGGAGATAGTAGACCATTTTACATATCTAGGATCAGAGGTAAATAGCAAATTATCCCTCGATCAGGAAATCAACATCAGGATTGGCAAGGCAGCAACAACAATGAACATGTTAGCAAAAAGAGTCTGGGAGAACAGGAAGCTTACTGCCAAAACAAAAGTCCTCGTCTACCAAGCCTGTGTCCTTAGTACTCTTCTTCATGGCAGTGAAACCTGGACAACTTACTCACGCCAAAAGAAACGTTTAAACAGCTTTCATATGCGGTGTCTGCGAAGAATACTTGGTATTAAGTGGCAAGACAAAATCACAAATACTGAAGTATTGGAAAGATCAGGTTGTGTGACGGTGTATTCCATGCTCAGTCTTCGTAGACTTAGATGGATAGGACACGTTAGGAGGATGGATGATGGTAGAATACCAAAGGACATCTTTTTTGGTGAATTACAGACGGGTAGGAGATCTCAGGGTCGGCCTCTACTACGATACAAAGATGTGTGTAAGCGGGACATGATTGATACAGGCATTGATAATGCACATTGGGAGCACGTCGCCGCTGAACGTGTTGCATGAAGGGCAACTATCAGAAATGGAATAAAGACAAAGGAGAAAATGATTGCAGATAAAGCACACACAGAGCGTGAGAGACGTAAGATGGTGCAAAATGGTGGAAGTGACCATGTTTTCACATGCACCTACTGTGGGCAAACATTTGCAGCAAGAATTGGCCTTACCAGCCACACTCGCCACCGCCATGGATCGTAGTTATTAAGCCTTTTTGAAGCACAATGTACCAAACTATCGTCTGTCAAGACGGAAAGGTGCCAATGATGAATTGTCTATCTCGTATTTATTATTGTCCATTATCTACTTCTATCATATACTACTACATAGCTACAGTAATCTACTGCCTAATATATATTAATCTATTGTCTTTTATCTATTCTCTATTTTCTGTTTCTATTACTTATTTTCCATTATACATTGTATGTTATCAACTGTTTATTGTCTATTATACTGTGCCTTTATTGTATTTCATTTATTGACTATTATCTTCTTTATTTTGTCCATTTTGTACTATTAGCTACTATTTATCGTCTCTCTAAATTCAAAATAATGTATTCCCTTGGTAAACTTCAAGACAGACGTCATAGACCAAGTATTGCACGATTTCTTGCCTGGCATATTTCGCTGCATTTCATCTATTATCTGTTGTCTACTATCTATTGTCTATTGTCTATTGTCTATTTTCTATTGGCCGGCTTCGTGGCTTAGAGGTTATGACTTTTCTCCGTAATCTCGTATACTCTCGTCGGTAACGTGATGACGGTTCAAATCAGCAGTGGTTCGAATCGCATCAGTAACTTACGGGGTATGTGAGCCGGCCGCTCAGAAAGCAATGGCAAACTACTGAGCGTAATCTTGCCAAGAGATCAACATACAGCTGAAAGATGCTGGTGTTGACAGCTAAGTCCTGTAAAGGATATGGTTTAAAAAAAATTTTTTTTTCTATTCTCTATTATCTATTATTTAGTATCTACTGTCTTTTCTCTATGATCTACTTTTAATTGTCTTTATCTATTATTTATTGTCTGTTATCTGTTAGTTAGTTAGTTAGTCGAGGTTCCAACTTCACGGCATTATGCTCCGTTCCTGTGCCAGTGAATATCACACAAAATGCTCCCCACTGAATGTGAAAAGTGGAACAGCCGGGATTCTCGGCAATCCAACAGCCCGCACAGGTACACTGTGCATAATGCCGCCGTCAGAATGTCAACACAAAATTCATCCACGAAAACCACATTTCATCGTCGATGGACTCGGCAGTCACCAGAAAGACCTCATTGACCCGTGTTTCCTCACGTGGCTCGGTCTTTTATCTGTTATATGTTGTCTAGTATGTTGTCTATTATCTACTATCTATCATCTATCATCAATTACTATTATCGTGTTTCTATTGTCTATTTTTTTTTCGCATATCCTTTACAGGACATCGCTGTCAACACCAGCATTTTACCGCTGTCGTTGATTTCTTGACAAGATTACACTCAGTAATTTGCCATTGCTTTCTGAGCGATCGGCTCACTTATCCAGTAAGTTTCCAACGCGGCGAGAACCGCTTCCAATTCTCGCGAGCTGCATTTCCCCATATGGATGCACGGGATTACGGAGAAAGTCGTTTAACTCCTAGGACAGGGAGACCGGCTTTTCTTGTCTATTATATAATTATAAATATATAATTATCTATTATTGTTTATATATTATCTATTATCGTTTACCTATTGTCTATTATCTTTTATCTGTTATCTGCTATGTAGTATCTACTGTTTTATTTTGCTATTATCTACTTTTTATTGCTCATGATATACTATGAACTGTCTATTATCTAATATCTGTTGTCGATTATCTATTTTCTATTATGTTGTCTATTATCTATTATCTGTTTCATGTTATATGGTATATATTATTTGTTTATGTTATCTGTTATCTATTGTCTGTTATATGTTGCCTATTGTCTATTTCCTATAACATGTTAACAAGTATCCAACGCGGTTTCATAATGTCCCGACATACTGTCTCGAAGGTTTGAAAACAGCTGCGGAAGATTTGAAAATGACCGCCTTGCGTTGATATTCGTGGTATTAGGCGTCGGTCATGGGCGAAGTGGTCAAACCGTTTAAATCGCACTCCGAAGGTTGTGGGTTCGATTCCTGGCTACGTCGTTCGTTTCACGAGTGCATTTTTCTGGGAGACTCCTGGGGGTCGTCGCTGGAGCTACGGATACGTGCTTTGTGCGATGCTTTCGGCAGGCCATCCTGCGGATAAAGACCGAGCCATATGGGATAAAACCCGATGCAATGAAGTCGATCCACTCGACTTTTAAGACTAAGACGTCGGTCGTTCAGAAAGCAATGCCAAACTACTCAACATAAGAATTGCCTAGGAAATAACAGACATCAAACAATGCTGGTGCTTAATATGACGTCCTGAGAAGTGCACACAACTCACTTGTATTATTAAATTCCTAATGCATAGTGTCTATTGTCTAGCTGTAGTGGGTAATGCCTGGGACCAGGGCGGGAACAGAAATAGCGGAATACTTAAAAACACACAGATAAGAGAATTACAGATTGAGATGGATAATATTGGGAGATACAGGAGACAGCAAGGCGCAGGACAGCTTGTTGTGGTTGGTCTGAGGACCTATGTTGGGAGGACATGGGGGCATGGAGGGGGGACATGGAGGGGGACATGGAGGGAGAACATTGAGGGAGGACATGGAGGGAGAACATTGAGGGAGGACATGGAGGGAGAACATTGAGGGAGGACATGGAGGGAGGACATGGAGGGAGGACATTTAGGGAGGACATGGAGGGAGGACATGGAGGGAGAACATTGAGGGAGGACATGGAGGGAGGACATGGAGGGAGGACATGGAGGGAGGACATGGAAGGAGATGCAGGAGACAGCAAGACACAGAACAGCTTGTGGTTAGGTTGAAGGCCTATGTTGGGAGGACATGGAGGGAGGACATTTAGGGAGGACATGGAGGGAGGGCATGGAGGGTGGACATGGAGGGAGGACATGGAGGGGGGACATGGAGGGAGGACATGGAGGGGGGACATGGAGGGAGGACATGGAGGGGGGACATGGAGGGAGAACATTGAGGGAGGACATGGAGGGAGGACATGGAGGGAGGACATGGAGGGAGGACATGGAGGGCGGACATGGAGGGAGGACATGGAGGGAGGACATGGAGGGGGGACATGGAGGGGGGACATAGCGGGAGATGCAGGAGACAGCAAGACACAGAACAGCTTGTCGTGGTTAGGTTGAAGGCCTATGTTGGGAGGACATGGAGGGAGGACATTTAGGGAGGACATGGAGGGAGGACATGGATGGGGGACATGGAGGAGGACATGAGGGAGGACATGGAGGGAGGACATGGATGGGGGACATGGAGGGAGGACATGGAGGGGGGACATGGAGGGAGGACATAGCGGGAGATGCAGGAGACAGCAAGACACAGAACAGCTTGTCGTGGTAGGTTGAAGGCCTATGTGGGAGGACATGGAGGGAGGAGATGGAGGGGGGACATGGAGGGAGGACATGGAGGGACGACATGGAGGGGGGACATGGAGGGAGGACATGGAGGGAGGACATGGAGGAGGACATGGAGGGAGGACATGGAGGGCGGACATGGAGGGCGGACATGGAGGGAGGACATGGAGGGAGGACATGGAGGGAGGACATGGAGGGGGACATGGAGGGAGGACATGGAGGGAGGACATGGAGGGAGGACATGGATGGGGGACATGGAGGGAGGACATGGAGGGAGGACATGGAGGGGGGACATGGAGGGGGGACATGGAGGGAGGACATGGAGGGAGGACATGGAGGGAGGACATGTAAGGCGGACATGGAGGGAGGACATGGAGGGAGGACATGGAGGGGGGACATGGAGGGAGGACACGGAGGGAGGACATGGAGGGAGGACATGGAGGGCGGACATGGAGGGAGGACATGGAGGGGGGACATGGAGGGAGGACATGGAGGGGGGACATGGAGGGAGGACATGGAGGGAGGACATGGAGGGGGGACATGGAGGGGGGACATGGAGGGAGGACATGGAGGGGGGACATGGAGGGAGGACATGGAGGGGGGACATGGAGGGAGGACATGGAGGGAGGACATGGAGGGGGGACATGGAGGGAGGACATGTAGGGAGGACATGGAGGGAGGACATGGAGGGGGGACATGGAGGGAGGACATGGAGGGGGGACATGGAGGGAGGACATGGAGGGAGGACATGGAGGGGGGACATGGAGGGGGACATGGAGGGAGGACATGGAGGGGGGACATGGAGGGAGGACATGGAGGGGGGACATGGAGGGAGGGCATAGCGGGAGATGCAGGAGACAGCAAGACACAGAACAGCTTGTCGTGGTTAGGTTGAAGGCCTATGTTGGGAGGACATGGAGGGAGGACATTTAGGGAGGACATGGAGGGAGGACATGGAGGGAGGACATGGAGGGGGGACATGGAGGGAGGACATAGCGGGAGATGCAGGAGAGAGCAAGACACAGGTTGGGTTTATGGCCTATGGTCCAATGGGTCGCTTTAAAAAAAGTCGATTTTAAAAAAAATTCAAAGAACCGTGTTATTATCCCATATGTCTCAGTCTCTTTCCGCAGTGAACTGCCGAAAGTGTCGTACAATGTACGAACTCCGTAGCTCCAGCTACTATACTACCCCCAGTGGTCTCTAAAGATGCACTCGTGAACCGAAAGACGTGGCTCGGAATCGAACCCACAACCTTTTGAACCCAAGGCAGACGGCTTGACCAATTCGCCACGTAGTCCCCCAATGGGTGATGACGGGCAAAAAAATATAAAGATACATTATACAATGTCTGTTCAAAAACTTCCTCCGCACTGTTTGTTCAAACGACAACTGCAAATCCTATTCACACAGATAACATCACCTCTGTTGGCCTCATTAGTACAACACTAGAACCACGCCTGTTCTCACAATAAACCACTGTCTGTTTCCAGAACTATCCAAAACCTCTTCGGATTCAGATACGCGTTGTCCAGAGTTCAAAGTCTGACCCGGCGTATGAGGGAAATCCGACTGGATTTTGATAGGGTAATGTCTGCTGTACCGTCATCTGTGGTAATACATACTGGCATAAACATATATGTATTTTTCACTGGCAACAACTTGCAGCCATAAATATTAACAACCATTTAGTAACTATACAACACATTAAAACAGGTGTTAGACAAGCTAGTGTACTATCCTCCGATCTGTTCAACTGGCAAAGCGAAATATAAAAGACATGCCAGGAATATCGGTTGTTGTGCATAATGTAAATATGTAAACAACCTGCTTTATTCTGATGATATGGTTTTGGTCACTGAAAATGAAACGCAGTTACAAGAAATGACAGATATAATTGCTAAAGAAAGTAAAAACAAAAGACTAATCTGAATAACAATGAAACAGAAGTAATTGTTATTCAAAGATAAAGTGTATTATGCACCATGAAAGTGATTTAACTAATCTGAAACAAGTCAATGCATTTAAGTATTTTGGTAATTTAATAATAGCTGATGCAATATGCAATAAGTAAATAAAAACAGACGAACCCAAGCAAAGGCAGCATTTCATAGTATGACAAATTGTATATGTAACTGATCTATCTAAATGGAGGTGAGAACAAGGGCTCTTAAGAGTTGTGCTGAGCCAAGTGTGAAGTACATTTTGAGGTTTCCTTCCCAATGACCGATTTTTCACAAGAAAGAACAACGTAGTGCCTCGAAGTGCGATCCCTCTCAATTATAAGAATCCACCCGAGGTATTGTTGAAATTTGGCTCGCCTCCGGAGTAAACAAAACACTCAACGTCAAACTGAAGTTGGCAACGAAAATTCACAGATGCGGCTCTGACGATAAAAGCATTAAAATACACCTGTTTATTTGGGTGTATAAACAATGTTGCAATACACAATTCTTCGTCTCTATAGGGTGTCCTTAAGACAGGATCAGCACCTATTACGAGCAACTCGAATTGCCATGCTCATGTGTCCTTAACCTCTACCTCAGCGCTCATTCTGGTTTTCATTCCTGTGTTCGTTCTTTCCGTGTCAGTATCCTCTAGTTATATTCATCTCGCTCCTGGGTCCATGGTCTTTCGATCCCAGCAAGTGACTCCTCCCGTCGTCCACTTGAATATGACCTATACCTGCATACGAATATCTAATCTGGTCCACGACATTGACTCCTCAGAATATCACACACATCCGAATCCCAAGCCGGTGTCACAGCGTAATCTTTTTTGTTGACGTCTGACGCATCCCCTTAGTTTCCCTGCGCATTCTATCATTGTACCATTCGGTGCATCTTTTAGGGAAGCTCCCTTCAGCCTTTCTCAGTCTGCTGTATGTCAGTGACTGATATGTGGCACGTAGCATCATTCTTTTTTTTTTTATGGTAAGATGGTGTGCAACATTGTGAAATCTACAGAAGAATAATGGTTAGAGTGGGGACAGTTGTGTGAGTCAGAAAGTGTGCAACCTTGTGAAATCTACAGAAGAATGATGGTCCAGTATGGGGACAGTTGTGTGAGAGAAGGTGTGTCGCCTTGTGACATCTACAGAAGAATAATGGTTAGAGTGGGGACAGTTGTGTGAGTCAGTAAGTGTGCAACCTTGTGAAATCTACAGAAGAATGATGGTCCAGTATGGGGACAGTTGTGTGAGAGAAGGTGTGCCACCTTGTGAAACCTACAGAAGAATGATGGTATGTAGGTCTGTGATTTGCCACGACTATCACATTGTGTAGTGTTTGATGTGCCACGACTATCACATTGTGTAGTGTGTGATGTGCTAAGACTATCACATTGTGTAGTATGTGATGTGCTAAGACTATCACATTGTGTAGTATGTGATGTGCTAAGACTATCACATTGTGTAGTGTGTGATGTGCTAAGACTATCACATTGTGTAGTGTGTGATATGCTAGGACTATCACTTTGTGTAGGTCTGTAATATGCTAGGACTATCACATTGTATAGTTCTGTGATGTTCTAGGTCTTTCACATTTTGTAGGTCCGAATGCACGGACCAGCAAGTGACCAGTCTGTGCCTCAGTGAGTATATGACGTGCGCGGTTATCAGAACCTCGTCCGACCGCGTCCATGTCATTTTCAACGTAACCTCCTTGCGATAACACCAACCCGCCCACTAGTACTCCTATACAACTACACCTGTACATGGATCCACGGTGACATGATGGCCCAGGTGCTTCCTGCTGAAACATTGGTTCTCCTTCGATCTCCAGAACAGGCAGGGGTTTATCCTGGCCATGGTGGCTGTGGAGTAGAGACAACTTACAACAAGCAGGTACTAGAGAATATTTACACTTGTCAAGGAAAGAGGGAAGTGGCTGGCAGTGTGTGTAGTACGCCGGGGTCTCCTCCGGAAAACCAGAGGTCACATCCTTGGTAAGGTGTGGATTTGTTTTTATTTATCAGGGACACAAAAAAAAACACCCTAACCTGCACAGTTCGTCGCACGACTGCACTTGGCGGTCTTAATTTCCCAGACTCAAGTCCCACCCCCACCTCCCACCCCCGGCTCCTCCCGGTCTTACACTGCCAGGTACTACAGGCAGCAGATGACAGTTTGACAGACAGCCTAGGAAAGACAGACCACGAGGAAGGGACCTTGGCACCCCATTACATATGTTGTGATATGAATCCCTAACACTTTACATGCCGGCCACCCTGGCCTAGAGGTTAGCGGCTTTCTCCGTAATCCCGTATACTCGCGTGAGTAACTTTACGTGCACGACATTCGATGGCGGTTCTCGCCGAGTTTGGTAACTTACTGGGTATGTGAGCCGGTCGCTCAGAAATCACTGGCAAACTACTGAGCGTAATCTTGCTAAGAAATCAACATTCAGCTTAAAGATGCTGATGTTGACAGCGATGTCCTGTAAAGGATATGCGGGGGGAAAAACACTTTACATACTAAAGGCTGTATGTGCTAGGAGCCAGCTGTGCTAAGTCTTATCTGTGTGAATGTAGGTGTTGGAGCCTTCTACACCTGAGGGGGAACGGTGGCTGGATTGCTTCTATAAAACCTCAGAAGTCTTCTGGCAGGGTTTGAGCAAACACTTCGTCACCACCCGGTTCTCGGAGACAGCAAAACGTTATGTAAGCTGCCTGTCTGTCTGATTGCCTGTCTGTCTGCTTGTCAATATGTATGCTTGTCTGTCCGCTTGCTGTCTGCCTGCGTGTATGCGTGTCTGCACTTTGCGTGCATGTATCATAATTGCATGTGTCTGTCTGTCTGTCTGTCTGTCTGTCTGTCTGTCTGTCTGTCTGTCTGTCTGTCTGTCTGTCTGTCTGTTTGGCGTCTGTCTGTCCACCCGCACACGTCTAAAACACTACATATACAACATTGCTAGGATAGATTTATGGCAGGCAGCATTAGCGTGTCTGTCTATCCACCCGCACACGTCTAAAACACTGCATATATCCCTTTGCTACGCAGTGGCGTCACTGGGGTTGGTGTCACCCAGTGCGGTAAAGTCTTGGTGTCACCCCCTCTAGACTTTCACCATGGTCTTCTTCCGAGTGTTCCTGTACCATATATAATCGCATATAGTAATGTTTGTAAAATAAGTCAAAAAGTTAATAAGGACATAAGAAAGAAAACAAATTGAACAATATAACTTCAATACTTCAGGTAAAACATAAATAAAGAACTTCGACAAACTCGGACAAAGTTAAATTTTTGTTATTTTGCTATGTCTGCTTTGTCAAATTTGCAATTTTTTTTATTTTGGTGTCACCCCTTGATGGTGTCACCCAGTGCGGCCCGCACACCCCGCACCCCCCCCCCCCTAGTGACGCCTCTGTTGCTACGATAGATTTGGTAGGCAGCATTAACGTGTCTGTCTGTCCACCCGTACACGTCTAACACACTACATATACCCCATTGCTAGGATAGATTTATGGCAGGCAACATTATCGTGTCTGTCTGTCCACTCGCATAAGTCTAACACACTACACATATCCCATTGCTGGTATAGGACAACATTAGCGTGTCTGTCGGTTGTCCAACCGCACAAGTCTAACACACTACACATACCCCATTGCTGGGATAGGTTATGACAGTCAACATACGCGTGCCGACCTGCTGAGCTATGGAAACGTGTTCAGCAGGAAACTATAGACTCCCCCATTGCCTATACAAACAATAACCAACTGTTTGTGCTCTGTCTCAATACCGACCATATCATCACCATCATCTCCATCATCAACCTCATCATCAGCGTGTGCCTTGCCGAGCCTTATAGTATCTCCACCCATCTCGATGTTTGGCTTTCTGGATCAAATCTGCTGATGATGTATCCATGTCGCTCTCTCAACCCATCAGCATACTTTCTCACTGCCTGCCTCGTCTCTTCCCAGTTTCTAACGTCTCTTTTCTCGTTATATGCCCAATAAAAGCTGGTTGTCTTCTTCAGATAGTTGTAAGTTATGATCTATTGTCATTAGAGGCCAGTGTTGCAGAAACATTTATGGCGCTCGCGGTTAAACTTCCTTGCGCTGACGGCTACGTACTGGGTTTATTCCACACACGCAGTCTGTTGAGCTTAGACGTTGATTTCTCATTCGGAAATCAATTGCAAACCACTGAACGTAAAACCGCCTAGGCATTCAATCTGGGGTTGATCACGGCGTCCTGAAACAGACGCGCAACATTAAAACCGGCATCAGTGGTTTGACCACACCATTTTTCCACAGAAGTTTCCTGCTGTGGTCTGTGATGTCATAGGACCATCCTAATTAGTAGGCTTGAGAGCAGGGGGGGGGGGGGGGGGAAATAGGTGGCCAATCCTTCCGTCACTTTGTTAAGCTACGAGCCCAGGCATCGGACCCGCGTCCGACCATGCTCGTGATATTACTAGTGCAGTTCCATATCAGCTAGGGGATAGGGCAGTGCGCAGTTTCATAATTCCCCATAAACCCATTCGAGGGTCAAATTTAGCTGTAGAGCAACTCTAAGCAGGCCACCTTTCGTTGATTGCCAAGGTATGAGGCGTCAACTGTTCAGAAAGCAACCTGTTGTATTGCCAAGTAATTTGGCCAATACAATTGCCAAGTAAATCAAATACATCTAATAAATGCTGGTACTGATTGCACCGTAAATAACACGCATTTAACTGTTTATTAACCTGTTATTAGTCTCTCTCACGCAATGGTTTATTAGTTCAAGGTAATCGCCAACATTTACCACGGGAACGAGAGCCACGTCCAGTCAAGGCCTGCTCTGCTCGCATGAAGGTGACCAACTTATCCGATCAACTGATTCGGATTTATAACATGGACCTGGGTTCCCAAGTCGACCCAGCCAGAAATTGGTGCCAAGAAAATGTCACGGGTAGTAAAAGTGGCCGGTGTGACCACGTCACCCACCGAGTGCTGATTTCTTTTCTTTTCTTTTTTCCCCCGCATATCCTTTACAGGACATCGCTGTCAACACCAGCATTTTACCGCTGTCATTGATTTCTTGGCAAGATTACGCTCAGTAGTTTGCTATTGCTTTCTAAGCGACCGGCTCACTTATCCCGTGAGTTACCAATTTTCGCGCCCTGCGTTACCCTACGTGGATAAAAGGGATTACGGAGAAAGTCGTTTAACACCTAGGCCAGGGAGACCAAGCGAATGCTGATTAGTCTACACAAATATGCTGCTAGCACCACACTCCTAGTGTGCCTTAACGTGTGTACACGAATGCTTGACTTGTTGACTGTTTGCTCATCTCGATGGTCATGCCACACTAAAAAACTACCCCAATGTCTCCAACGAAACGAGCATTTGCCCAGTGATGTGTGGAAGGAACGGTGTGAAGGAGTTAATTAGGATATGTGGAGACATCGATTAGTAAGGCTGGTCACAGAATCCAGTGCAAGTAGCTAATAGGCTGATGTAGGTGAAAGAAGACTGCCCAAATCTGCCAGATCATTAGCGCGGACAAATTATATGTATACATCAGAGGGTCACTGTTGCTAGAAAAAGCAGCTGGAGTTAGTTGATGTTATAGTTGTAGTTCCTGCTGTGTTTGGCTAAGAGAATGTATTCACTTCAAGTGCCACGAGGTCCGCCAACATTCTGCCTTCAGCAGCCTTTATTGTGAATACGTTTGTAAACTACGAGAATAGGAATTGTGATTCCACAAATCATTCCGGTTGTCACAACTTGTTCCATATTTTATTTTCTCATTATGTGGTTAAAACAATAAAACTGCCTCTTTCTGTTGTTTTTGGTACGTTGTTTTTGCGACTTAGCCTCCCTCAAAATGTCCATGTTACACATTTTGGCTGTCCGAGATTTGTTCAGCATTTGTCAATAAAACTACATCTCGAAAGCCTCCAGGGATTGTTTCGCCTGTTTACTAATAGTCCAGGATTTGCAAGTTACAGGATTTTCATATTGCAGAATTCACACAATATGATTAATAATAATATCTCAAGGAATATTATATGAAAGGATAATTTGGGCAGGGGGCTTGTTTGTCCAATACATGACTCTTCAAAAATAATGTTCTGAATGTATGTATATCTGTCTCTCTATCTGTCTATTCATCTATCCATCCCTACATCCATTTACCTGTATGTCAACCCACTCACACACACACACAAACACACACGCACGCACGCAGGCAGGCAGGCACGCACGCACGCACACACGCGCGCACACACACACACATATATATAGATATATATACATGTTGTCAGGTCTTAGTCAGATATGACTGAGCTACCGTATGACAGTAGACTGTACTACCTGCTTCTGTTAGCACCCAATGTTGGGCGGCGCTTAGCAAACCCGACACCCCACATTGTGCCAACGGCTTCGGGCGGAAGAGCGCATTTGAGAGGATACAAGCCTTATCCTGGTGTGAGGAAATGCAACCTAAAGACTAAATGTCATGGCAGGGCAGACCAGGCCGTAAGCCTTGGTTAGTAACTGGTCTAGGATGGAAGCTCCGACATGCGGACAGTTAGAGCATTGCTTTGCTGATCCGGCAGCTTCTGCAGCTTGTCTTGTTCAAGACGTATTGGTGTTACCTTTCCTCTGGAGTAGACAGGCCGAGAGAGGGATCATGCTGCATGGGCAACACATGGTCTCTACATTCAGCCCATGCTTTGTGCTATGGAGAGATAACTCCATTTTACAAACTATCGTCTGTCAAGACAGCCAGGTGCCCGTCATTATATATATATATACATACTCTGAATTTGTTTCTGTCTGAGGACCCAACTGTTAGTGCTCTTCTCTCTCTCTCTCTCTCTCTCTCTCTCTCTCTCTCTCTCTCTCTCTCTCTCTCTCTCTCTCTCTCTCTCTCTCTCTCTCTCTCTCTCTCTCTCTCTCTGTAAGTTACAAAATGTATATGTACAATTTTTCTCCATTTTCTTTACAATTTTGCGACAATGCTCACGACAATCGTCAATAATGTTTATGTGTGTAAAGTGTGGGAGTTTGATCATAATAGTAGGTTGGGGGGGATCGGGGGATGTGTGTGTGGGTGGGCTCAGGATGTGTGGGTGGGCGGGGTGGGTTTGTGTGGGTGGGCGGGGGATTTGTGTGTGGGTACGTCCGGGATGTATAGGTTGGCGGGGAGATGTGTGTGTGGGTGGGGATGTGTGTTTGGCTAGGTGGTTGTGTGTGAGTGGGTGGAGGAGGATATGTTGGTGGATGATTGATGGTGGGTTATGGGGTGGGTGGGGGTATATGTATGGGTGGGGAGATGTGGGTGTGGGGATATGTGGTGGGTGGAAGATGTGTGCAGGTGGGGGTGGTTGTGGGTTTGGGAGTGTTTGTGAGGGATGTGTATGGGTGTGGGATGTTTGGGTGGATGGGTGGGGAGTGTATGTGGGTGAGATATGTGTGGGGGATGTATGTGGGTTGGGGAGGGGTGCATGATGGGTGTGGGTGATGGATTTGGAGATGTGTGTGTGGGTGGGGGATATGTCTGGCTGGGTGGGGGTGTGTGGCTGGATGGAGGATGTATGTGTGGGTAGTGAGGGTGATTGTAGTCGGGGAATGTGTGGATGGGTAGGAGATGTGTGGGGAGATGTGTGTGTGGGTGAAGGATGTGTTTTTGGGATGTGTGTGGGTGTTGTGTTGTGTGGGAGGGGAGCTGGGTGTGGATAAATGATGTGTGTGTGGGTGGGTGAAGGTGTTGTTGGGGTTGCTGGTGGGTGAAGGATGTGTGTGAGGGTGGGGATGTGTGCTTAGATGGGTGGTTGGGGTGTGTGAGTCTGGGTGGGTAGATAAGAGTTGTACGTGTTGATGAGTGGGTAAGGGATGTGTGGGTGTTAGTGGTTGAGGGATAAGTACGTGTGTCTAGGGATGTGTGAGGGGATGAGTGTATGAGTTGGGGATATGTGTGTGGGTTGTGTGTGTGCGTGGATGGGAGGTGTGTATTTGTGAATGGGGGATGTGTTGGTGGGTGGGGATGTATGTGAGGGATGTGTGTATGGGTGGGGAGATTGTGCGTGGGTGGTGATGTGTGTATATGGGTAGGGGTGTGTTGTTAAGGGATGTGTGGCTGGGGGATGGGTGGATAGAGGATGTGTGGTTGGGTAGAGGATGTGTGGGTAGGTGATTGTATATGAGTAAGGGTGTGTGGTTAAGGGATGTTTGGTTGGGGGATGGGTGGGTAGAGGATGTGTGGGTGGGTAGAGGATATGTGGGTGGGTGAGTGTGTGCAGGTTAGGAGATGGTGGGGGATGTTTGTAGGTGTGGGCTCGGGATCTGTAAGTGGGCTGGGGGAGATGGGAGATTATGTGGGTGGGTGCGGAATTTGTGTGTGGGTAGGTGCGGAATATGTGAGTTGACGGGGAGATATGTGTGTGGCTGAGGAATGTGTGTTTGGCTGGGTGGGTGGAGGTGTATAGGTGGAGGAGGATATGTGGGTGAGTGATTGTTGGTGGGTAATGGGACGGGTAGAGGTTATGTGAGTGGATGGGGAGATGTGTGTAGGTGGGGGATGTGTGGGTTATTGGATGTATGTGTGCTTGGGGTGTGGGTGGATGGGATGTGTGGTGGGTGAGAGGTGTGTGTGGGTGGGGAGATGTGTAGGTGTAGGGATGTGGTGGATGGGTGGGGGGAATTTATGTGTGCGTGGGTTATGTGTGTGGTTGGGTGGGGGAGTTGGAGTGAATGGGGGATGTGTGGGTGGGTGGTGGATGTGTCTCATAACATAGTAATATGCATTGTTTATGTTTACAAAATTCATGTGAGAATGTTTTTTCCTATGCACTATTGATGAAAGAAAAATGAGTGAATGGAAGGGCCGAATGTAAGACGGGCCTGCGTGCCCAATTTGTTACTTTTTGAAAATAAAGTCTGTTCGTTCTGTTCGTTCTCTCTCTCTCTCTCTCTCTCTCTCTCTCTCTCTCTCTCTCTCTCTCTCTCTCTCTGTTTATCTGTCTGTCTGTCTGTCTCTCTCTCTCTCTCTCTCTCTCTGTTTCTCTCTCCCTCTCTCTCTGTTTCTCTATATCTCTCTCTCTCTCTCTCTAGCTGTGTAAGTAGGTACCGGTATGTGTTTGTGTGTATCTATGTGCGTATGTGTGTTTATGCGTGTAAAGAGTAGTGAAGGCAACACCTGAGATAGACAGAAATCAATAATGTTTATGTGAATCGACGGTAATGTCTGCAGGTGAATGAGATGATTGACAACATCAAAGAAGAGATGAAAAAGATGATTGAAGAGGCCACGTGGGTGAATGAGTCGACCAAAAATGAAGCGATTATAAAGGTTGGTATCTACCTCATCATCATCATCATCATCATCATCATCATCATCATCATCATCATCATCATCATCAAAATGATCATAATTAAACGCCTTGCCGACTTGGGTATGCGGTCATGTTTCTCCACATCCTCCGATCTCCAATGGCATGTATCAGTTCGTGTGCTGACTCCAAACCGTGCCATTACGCAAGACTCAAGAATTTTCTCGCACTGTTTTCCTCTAATTCTTTGTCTATAAGTTTTTTTTTCAGTTGTCACAACATGTTCCAGTTTGGATCTTCTCATAATGTAGTCAGACAACGATGAATACCACTTTCTGATGCTTGTGATTAGTCGTTTTTGCCATTTAGCCTCCCTCAAATTGCCCAGATTGCTCATGTTGAGCTGTTCATTGAATTTCCAGCATTCTTCTATAAAATCACATCACCAAAGCCTCTAGGAATTTTCTGATATGTTGGTATATATATATATATATATAAAATCCTGTCAACATTGTATTCTTTTGATGGTTGTAATTCGTGTCATGAATTAACTTTCTCCTGTCACCCATGCCATGAATTACCTGTATCATTATCATCAGTGTCACGTATTATCTTTATCCTGTCATTATCATCCGTGTCACGTATTATCTTTATCCTGTCTTCTATGCTATATATTAACTTTGTCATGCTATCCGTGTAATGTATTATATTTATCATGTCACCCGTTTAATGTATTATCTTTATCATATCATCCGTGTTATGCATTACATGCATCCTGACATTCATGTCCAGGATTACTTGTATCCTGTCTCCCATGCCATATTTGATATTTCCCAATATTCCATATACCATACTACATCTATCCTGTGTCATTTTTGTTTCGTCATTTGCGTTTTTAAATTGTATATTAGTTTATCTAAATACCGCGTTCAACCCCTGTTGGTATTTATTTAGATCTACTGTGTTCGTTTGTTTTTAACGATGTCAGATAATTACGCCTGTTTCTTAATTCGTGTATGTTGAACAACTGTGTTGTCATACCGTTCCCATCAATCTTCTCTACAGGAACATGTACGCTTTTCTATTTCCTCTGATATCGTTCAATATTCTTGCAATGTCTTGTTTAATTGTTACACCCCTTGAATACTCTGGGTACCCTTCGCCTACCTGTGGGTGCTGGATTGGGTATGTTTACACTGAAACACCTGAACCTCATGGAGAAAGCATTATCAATCTAGGCCTAAATGTGTTTCTGGTCCGTTCATTTTAAACCCTTATTTGTTCGTTCGCTCGCTTAAAACTAAATCGAACTTCATGCACGTGCTACAGCAGTGGTTCTCAACCTTTTTTTTTTTTTTGGGCCCATGCCCCCCTTTGCCATATGTTCAGAACGTCATTCCCTTCCCCCCTTTCGAATTTCCTCCCTATAAATCCCCCCTCCACCCCACCCTTACACAGTATACATAACAATGGAAGCTAAATTTAATAACACATACTAGAACAAGTCTAGACATCTACATAAAACGTGATTTGCGGGTCTACTTACGTTATAAAACGAATTTAATTAGAGCGGGGAGTACAGAACCGTAAAATGTAGAGAGAAAACAAATATCAAGTAACTGGTTCTTGTATTAACGCGATCTTGAAATAATCTTAATCCCCCCCCCCCCCTCTTCTCCATGGAAACCCTAGAATTCACCCCTGGGGAGGGGGGATTCCCCACCGGTTGAGAACCACTGTGCTACATCGTCTAGTGCACTGGACCGATTTTTGCGTGTGGATTAGCTTTCCCTACTGCCAGTGTCCCGTGCCGTCAGGCGAACCCACTCCAACTTCAGAGGTACGTGTAATTTCTGTCCCCAAGTCAAGAACAAGAAGCCAACCGTGTAGTCCAACTTACCGGTGTAGAAAGTGAACCTGCTACCTTGGCATCAGCACACCGGATGTTTAAGTGCTAGTGGGTTCAACTCCTACACCGGTCAATTGGACTAAAATGTTGACTTTTCGTTATAGACTTTGGGATGTAAATTACAAATATCTCTGGAGTTAGAATGGGTTCGTCTGATGGCGATGGGCACGTTGTCAGCGACTTGTGCGCTGCAGATTCTCGAGACTCCGCTACTTTCGCACTGCACAAAATAACAATTCATGACATTTGCGAAAGGAATGCAATTTATTCAGAGCCGACATTTGGATGGCTCGACGAGCGTTGTACTTCATCATCATATACAACATGAATGCATTAACGTGATAATAGATGATGCTAGTATATCACAATCTAAATGAACAGCCCTATGTTTGCCTATGGCCTAGAAAGCTATCGCATTGGTCAAGGATACGTCTGCTCTCTCTACCGTCTCCAGTCAGTCTGTCCACACGCTACACATTGCGTGGACAAGCACGGACACTTTACTCTCCGTGCAGTAGCCCTTATTGCGTGCATGGTCTTGCCAGCACGCTGGCTGGTGAGTTCGAGTAACCCGCCATATCACGGTTACTCGCAAGGACCAGCTACCCAATTGCTTGGGGAAAGCCTTCGCTCATCTGTGCTCATCGACCTCTGGTCTGACACAAATGTGTCTCCTTGTGAGGCTATTAATAGTACTCGGTGTCTCTCTTCTGTCCGGTGTCTCCCTACTAGCCTAGTGTTAACTCATTACTTCTTTAAGCCCTTATTGGGGATGCTGACAGGGTCCCCTCCTCTCCGCGAAGTGTTACTTCCCTTTTTCTAATGTTTGTAACACTTCTGGTCACAAAAGAAAAATTGGTTGTCCCAATTTTGTCAGATCTCCAATAAGTATAGAACTTTCTAGTTTGGGGATAGAACAATATCTTTTACCTTCATTCACAGTGTTCTATCTTTTCACTTGGCTAATTCAGTAGCTCATGTCTCAGTATAGTTGGTTCTATAGATATCTTTGGGATAGGTAGTGAACCGGAAACCGTTGTCTTCTGACTTATGTCCTGGCTTCTGTCGTTTGACCCTATGTCTTTTGACTTTCACCTATTGACTTCCGTCTTGACCTGTTCCTCCAATAGCCCGAAATGACAACCCACACACAAGTTGACTCTATTATGAGTACAACACATGAGCACAAAGTGTTCATGTTCCCATTAATATCCCCTCCAACTCTATACACACAGCTCTACTGTTCACCTTCTTGCTTCCGCATGTGAAAAAGCTATATTCACTGTTACATTTAGGTTTCTAATAGTTTATTGTGTCCCCTGAATTTAGAGGTAATGTTCTTTGAATTGAATGGTGTGTGTATCTTTTATGTGTTCGTTTTCCTGTTTGTTTGCGTGTTTTCTAATAAACTAAAGTGTACTTAACTCTCTAACGTGTGTATGCGTTAGTGTACTAAATGTGTGTGTTCCTTCGAGCGCCGCAAATCGGTTTATTGTGGTTACAAACGTTCGTTATTTTTATTTGTGACCACAACTCCGCTTTCTGAAGCTCAAAGTACGTTCTCTATATACTCTGTTAAAGTGTGGCTGTAACACACATAAAAAACTCAACAACACATTGGATACACAGATGACACAGACAAGTCAAATAAGACGTTTTCAGCGGTGGAAAAAAAAAATTTCCGCTGTCTTTCTCTCTCGCTCTCTTTCTTTCAATGTTTACTAAGTTTTTCGCATTCTCTCCTCGCATTTTCTCTTCTTCCATACATCTTTCATACCCTTTCATACTGTTCTTCGCTCAATCATTCTTTCGTCATTAAAATATGTTTCATAGCATTACATACATAAGCATTATATATACAATAAATGATTGGCTGAATTATAACAGTAATCACGCCAAATGACTGTGCGTTTTGTTTGCACGCGTCATGTCTATACAAAAATATACATAGTTATTAGGATGGTTTGTTACCGATCCTGTTATAGTAACTTTTATAATTTGGTGTGCTGACCTAAATTACCCCAAAGGGAAATAATTTAATACTACTTTCATTTGAGAAAAATGGGTTAATTACCTTAAAGTGTTATTTATGAAAAGGATGATATTAATTTCTAAATGATTGGGTTAGTTTTGAAATGATGTTTTAGATAAATGCATGTATAAATAATTATGATTATATGTTAATAAACTAATATAAGATCTAACAATTGCATTTGTATAATGGATGTTTTAATAAATGGATTATTAATTAAATGATGGTGATTTCTAACTACGCAAATAAGCAAATAAAGTTATATATGCATTTACACAATTTGCAATAGAATAAATAATAGAAAAATGAAGTTATAGATACTGTAAATAAAATAATAATGTACATATATCACAGTTACGTTTCTATATCTAATGACACTAAGACGAAGTCCTCCTCTGCGTTGTAAAGATGGAGCAATCCTCTTTGTAGACTATTATAACATAGTTCATTCCGGCAAAGTTTCTTATGCTCTCATTGAAGGATAGTGTATGAATATAGTTGCCTACTACATTATGTAGGTTTGTAGATAACCCTAGAATGTTATTCGGGGTCTAAGCGTTGGTTCAATATATTCTAGATTCGGGGTCTAGCCTGGGTTCACTGTCTTCTTGGCATTGGTTCATATATACTGACCCATGTGTGTATCAGCGCATGTTAATTCTGCGTCTGTCCGTTACACTTCTTATTGCACTGTTATATTCACACAAATTATATATCTGGCGATGATAACGCACTTACGATATGTCTTACTCACCACATATGGCACTGGGTTATCTAATATTACAGTGTCACTGTTTCTTGTGGTGTATGGTCGATCCCTTCCTGTAACGCAGGTATTTGAATGGATGATGGACGACTCAAAATGTCTGCAATCGTATTTAATCTCCCTTTTAAATATTGGATGGTAAATGTGTAATTTTGGAGAATTAAAGCCCACCTGTAAATTATATTGTTGGTAGGATGTCCAGATTGCATCACAGACAATGGAGAGTTATCGGATTGGATTACAAACTGTGCTCCTGCCAAAAATCTGTGAAACTTTCTCACGCAATAGATCAAACTAAGGCCCTCCAGTTCTGATGCTGAGTATCTTCCTTCAGCAGGAGTAATCTTGCAACTTACGTACATTACGGGGTGGAACGTCCCGTCGTAGAACTGTCCTAGTATCCAAGATATGGATATGGCACTCGCATCTGTGCGTGGCGTTGGTTTCATGTAGATGTTCCTGATTGTTAACTGGCAATGTCTGGACTTTATATCCCTACGGTTGTTCCAATGACTCGTGGTTTCTGTAAGTGTGCTGTTTTCAAAATAGTTGTGTCCGTGTTGATATACCGTGCTAAAGTGAAATCACATCGGTTGTGTTGTCAAATGACGCTTTTGCGTGACGTGTTTCCGCTATGCTATCATGGGGCAATTGTTGCTAATACTTTTGGTGTCTAAAATCTTATCTTTTTGGCATCAACAATTAGTTTAGGAGATCAGCATGGCCGAATTGATAAGAACGCGTTTTCTTAAACATCCGGTGCGCTGATGCCGATGTAAGGGATTCAGCCCCTACACAGGACAGCTGGACTAAAATGTTGACCTCTTGTCCTTGACATGGGGACGTAAATTACAAGTACCACTGAAGTCGGAGTGGGTTCGCCTGATGGCGAGGGACACTTAATAGGGAAAGCTAATCCACACGCAAAGTTCAGTCCAGCATCACTAGAAGTAGTGTGTATGGACTACTTTTGAGTTCAAAGCGAGCGAGCGCAAATAAATAAATAATAAAAAAATAAATAAATAAACAAACATTTATTATTTCATATGTGAGCAACCTAGCATATGCATGTATGATACTTATCAATGACAATGCTACCATATGAATGTTTCAGCTGGCGGCCACCAAGCGAAAGACTGGCTACCAGGATGATGAGTTTGAGGAAGAAGACATTGAAAGGATCTATGAAAACGTGAGTGGTTTTAATCTGTGTTAGAGAAATCAGGAGCCACAGTGGCATAGTGGTTAGTTGGCACATCTGCCAAATAAACGTTTAATCCTCAGGAAAAATTAATTGTGATCCTTGCGACACTGGAGTCGATCCAGCCTCATTTAAATGACTACCAGACAAGAAACACGGAGAAGTACTAAAATAATTAATAATAAACAACAAACATTCATTAACTGCTGCCTGCGCGGAATAGTGGGGACATTTTGATATGACAGAATCACCAATGTAGAGCTCATGGAGTAACCTAATCACATCCCAGTGAACCAAGTGATGTGGAAAAGCCACTGGCCCTGATTCGGACAACCACCGACAAAATCTGAGGACATTATAACTGGAAAAACGTGTGGTCTGTCCATTGGTCCGTTATTTGATATGAAGCAACCTTGAAGAGTGTAGATATGAATGCATTAGAGCAGTGGTACTCAACCGGTGGGGACTTTCTCCCCCCCCCCTCCCCAGGGAGGAATTTTGGGGTTTCCAGGGGGGGGGGGGGATGAAAATTATTTCATGATCGCGTTAATACAAGAACCGATTACTTGATCTTGTTTTTCCCTTCATACTTTATGGTTCTGTACGTCTCAACCTTCTAAAATTCATTTTATAAAGTAAGTAGACCCACGAATCACGTTTTATGTGAACGTCTAGACTTATTTTAGTATGTGCTTCCATCATTACGCATACTGTGTAGGGGCTGGAGGAGGGATTTTTAGGTAGGAAATACGAAAGTGGGGGGGGGGGGGGGGACAATGACGTTCTGAAAATATGGTGAATGGGGGCACGGGCCAAAAAATGTTGAGAACCACTGTATTAGAGGCAATTATGTAATGGTTTCTGCTTGTCTTTACCAACGTGCCTGAGTCTAAACAGATTGAGTGTCAAACAAATTGTATATCTGGACCCAAAAAATATGAATGGCAGAGAATGGGATGTATGTATGTGTCACAGTTATGACCTAAAAGTTGTTAATAAATTACCAAATGTGTTGTATTAAATATCAAATTAAATAAAGCTGCTTATGGAAAATTACTATATTTATATTTTATTGAGATAACATGTCGAAATAACAACATTTCAGCGATATAAGCCTTTGGCAGATGTGGGAATTTGCTTAAGACTATTAATAACCCCATGGCACTTCATAATATAAAGAGAGTGGGAAGGGAGGGGATTGTGAAGAGATGGGGTTGTGAAGGGAGTTACCCAATCCCGCTTACCAGGTTAGAAATCAGCGGTAGGCAATGTAGATGGAAGCTGACAGCCGTGAATTGGTTGGGTGCTGGCAGCCGTGTATTCGTTGGAAGCAGGCAGCCGTGAATTGGTTGGAAGCTGGCAGTCGTGAATTGATTGGAAGCTGACAGTCGTGCTTTGGTTGGGAGCTATCAGCCGTGTATTGGTTGGAAGCTTGCAGTCGTGCATTGAATTTCTCCATGCTATGATTATCGATCATTCAAAAACCAATAGAAAACCACTAAATATAAAATGACATAGACAATCACAAACAGTCAATCAAAGCTGACGTGATTGCCACGTCCTGCTAAGGAAACGCAAATAACTTTCTTAGCGTACTGTAAAATTATGTCTGTCACTGGTAACTCTTCTGTTAGTCTCGGACTGTTAGTAATAATTTTGAATAACGAAGACACAAACAATAGATTGCTCAATTTGTTGCCTGGCATATTTTACTGCATCTCGTCATGTGCATACTGCAGAATTCACACAATATAAAGTAAAATAACTAGATAAATCCTTCAAGCTGAAATATACACATGTTCGCACAGTAATGTCAATTGTCTATCACGGTAATTTTAACCTGACTATCATGTCTTTCTGTTTGCATAAAACTGGCATATGTAGATTAATCATCATGGCTTCTGCATACTTTAACAAGGAAACAACACGCGAAAGGCACTATCTCTATCAATCAAATGGCCGGTTTCCAACACATGCCGTGCAATCAACGAAACTGGAAGTTTCTAGTGTGACGGCATCGTTAGACCTGTGCGTAGTATCTTGTCAATCCAATTCGGTATGTCTTTAACCACTCTGTTTTTCAACTGCCTCTCTCAGAGTGCTGCCACTCAGAGTAATTTAACACATAGTAATTGGATTGACAAGATAATAAACATAGGCCAAAGGAGGCTACACACCACAAACTTCGCACCACGTCAATTGGACGGTACATTTTGGAAACCGGCCATTTTATTGATAGAGACGGTGCCTTTCGCGTTTTGTTCAATACATAAAGTAGCCGCTGCCATGCAGCACTTCAGAATGAGACACATAATTTAAAGTGAAAAGAACCCGAAGAGTTAATCTCGAAGCAGCAGACGGCAAGGGTTGCCAAGTGACGTCGCTATGTGAAACACGTCAATATATAATACGTCATGAACCGGCTAGTTAGGTCTGGGGCTGATAGAAACAAGTCGGCATAAAATTGTACAGTGATGAATTCTTATCGTGTGTGCTTTCAGAAGAAGTAAATGGAAGAAGTAAACAACCATTTGTGTAAGCTAGGTAAATAAGGCATACTCTGGAATTAGCACGGATGGTCGGCAATAAAGATTTAGACCAAAATTCGAGAGAATGGCTCAGTGCTAGCAAATTATCAACAGACATGGTTTCTCGTAAGTAGTTATTGTTAGGATAATCGGCAAGGACGCACATTAGATAAACACGATACACGGTTGGCGAATTATCTTGACATTCTGCTAATTAACTGTATACATATTTGGACACGCCAATGATTATTAATATTATACGTATGCTTATTAACATGGCACAGGCCCTCCCATCAACATGGGAACGGTGACCTTTTTCTATGACGTAACAAATTTACGCAATTAAAGGTCGAATGGAAAGAAATGTCAGCCTTCCTTTCCTTAAGTCATTTAATGTTCATTGAGTTTGCTCCTGTTACACTGCCGGACTGTTTGAATAGACAATGAGCTGGAAAAAGGGAAATAGCATTCTGGCACCCACTTGTTGAAGTTTGCAGAAGCCATAATGATTAGTCTACATAGGCCGGTTTTGTGCAAACAGAAAGTCATGATAGTCATTTTAAAATTACTGTGGTAGACAACTGCCATTGCTGTGCTAATATGTGTATATTTGAGCTTGAAGGTTGTATATAATTATCTTACTTTATGTTGTGTGAAATCTGCAGTATGCACCTGGTGAGATGCAGCGAAATATGCCAGTGCCAGGCAATAAATCGCGCAAACTATTGTTTGTGTCTTCGTTATTCAAATTCACTACGGAAAAACATTGTTTTGATATTTGTAAAGACATTATATCCTGTGCTGGACAGCTGACCATGATAGAAGGCAATTACTACAGCAACCGATTTCTTGGCAACATCCTAATTCGCAAGGGAATACTAGCCTCATTAAGGAAGCCAGTAAATCGAGACAAGTAAGAGAAAGTGATAGTAAAAGCTAATGATATTCTTCTTCTTCTTCTTCTTCTTCTTCTTCTTCTTCTTCTTCTTCTTCTTCTTCTTCTTCTTCTTCTTCTTCTTCTTCTTCTTCTTCTCTTCTTCTTCTTCTTCTTCTTCTTCTTCTTCTTCTTCTTCTTCTTCTTCTTCATAATCATCATCATCTTCTTCTTCTTTGCCACCTCCTCCTACTTCTCCTCCTCTTCTTCTTTATCTTCCTCTCCCTCCTTCTTCGTCCCTGCCTCTAAGCCTTCACCTCTTCATGATCTTTTTTACCTTATCTACTACTTCCTGCTATTCAACATCTAGAAATATCGAGACTTTGTAGGCGAACATCTGGTTGGGAAAGTGATTGCCGATTCCATCCAGGATGAACTGTATGTTTTGTAGAGGACTTTTGTGTTGGCATTCTGGCGACGGCATTGTGTACAATGAAGTGTTTTTACATCTGTCCGGGGTTGTTTTATTGCGTAACTGCATTTCGGAGAAAAAATGGCGTGCCTGGCTAGAAAACATCTAGGAACGGAACAACAACATCTAGAAACATCCAGACTTTGTAGGCGAACATCTTCTTCTTCTTCTTCTTCTTCAGCATTCCGAGCCATTGAGGTTCTTTGCTGCAAATACAATCTGTCTCCATTCGTCTCTCTGGTGGACCTTCTCTTGCCAGTCGTTGATTCCAAGTGCTTGTAGGTCTGTATGTATATTATCTCTCCACCGCCTTCTTGGTCTACCTCGGGGTCTACGGTCATTTATTTCCTGAGTGTAAGCGAGTTTTGTTTTCCTATTATCTTCCATTCTTTCTATATGCCCCAGCCATTGTAGTCTATTAGCCTTCATGATACCAGTGATTAGCGGGGACTTAAACAAATCATAAATGTCTTTGTTACTTCTTCTTTTCCACTCTCCACTTTGTGTATCCCTAATGGGTCCAAAGATGCGTCTTAAAATTTTGTTCTCAAAGGTTTGTAACAAGGCTTCGTCTCCTTTCGTTGCACTCCAGGTTTCAGAGCCATACAGCACAACTGGTCTGATCAGTGTTTTGTATATTGTGATTTTGGTGTTACGAGATAGCGCCTTTGATTTTAGTAGATGTTGTAGTGCATAGTATATCTTATTTCCAGAGTTGATTCTAGTTTGTATTTCTTCCCTTATGATGTTGGAGCAGTTGAAGATTGTACCCAGGTATTTGTATGTTTCCGTTCTTTTAATGGTCATATTATCTATTTGTATGTGGCCAGAGTTTTTAGCCATTCCGTCTCTTGAAATTACAATATATTCTGTCTTATCTTGGTTGATAACCAGCCCCATCTGTTGGGCTTTTTCCTTTAAGTGAGTCAATATTTCTAATGTCTTTTGTTCACTTTGCCCTATAATATCTATATCATCTGCATAACCAAGCAGCTTGGATGTTCCTCCAATATCACATTCCTCCTTTACCTTCCTTACAACTTTCTCTAGAGCCAGATTGAAGAGTAGCGGCGATAGTGCATCACCCTGTTTCAAGCCAGATGTTATTTGGAAGGGGTCTGATTTCCTGCCTTTATATGTTACTATATTATAAGTATCTTCCATGCATAGTTTGGTCATGTTAATTAACTTCCTTGGTATTCGTAGGCGGACATCTGGTTGGGAAAATGACTGCCACTTCCATCAAGGATTAACTGTATGTTTCGTAGAGGACTTTTGTGGTGACATTCTGGCGGCGGCATTATGCACAGAGTGCCTGAGCGGGCTGTTGTTTGTCGAGACCTCTGTCTTTTCCACTTTTAAGCATAGGGGAGTGGGGAGCAATTTATGTGATATTCACTGGCACAGGAATGAACCATATTGGGGACGACCCGTTGCTGTTATGTCGGAACCGCGACTAACTAACTAACTAACTAACTAACTAACTAGCTAACTAACTAACTCACTCACTCACTCACTCACTCACTCACTCACTCACTCGCTCGCTCGCTCGCTCGCTCGCTCACTCACTCACTCACTCACTCACTCACTCACTAACTCACTCACTCACTCACTCACTCACTAACTAACTAACTTACTTACTTACTAACTAACTAACTAACTAACTAACTAACTAACTAACTACCTACCTAACTAACTAACTAACTAACTAACTAACTAACTAACTAACTTACTAACTAACTAACTAACTAACTAACTCACTCACTCACTCACTCACTCACTAACTAACTAACTAACTAACTAACTACCTACTAACTAACTAACTAATTAACTAACTAACTAACTTACTAACTTACTAACTAACTAACTAACTCACTCACTCACTAACTAACTAACTAACTAACTAACTAACTAACTAACTAACTAACTCACTAACTAACTAACTAACTAACTAATTAATTAACTAACTAACTAACTAACTAACTAACTAATTAATTAACTAACTAACTAACTAACTAATTAACTAACTAACTAACTAACTAACTAACTAACTAACTCACTCACTCACTCACTCACTCACTCACTCACTAACTAACTAACTAACTTCTGTTAGTCTCGGAGGTGCTGGTCATGTCTGTTTTTGAGTATGCGATAGCGATCCTGACTCTCAGCCGTAACTAACTAACTAACTAACTAACTAACTAGCTAACTAACTAACTAACTAACTAATTAATTAACTAACTAACTAACTAACTAACTAACTAATTAATTAACTAACTAACTAACTAACTAATTAACTAACTAACTAACTAACTAACTAACTAACTAACTAACTCACTCACTCACTCACTCACTCACTCACTCACTAACTAACTAACTAACTTCTGTTAGTCTCGGAGGTGCTGGTCATGTCTGTTTTTGAGTATGCGATAGCGATCCTGACTCTCAGCCGTAACTAACTAACTAACTAACTAACTAACTAGCTAACTCTTATTTGTCGGAGAATTTGTTCTATATCTCTCCTCCAACTCCATGTATATTGTAGGAAAAAGTTAGCTGCATACCATTTACAAACGTAGCAGTCAACTCCAGCATTTTATTAACTGTGTGTGGTCTCTTGGAAAGTTTTCGTTCAATATGTTGCCATTGATTTTTGAACGAATCGGAACTCATACCATTTATACACAACCCAACGCAAGTCGGTCTTCAGCCAAATCGCCCGCAGCTGTGTTTCGAACGCGGTGTGCGGAATTACGAACTGCATCCGAAAATCTCTCGCCACGGATCCGGCATTCATAGAAGTGAAGGAATTAAATTGAGAGCAGAGTACAGACAAGACAATATACCCAATTACATCTTTATGTACATGCACTAGGATACGAACACACTGCATCAAATAAAGGCACTGCCTCGATGAAGCAATAACTTACTTCTGCGAATGGACAACTAGACACTTTTAGAAAATGTGTCTTCATTAACTAGGTCCACCATCCAGCTCAGCCAACACATTTTTGTTTTTAGGCCAGGGATAACCAACAACGCCTGTGTATAATTAAATAGTGCATTTGATTACGACTGATTATGTTGTGTTAACTGGGTTGCCGTATGCAGTAATGTGCGGCTGCTGGTTTTCTGGTAACTGCTGTTTCCATCGACGATGAACTGTATATTTCTTGGCCGACTTTTATGTTGGCATTTCAGCAGCGGCATTATGCATAGTATACCTGTGCGGTCTGTTGGCTTGTCGAGACTCCTGTCTGTTCCACATTTTTAACATGGGGCAATGAGGAGCAATTTATGTGATATTCACTGACACAAGAACGGAACATAATGGGGCGACCCTTTGCAGTGAAGTTGGAACCGCGACTAACTAACTATGTTGTATTATACACAGGTGGGACAACCCTCCCTATGACGTTAACGCATATTACTCTACGGACAACAACGAGCTAGGTTTGTGAATCTCATCTCATCTCATCTCATCATGTTCCTCTTGTACCTTGCGGTGTAGAGGTGAAGTATAAACATCCTGAGAGTGCCCGATTATTGGCTTCATGTATCGATATTCCCATGGACTCTGTTATTCCCTGCGTCCAACGTTTACGTGGTCGGCCTCTTCCTCTGTTTCCATCTGGTCTGTACACTATTGCTGTTTGTGAATGTCGACTGTTATTGCTTTGTTAATAGATTTAGTAACTCTCTTTTTCACATTTCGTGTGTTCGAATCTCGTTTCTGGTGGGACTTTTATTTGATTGATATGTGCTCCAAGGCTGACCCAGCCCACAGTGGCTGCCAGTGTCTATTTTGGGAAGTAAAGGCGAAGGGCGCGACACTAATCACATCACCTGTTGGTTGGTATATTTGTCTGTCTGCCTGCCAAACTATCTGTCTGTCTACATGTCTAACTACGTGTTTGTCTGTCTATCTAACTGTCTGCATGTCGGTATGCCTGTCTGTGTGTCTGTCTACATGTCTGTCTGTCTAGATGCATGTCTGTCTGTCTGTTGAGACACTTTGAAAATATAGTTCGTTCGTTCATTCTGTCTGTTCATTCTGTCTATTTATCGTTCTGTTTTACAACATGCCGTCCAGTATCTATAATCTCTTGACTTGTGCACATACATCACAATGTTTCCACTTATACATGTACACATATATCCCAATGTTTCCACTTATACATGTACACATATATCTCAATGTTTCCACTTATACATGTACACATATATCTCAATGTTTCCACTTATACATGTACACATATATCCCAATGTTTCCACTTATACATGTACACATATATCTCAATGTTTCCACTTATACATGTACACATATATCACAATGTTTCCACTTATACATGTACACATATATCCCAATGTTTCCACTTATACATGTACACATATATCCCAATGTTTCCACTTATACATGTACACATATATCCCAATGTTTCCACTTATACATGTACACATATATCCCAATGTTTCCACTTATACATGTACACATATATCCCAATGTTTCCATTTGTACATGTGCACATATATCACAATGTTTCCACTTATACATGTACACATATATCTCAATGTTTCCACTTATACATGTACACATATATCACAATGTTTCCACTTATACATGTACACATATATCCCAATGTTTCCACTTATACATGTACACATATATCACAATGTTTCCACTTATACATGTACACATATATCCCAATGTTTCCACTTGTACATGTGCACATATATCCCAATGTTTCCACTTGTACATGTGCACATATATCCCAATGTTTCCACTTATACATGTACACATATATCCCAATGTTTCCACTTATACATGTACACATATATCCCGATGTTTCCACTTATACATGTACACATATATCCCAATGTTTCCACTTGTACATGTGCACATATATCCCAATGTTTCCATTTGTACATGTGCACATATATCCCAATGTTTCCACTTATACATGCACACATATATCCCAATGTTTCCATTTGTACATGTGCACATATATCCCAATGTTTCCACTTATACATGTACACATATATCCCAATGTTTACACTTATACATGTACACATATATCCCAATGTTTCCACTTATACATGTACACATATATCCCAATGTTTCCACTTATACATGTACACATATATCCCAATGTTTCCACTTATACATGTACACATATATCCCAATGTTTCCACTTATACATGTACACCTATATCCCAATGTTTCCACTTATACATGTTCACATATATCCCAATGTTTCCACTTATACATGTACACATATATCCCAATGTTTCCACTTGTACATCTGCATATAAATCCTAATGTTTCCACTTGTTCATCTGCATATAAATCGCAATGTTTCCACTTGTTCATCTGCATATAAATCCTAATGTTTCCACTTATACATCTGTATATAAATCAAAATGTTTCCACTTATTCATCTGTATATAAATCACAATGTTTCCACTTGTACATCTGCATACACATCATAATAATTCCATTTGTACATCTGCATATAAATCACAATGTTTCCACTTGTACATGTACACACACATCACAATGTTTCCACTTGTACCTATGCACATACATTACAATGTTTCCACTTGTACATCTGCATACACATCATAATTATTCCATTTGTACATCTGCATATAAATCACATTGTTTCCACTTGTACATGTGCATATAAATCACAATGTTTCCACTTGCACATGTGCACAAACATCACGAATTTTCCCACTTGTACATGTAAGCTGGATAAACGCCATGTAACAATTATAAGAATATGAAAGGGAGACTGACAGAGGGCCGTGAGGAGAGTCGTGTAATAGGTTCTCGAATGTTTCAGTGTTTCATGCCGGGTTCATGCAAGCTCCATACTTCTCGGAAACCTTTCAGGAGTAAGTCATTACGATCCTTCATGTCAGCCTTCATTACACAGTCCGGTCTGTATATTGTACTGAACTTGGTGTGTGTGTGTGTGTGTGTGTGTGGGTGTGTGTGGGTGGAGTGGGGGTGTGGGAGTGTGGATGTGGGGTGGGTGTGTGGATGTGGGTGTGTGGGTGTGTGTGTGTATGAGTGAGTGCGTGCGTGTGTGCGTCCGTTCACCCGTCCGTGCGTGCGTGCGTGCGTGCGCCCGTGCGTGCGTGTTTTTATTGTATGCATTTGTGTTAACGTACGTTATTGATTCATGCCAACAGTATTACGCTTCACAGCACGCAATGTTAATCCTAGTCTCCGTACATTACTGATTCTGTCATGTAAACTAATATATGAGATTAAAGTTACAGTTAGTTGCATATATTTTACATCTCGTCGCAGTCAACACCAGCATATTATGCTGTTTTGATCTATTGACAAGTTTCCGTTCAGTAGTTTGCCATTGCTTTCTGAACGTTCTACAACCATACCATTTCGTATGGAACCAACGCAAAGCAGTCTGCTGCCAAATCGCCCGCAGCGGTGTTTCGAACGTGCGGTGCGTCCGTAACCCCATCGCCACGAATCGTTAATACATGATGTACTGATGATTATTTATATCGATATCCACTGTCTTCTACGATTAATACTGATGCGTTCGTGCATTTCAAACTAAACTCAGTGTGGACTACATGTCACTGGAGTCTATCAGTCATGAATAAAGATCCCTTCATTGTGACATCATCATTACCCATAACTGCGTTCATCACAGTTTTGTGATGTCCGTCTCTTAGATGTTGCCACGGTACTGTGGTATAGTTGACGCAGTGCATGCTTTCCAAACGAGTGGTCGGGTTCAATCCTACCCAATTAGAGGACGTCTTTCCGAAAGAGCTCCACTCAAAGCTCAGGCTAGTGTCATATAATTAACCCTGGATGTATTTCACCGTTTTGTGAACACTGATTGCGATGATAGACGGCCAGGACAGGAAACGGTCATCTATCTTCTTCTTTCACACGTTGTTTCTTTATTGAGTCATAGGCTCTCAACAAACCCATTCCAGTTGTCCTATCCTTTGATTTCCAATGCTGCTACGTCAATGTCCTCCCCATGTTATTAATTATTACTTCTACTTCTCTACTCCGTGGGTTTTAAGGACATCTTCTAGTTAATGTGCCCTGTGAATTCCAGACAAAACATATTTTACGAGGGTAAGTTAATAAGTAAGTCACAAATGGCTGTAGAAAAATAACTAATTATAATAACAACTTGAAACCAGTTTATTTGTATACATACATTGTCCCTTTATTTCTCAACATAATTTCAATCAACATTGATGCACTTATCTCATCGTTTTTTCAGTCCTCCCAAACCGGCTGCATAAAACTGCATGCTCTGTTTTCAAAACCACGTTTTCACTTCCCATTCAACTTCGGCGTCATTTGCAAAATATCACCCGCTAAGGTGGGATTTCATTGGACTTAGCCCCTAGCGATTTCCCGTAAAGCGGTGCATAGTTTGGTAGAAAAAGTTACGAGGGCGAGTCAAGAAGTAAGTCACACAGTTCTGTTGGATGGCGGGTAAATGAAAACAGGGCATGCAGATTTATGCAGCCGGTTTGGGAGGACTGATAAAGCGATGGGATAAGCGCATCAATGTTGGTGGAAAGATGACATGAAAAAAACAACGGTGCACTACAAAGAAAGAAGGAGAAATATAGCAAGAAGATTGACTACGACCTGTTTGTGTATTAGTTTGAGAACCGTTGTAACGACCCCGTTTTGTGTTTACCCCACAGTTACATAAACTACGGCGCCGTCGGGACAGTCATAGGTCATGAACTTACACACGGATTTGATTCAAAAGGTAAGTTCCAAGAGAATGACCCTGATACCTCTTACGTGACGGCTGTTGTTCAAGTTCATTTGCTCATTACAGACCCCACTGTATACTGTATCAGATGTTCATTAAAGCCCCTATTGTAGCACATGTTCATTAGCACTCCTACTATACTATAAGTTCATTAACGCCCCTGCTGGATCACATGTCAGTTAACATCATTATAGTATATGTTCATTAACACCACTACTATAGCATACGTTCATTAATACCCCAACTAAATCATACGCTCATTAACACCATTACTATATCATACGTTCATTACCATTAACATCCTTAAAGACATGTCGCGAAAGAAGACTTTGGCGTCAGTGAATCCACATCCCTGTCCAGGATGAAAGGCTTGGGAGTGTGACATAATGTCCCCAGTTTGCACCAGCTTTCAGACGATTATAAATATCTTTTCCAAGAAAAGATAATTTCACGTGTGGGGGACTGGCGGTTGCCTTATATGGTAATGCTTAGCGCACATATCATTGTTCAGAACGAGGGGAGGAATGTGACAGTAGCTCTAATTAGACTGGAATAGCTTGGTAAAACTCCCAGGCGGGACCAGACATAGTCACTTGAGTCTGGGCCAGCCACCGATTAGGATGTGATTCGTTCCGGGAGCGGGTATAGGCCCCTTTGTGGGCCAATTTTTGCCTCTATGTTGCATTGGTGAGCATACATATGTTTTTTTGAATGATAAGATTTGTGTTAGATATGTAATACAATCTTTGTTTGATATGAGAAGTATCCTACATGTTTTGTAGGTAGTTGGCGAAGTCTGCTACGGCACCATTACTTCTGTAAGAAAGCCAGCCTGAGATTTGAACGTCTATATAACTGTCCTATATTCCTATGCTTACAATTCTTATATAATTCTTATCATGCTATGATTACGGCTTCATCTTCTTTTGAAGAGTTTGATGTCTCTGTAAATTCTGTACCGTGTCTGCAGAGTTCAATCTATCTTCACTTTTGGTTCACTCTCATCTAGGGAAGAGCCTATCTTTACCGGACTTTTGGTAAAGTATTCAGGTGTTACATAATGCCTTTGTTAAAGATTCAGATATTGTACGCATATATATCTTGTGTGTGTGAATCTTTACTTTATCTGTGTACAGAATATGCCGGGGACGGAACATATATTTTGTGTGTATGACAGCCTGGGGACACAGTTAGATAAGACACCCCATTGCGTTTGTCGGATTGGTGGATCATGTATGTCGTGGCTCAATCATATTTAGGAGAACGGTTCACCTACCTACATACTCATTTTTACCTGCCGTAAATCGTGCAGTGTGCTTGCCAAGATAACAAGACAGTGGAGCCAATATTTCCACAACTTCGACCTTAGTCACACACCACTACCCCCCCCCCCCCCCGGTCATGTTCGATAACAGATTGTTGTACTCCCATATAGAGGAGTGTTTGTATGTAGGGAGAATATATCTCCATTTGGTATCTGTGATGTCCTGTTCGTTGTATAGGTAGAAGAGTGAGGTTGGTAGAGTGTTCAGATTACCGCCCCACTTTCCCGCCAAATAAACCCATACGTTACAGGCGCACAGGTGATACCACTTCATGATATGGGGATTGTCCTCTGACCTATATGTCTAATTGTTGTCTCTGTGAGTCTTATGAACCTGCGTAATAAGCTAGTATATTCATAGTTTGTCATTTTGATTCGCAGACATTTGAGGCAGGCGTGGGACATCTTAGAGTCTACAACATCTTGGCTGAGTTTAGCTAAATCGACGTATAGACCACTTTGGCTGTACACATTTGGCCGATACTTTTGGACGAGAAGTCTTTTATGAGGGTTAATGGTCTAGCCCAGAAGTCACTCAGTACTTCCATCCAGCAACATTCTTTCCTAGGAAAACCCGAGGGGAAGTAATCCCCTATTTTTCTTCTAGCAACAGTGAGAAACTCCAGACGGAGTTATCTCCTTTTTTGGGGTTGATATTCTGGTGACATCTATTGAAAAGCTTCAATTACTCATCACTGGCGTCTGACGAGAGATGACAGTAATCTTCTTCCTTTAGGAACAGGGAAGTTATAGTCTGCAACAGCTTACGGACTGATGTTACTCTCGATGTGAAGCAGTCATACTTAATGGAGTGAACTATGAAACCGAGTACGGATCTCCCGTGTTACAATGTCCCACTGCGATATTGTGGATTCATCTTTTTCTTTGGACGAAGCATGTTACCCATTTATATTACGGGAGGCCGCCTAACGATGTTCAGCCAGCGATGACACCAACGCCTAGAGAGTTCTTCGTTCGCTGGAGACCCCAGCGACTTTGTTGAGAGTCTGTGCTTTATTCGTTCCAGAATGTTGGGAGAGGGGCTTCTTATTCTTCCTGGTTAATCATGGAAGTTATAGGTCTGCCAAAGTCACGGATGGAATGGTACTTTCCTTATGAGAGGGCATCATAATTTGACTTAAATATGAACCCAGCTACACTTCTCCGGTTTGTTTAAATGTCGTGCTGAGACATTTGAGACTTCGTCTTTTCAACGAGAAGCATGCAAGTCTTACAATCTTCGGGAAATCGCCTAGAGAGGTTCAACTAGCTATGACCCATGCTCAGGGAGAGTCCTTCCTTCACCAACAACCCCAGTACGTCGTTGAGAGTCCGTGCTTCCACTTTTCCCGAATGATGGACATTAATACCCAGGGGTGAAATCCCTATTTTGTGCAGACATATTTTCCTCTCAAGACCAATGCCATATCGAGTAGTCCAGACTTCAAGTCACTCACCATCATCATTTTTATAGAAGGGAAATTGCAGGCAGTTCCTTTTGTTGGTCAATTATGACTGTATGTTATCAACGTCTAATGAGCCGTATTCCCCATTACCGTGTTCAGTATCCAGAGAACCTTGTTTTTTCTCAGTGGCACATGGTGGTGGTTGGTCACGTTGGGATGGGGAGAGTCCATCTATGGCAGCAGTAAAATCAGAAGAGGAGTTTGGTAATAACAGTAGCATAGTCGTCATAGAACTGTTGTGGGAGAAGGAAGACAGTGTAGAGAGGCCCAGTGTGGAGTGAATCTACATTTTCTTGATTTATAGGATTGGGTTTTTAGGTGCAGGGAAGAGAAGAGGAGGAGGGGAGTTTTTAGATTTTAAATTCATGCATTTCTTGAGAATGTATTTGTTGTTTGATGTTTTGATAGATTGTAGTGGAGACAGAGTCTTGTACTTCCAGATTATGAGAGTCTGGCAATAAACATATATGTTCGTCAGGAGAGTTTCATTGTCTAGTGACCAGTGTAACACTGTTTGTTATTGTAGAGAACTGTGCTACTATATGTTTTTCTGCAGAGAATCCAGTGGGAGGTCGACCAACACACAGTCTCAGATATTTTATCCAAGAATAACAACTTGATAGAGATCTGTGGTTAAGAGACCTATTCTCTGTTTTATTCTTCAGGAAGGTAGTTTATCTTGTAACGTGGGTGGAGTCTATCCGACCATAACCCCATTCTTACTTCAATAGAGCCAATAACTACTCTATTCCTGGAGTCTTTTAGGAAATAAACTGTCTCGATCAACTACTGCCTTTATGCGGCGAACCCGATGGACCTATTGATTATTTCCCCTAGACACAATTTAAGTCCATTTCATATGGTATTCTCATTTATTATACCACAGGGAGTAAGAATTGGCACCGCCAGACACGAGAGGTACATCGGGAAAACGAGGTGCCTCGTTAACCAACACAGAACTAGCACTATTAGCCACCGGACGCTGATGCATATGCTGGGAGGAGGATCTGAGCACCTATGGACCTGTTCGGAGTGCAATGAAGATGCCCCAACTGATAACTGATAACTGATAACGTTCATTAACACCCCAACTATATCATACGTTCATTAACACCCTACGATATCATGCATTCATTAACATCCATACTGTATCATCAGTTCATTAACACCCCTACTGTCTCACTTAATAATTACCGCCCCTTGTTTAACAATCCTCTTGACAGTACAGTCTGACTATTTTACCTATTAACAATCGCCACATCTATAATTAATATTAGTGAGTCATGTAGTAATGATCTTTGCACATTTTCCTTATGTTGCATATATTGATGTTGTTGATGTTGTCCTCGATTATCCCCATAACTGGCGTATGGATGTAATCATGCATTAAAGTGAGACATATGCAACGTAGAATGTTAGGCTGGCCTTCTCAACACTTTGAAAATAAAGTCCGTTAGTTCCTTCGTCTAAGTCTGTATCATACGTTCATTAAAGTTTCAGTGTATCAAATGTCCATTATCGTTTCCACATGATCAGTAACACCTTTTTTGTAGTATGTCATTTAACTCTCCTACTGTACCACATGTTACTATTATTGTTTCAGACGTCCATTAACGCTACTACTGTATTATATGTCTACTAACTACAGTATTGTTTCATATGTATTACTGTATTATATGACTACTAATTATGGTACTTTATCATATGTCTATTAACGCAAGTGCTGTATCATTTGTTTATTAATGCTTCTACTGCATGTCAACTTGGAGTTGTGAGTGAATGGTGTTCCATTGCGACTGACCTAGCAAGCCGGCAGGGGATCTTCATACTGCTCGTAGAAATACTAAGAAGTATAAACGGACCAGAGGGAAGCAGAGGAAGAGGCCGACCACGTAAACGATGGACACAGGGAATAACAGAGTCCATGGGAATATCGATACATGAAGCCCATAAGCGAGCACTCTCCCGCTGTTTATTCTTCACCTCCACACCGCAAGGTACAAGAGGAACATGATGAGATGAGATGAGATGAGATGATGAGGTGTTCAATTGTCTGTGGTTTACTATTATTGATTGACTGTGTTTACCAGTGTTTCTACATCTATATGGAGATGACAGCCGTTTGCTTCACGCAGACAAGCAGCGGGTAAGAGTAAGACAGATAACAATAACAAGAATGAGACAGACAATCAGAAAGATGAGAGAATGACTAGATGGGGGGAAGGGTTGGTGAATGTATGAATGGATTTGTGGATGCATGGGTGGAAGATTTCATATATATATATAAATAAATGGTGGTATGAACAAACAAACAAACAGACAGATGGACGGGCGGCCGGGCGGGTGGACGGACGGACGGACGGATTACTCTTTGCCCGAGATATCCCACGGACTACCGTCAGGTGAAATGTTGACCCGGTCAGAATAAACCCCTAAACTTACGTCAGCCATATATGTGAGTGTGTGTGCGTGTGTGTATGTGTGTTTGTGTGTGTGTGTATGTGTGTGTGTGTCCCTTCAAGCTGGTCACAGCACGTCACAATGACTCGTATACTCCTCAGGGATGATGCGTGATGCAAGCGGCATGCAGCGGCTGTGGTGGGCTGAAGAAGACATTGGGAACTTTGTCAACAGATCACAGTGTATCGTAGATCAATACTTCAACTATTTTATTGATGAAATCTTTGTGACTGTAAGTAGAGAAACAGGCAGCACTGCATGTCAAATGTAAGGGAACTATATAGCCTAATGAGACAGCATATGCACAAATTAATAAGTAGTGGTTGGCTATCACCAAAGTAGGAGCAAGAGGGACATATTAAACTGTATGTCAGTAAGACTTTACATGCACATATCTCCCAGCCATTTTATGGACGGGTAAGGAGGGAAGGCTTGGACCAGCATACGAGCTGACAAATATGTGGAGTCCCTCTTCCTGGATGTGATCTGTCCAACTATTGCGTCCTGGGTGTGGTCAACGTTACAAGGATCGCTGTGTCTCTTTGAATGCGTGACAATGAACAACCGCTGTCTTGTATATAGCTTCGGTTCCTCCTAAGCGGACGCAAAGTTCCCCAACGTAGTCCCCGCCTATCCATCAGTGCACCGAGATCTGCTCACATGTGAAGGTCATAAAGCGTCACATACTCACAACAGCTTCCTGCTAATGAACTGCCAACTGAAAAACAAAAATTGTCTACGTCAGACCCCTGACGACATGCTTTGAAATAATAGCCTTCTGGTTCACAAACATTTACAACAAACATTTACAACAAAAAGTACCTCGCGCTGAAGAAGTTAAAGCGGAAATCAGCGTGGGCGAATGGATAAGTTCGCTTATTCTTAAACACCCGATGTGTTGATGCCGAAATAGCGGGTTCAACCCCAACATCGTTCACTTGGACTAAAATGTTGACTTCTCGTCCTTGACTTGGGGACGTAAATTACAAGTACCTGAGAACTCTGAGTGGTTCGCCTAAAGGCAAGGGACACTGGTAGTAGGGAAAACTAATCCACACGCAAATATCAGTAGTGTGCACTAGAAGTATTAACACATATATGGGCTACCCTTGAGTTCAATGCGAGGTAGCTTACCAACAAAAATCATGTTAAAACAACAACTGAAAGAGAAATTTTAATAATATATAGAACAGCGGGCGAGAACAATGATTGTGTAGAACTGAAGTAACAGGAGAGACCCGCTATCGAAGTGGCTAGCAGGCTGACCGACTGGCCCAATGTTTTTGTGTTCTAGTCAAGTACAATATGGGACGCAGAGGTGTTCCCACGGGGTCCTGGCTAAAGTCAGTAGGATCGCCGATTCCTCCGAAGTCGGAGAGTGTCTGCCTGTACGGCGAAGAACCACCAGTCTGCACACCAATACGCCAGGCATGGGACAACGGATACTCACGCAAACCTCAGGTCCTGTATGACATCACACTGATGTTGGACAACAAGATGCCTTCATCCGACATACAGGACTTCGCGTTGGAGCTCAAGCCAACGAACACAAGCAAGCAAGCAAGTACAATATGGGTATTATTTTCTTTTGACCTGAGCTTCCAGTTCCACCCTAAAACGGGTTGGAGGAAATTTACTTAGAATTAAAGGTGGCCGGTATTGGACATACTGCCTACGACTGCCGATTGCTCTAACAAAATAGGGTTAGCACCATTTGCCTCTACGATTTAAGCAGTGTCATTTACCTATACCGTTAAATAGTGTCATTGATGCCGCTAAATGGTGTCCTTTACTGAATTTATTGATTGAAGGAATGCAGAAACAAACGGAATATGTGTTTGTGAGATAAGGTGTTAATAAACGTCGCATGGGGGCAACCTTCTTTGTCACAGTGACAGAAATACTGATTATTATTCTTATTATTATTATTATTATTATTATTATTATTTATATTATACTCTGCATCATCATTATCATAATCGTTTTCAAAATCAACATAATTATAATTCAAGTTGATAATGGTCTTATTATAATAATGAGGACAATATTATTTAATACTACTACTACAACTAATGCAGTCTCCGTGGCGAAGAAGCTAAGGAAGCTGTTTGCAATCCCTCATACTCGCGTTCGAAAAACAGCTGCGCGCGATTTGGCAGCAGATAGCGTTGCATTCGTTTTGCTTTGGTATCGGTGCCGGTCGTTCAGAAAGCAAAGGTAAACTACTAAGCGTACACTTGCCAGGAGATCACAACGGCAGAAATGCTGGTGTGACTGCGAAGAATTTTAAAAAAAAAACACTACTACTCTTACTACTACTACTACTACTACTACTACTACTACTACTACTACTACTACTACTACTACTACTACTACTACTACTACTACTACTACTACTACTACTGCTGCTGCTATTAATACTACTGTTTGTACTAACAATACTACTATTACTATTACTACTTCTAATATTACTACCACTACTCCTACTACTACTGCTACAACTACCACTACTACTGCTATAACTAATACCACTGCTACTATTAATAATGATACTAATAATAATAATAACAACAATGGAGGTTTTGTTGCTGCTTATTTCTTTTCTAAAGCGAATTAAACATTTGAGACATACAGAGCGAATTATCCCTCGACATCAAGGTTAACCAAATAACATAGAATAGCATATCAACAACATATCACCGTTCCTCAAATAACACAGTTTGACATATACCCAATGCATCAAGGTTCCACAAATAACACAGTTTGACATATACCCAATGCATCAAGGTTCCACAAATAACACAGTTTGACGTATACCCAATGCATCAAGGTTCCACAAATAACACAGTTTGACATATACCCAATCCATCAAGGTTCCTCAAATAACACAGTTTGACATATACCCAATGCATCAAGGTTTCACAAATAACACAGTTTGACATATATCCAATGTATCACGGTTGGTTCCATAAATAACACAGTTGGATATATACACAATACATCAATGGTCCACACAAAAACGTACTTTACATACAAAACAATAAATCAAGGTTCCAAAAATAACATATTATTGGCAAATAAGTTAGTTAGTTAGTTAGTTAGTTAGTTAGTTGGTGTCAGGTCTTAGTTAGATATGACTGAGCTACCGTATAACAGTAGACGGTACTACCTGGTTTCTGTTAGCGCTGAACTTTGGGCGGCGCTTACCAAACCCGACACCCCACATTGTGCCAACGGCTTCGGGCGGAAGAGCGCAATTGGGAGGGTACAAGCCTTACCCTGGTGCGAGGAAATGCAAGATAAAGACAAAATGTCATGGCAGGGCAGACCAGGCCCTAAGCCTTGGTTGGCGACTGGTCTAGGATCGAAGCTCCGACAGGCGGACAGTTAGAGCATTGCTTTGCTGATCCGGCAGCTTCTGCAGCTTGTCTTGTTCCAGATGTAGGGGTGTTACCTTTCCTCTGGAGTAAACTAGGCAGGCCGAGAGAGGGATCATGCTGCATGGGCAACACATGATCTCTATATTTTAGCCCAGGCTTTGTGCTATGGAGAGGCAATAACTCCATCCCTGGTCTTAACTGGTCTCGGAATCAAAGCGAGAGGCAACTGTTACGGGTTATAAGTCCTTGTCAGTTGGCGTAGACATGGGGCGCCACGCGTTGCCTCTGACGGTGGGAGACACCTATAGGTGTCACTGATCAGCTACCGCCCGCCTCAAGCTGGGCATCCCCAGCCAATTGGGTGCTGATCCGCCACAGCCTGCCTGCTTCAATGGGTGCTTGGGGCTAGGACAAAATCTGAATCGCAGGCTGTAAAACCAATGCACCAGGTACAAACAAAAATAAAAATAGACTCGCCTCGCTGAGGAAGGGTCACTCAGGGAAAACAACTACACCTTTTTCTGGAAGGGTAGAGGGCAGGCAGAAAAAAGGCAACACGGTGTGGGCTTTGCAGTGAAGAATTCGCTACTGGGAATCATTGAAATTCCAGCGGGAGGAAATGAAAGACTATTATCCCTGCGCTTGGCAACCTCTTGTGGGTTTGCCACCATTATTACTGCATATGCACCGACACTCGATTCCTCTGATGATGTGAAGGATTCGTTCTATGAGGAGTTAGACTCCGTGATCAAGGCAGTTCCAAAATCTGACTACATTTATATGCTCGGTGATTTCAATGCTCGTGTGGGCAAGGACTCGAGTTCATGGCCAGTGTGCCTTGGAAAATACAACATCGGTCGCATGAATGAAAATGGGCAAAGGCTGCTGGAGCATTGCACCAGTAATGACCTATGTATTACAAACTCCTTTTTTAAAACAAAAGAGATGCATAAGGTCACATGGAAACATCCAAGATCCGGCCATTGGCACCAGCTGGACTTCATCATCACACGGAGACACCATCTGAACCATATATCATTGACTCGTAGTTACCACAGTGCTGACTGTGATACGGATCATTCTTTGGTTGTTGCAAGGGTTAGACTGAGACCAAAGAGAATCTACACAGCTAAACACAAATATAGCCTCAGGATTAATATTATTAACACTCATGATCCTGAAAAGTGCTTTCAGTTTCAACAGCAACTTGAAGACGCTTTCACTGATACACCAGAAAATTGTACAGTAAATGAAAAGTGGGGTCAAATTAAGGAAACTCTTTATAAAACTGCCGTAGGGGTTTACGGCACTGTGGATCATAAGAGGCAGGACTGGTTTGCGGCCAACAGCGAGACCCTGCAGCCCTTGATTGATAAGAAGAAGAAAGCTCTCTTAAGAAACAAGGAAAGACCAACGCGTAACACTCTGAGTGAGCTTAGGCAAGCTAGGAAGGATGTGCAAAAGGCTGCCAGGCAGTGTGCAATTGATTATTGGATCAAGTTATGTGAGTCCATTCAAATCGCAAGTGATAAGGGAGACATAAGAAGCATGTATGAAGGAATAAAGAAAGCCTGCGGTCCAGTGATCAAAAGAAGTGCACCATTGAAAACCTTAACTGGAGAAACAGCAGATGGACAGATGGGTAGAGCACTATTTGGAGCTTTACTCAAGTGAGACCAAACTAGCGGATGATGCCCTCAACGCCATAGAGGCTCTACCAACTCTTGACCACCTGGACACACTTCCCACCATAACAGACGTTAAGTGTGCTATAAATGAACTTGCATCTGGCAAGGCTCCAGGTAAGGATGGGATTCCAATAGAGGTTATCAGGAGTGGGCAAGACACACTCACTCTACAGATCCACAAGCTAATAGAGCTATGCTGGCGTGAAGGACAAGTCCCACAGGATTTCAAAGATTCAAGCATCATAACACTGTACAAGAACAAGGGCGATCGGAGCGACTGCAACAACTATAGGGGTATCTCACTTCTGTGTATTGTTGGAAAAGTATTTGCCAGAATTGTTCTGCGCAGACTTCAAGTCCTAGGAGATCAAGTCTACCCCGAATCACAGTGTGGCTTTCGACAGAACCGGTCTACCACTGATATGATATTCTCATTGCGACAAATGCAAGAAAAATGCCGTGAACAGAATCAACCACTGTTTATTGCCTTCATCGACCTCACAAAGGCATTTGATTTGGTTAGTCGTGAGGGTCTGTTCAAGGCACTAAAGAAGATTGGCTGCCCACCAACTCTTCTGTCCATTGTGGAATCGTTCCACACAGGCATGAAGGGTATAATCAAGTTTGATGGTGCAACTTCTGAAGAATTTGAAATCAAGAGTGGAGTTAAGCGAGGCTGTGTACTAGCTCCCACCCTCTTTGGAATATACTTTTCACTTCTACTGAAATATGCATTTCATGATCAGGATGGTGGTATATACATTCACTCACGCTCAGATGGCGGCCTCTACAATGCTCAGAGATTGAAGGCTAAGACCAAAATTAGGAGAGTACTGATCAGTGAGTTGCTTTTTGCAGATGATGCTGCAGTTACGACCCACTCTGAGGAAGAATTGCAATGTCTACTATCTGCATTCTCCAATGCTTGTTCTGAATTTGGTTTAACAATTAGCAAAAAGAAGACACAGATTATGTCACAAGGTGCACATGGGGTACCATCAATCTTTATTGACGACGCTGAACTAGAGATAGTAGACCATTTTACATATCTAGGATCAGTGGTAAATAGCAAATTATCCCTAGATCAGGAAATCAACATCCGGATTGGTAAGGCAGCAACAACAATGAACAGGTTAAGAAAAAGAGTTTGGGAGAATAGGAAGCTTACTGCCAAAACAAAAGTCCTTGTCTATCAAGCCTGTGTCCTTAGTACTCTTCTCTATGGCAGTGAAACCTGGACAACTTACTCACACCAAGAGAACAACTTAAACAGCTTTCATATGCGGTGTCTGCGAAGAATTCTTGGTATTAAGTGGCAAGACAAAATCACAAATACTGAAGTATTGGAAAGATCAGGTTGTGTGACAGTTTATTCCATGGTCAGTCTTCGTAGACTTAGATGGACAGGACATCTTAGGAGGATGGATGACGGTAGAATACCAAAGGATATCTTTTTTGGTGAATTACAAATGGGTAAGAGATCTCAGGGTCGGCCTCTACTACGATACAAAGATGTGTGTAAGCGGGACATGATTGATACAGGCATTGATAATGCACATTGGGAGCAAGTCGCCGCTGAACGTGTTGCATGGAGGGCAAATATCAGAAATGGAATAAAGTCAAAGGAGAAAATTATTGCAGAAAAGTCACACACCAAGCGTTTGAGACGTAAGATGGTGCATGATCGTGGAAATGACCACGTGTTCACATGCACCCACTGTGAACGGACATTTACAGCGCAAATTGGCCTTATCAGTCACACTCGCTACCGCCATAGTTAAAAGTTATTATGCCTTTTTAAAGCACAAACTATCGTCTGTCAAGAAGGCAAGGTGCCAATGAATGAATAGTTAGTTAGTTAGTTACTTAGTTAGTTAGTCGACAGATCATCCTTATTGCACATCGAACAAATTTGGTTTCTGCGTAGTGTTCTTGTTTGGCCACACCTCTTTTAATTTGCAGTTCTCGCAGTCTGACCATGGTTGTAGAAACACAGTCATCACTTGGTTCTTGCAACAGTATTACTTCTCATAGAACATTCAGAATGGCAGCCTGGTCCATGGCAAATAAACAATACATCAATCTTCCACACGTAACATAGTTTGGCATATAAACAATGCAACACGTTTCCACACATAATACAGTTTGGCATATAAACAATACATGAAGATTCCACAAATAACATATTTTGACATATAAACAATACATCAATCGTCCACAAGTAATATATAAGTTTGGCATATAAACAATACATCAAGTTTCGCAGATAACTCAGTTCGGCATATAAACTGTATCCCGATGTACCACAAATAACGTAATTTGGCATATAAAAGAATTATTTTCTTCACGCCCTGAAATGAGTTGAGTATATGGTGTTGGCCTTTTTATGTGTATATAGTCAACTGATGGGTGATGTTGTCACGAACATATAGGACTGTCTTTACTTTCCAGAACATTTCTTGGTAACCATTTTCGGTATTTGTGCTTATATATCAACTATCGCCCATACTGAAACATGCAAGTTAGTTAGTTAGTTAGTTAGTTAGTTAGTTAGTTAGTTAGTTAGTTAGTTAGTTAGTTAGTTAGCTAGTTAGTCTTTCCTCTTGAACCTAAAGCGGCGCATAGGGCAGAAGTCATGGCTCTCCATGGCTGGCGGTTCGCTGCTACCTGTTGTAGATCTTGGATGTTCACTTGACCGTTGAATGAGCCTTCTCTGATGATGGTTCTACGCAGGGTCTGTATTGGTCTTCCCCGTTTTCTTTTCCCTACTAGTGGCCATAAGAGGGCTTGGTTGGGGAGTCTTGTCTTGTCCATTCTGAGTACATGGCCGATGTCGTTCAAACGGCGTTTTCTTATAAAATTGGATACAATGTCTTGCTTAGTCTCCTGTCTTATTTGCGTATTGGTTCTGAAATCTGTCCAGTGGAGGTTTAGAATTTTTCTAAGACATTTGTTCTCAAAATAGTCTAATTGTTTAATATCTAAAGCTACCGTTGATTTCCAACTCTCACATCTATGCAAACATACCTTATATGTCAACTATCTCCAATGCTGAAACATTCAAATATACCTTGAATATCAACTATCGACTATACTGAAACATCTAAATATAATTATATATCAATTACCACCAATACTGAAATATCCAAATATATCAACTATCACGCATAGTGAAACATCACAGTAATCCTATTACTGCAAAGCGACATATAACAATAGCATATTCACACCAACACTATTCGATCAATGTCACACTTGGAGATTATCCAAATAACACTTACGCAAAATCAACACATGTGAGATGAGGTGTTTGATAAGATCTGCCATCTTAACCATCCGAGACTGAGTAAAATATGATGTCTGAGACAAACAGTGGGATCAACACCTTGTGTCACATATATTGAAAGACAGAAGATCAAATGGTTCGGCCATCTCGTTAGAATGCAATACCATCAACTGTCAGCACTGGCCATACATTAAAGAAGATCTGCTACAAGAGTAAGAGACCACCCAAGAAGAAAATGGATTGACGACATCAAAGACATTGTACAGTCACACGGAATGACACTATCCAGTGCCACCCATCGGGCGCCGAAACGTAATCAATTCTTCCCCACGACGCCTGAGTGCAACTGTGGACGACGATGATGCCTACCCGTTTTAAGCTATGTCGACCTTGGATCACAGATTATTGTTAAAATGTAACGTAATCATGTCTTTCTGGTCGGCAACCGAGCCTATAATAAACATGATCATTAATACATTTGTCCCGAAGTAATTTACTGCTAAGAGTCAGTAATGTGGTAGGGCCGTCACGTGCTGTATGTTTGAATGCAAGGAGAAATAGATCACATGCTGTAGGCTTGAATGCATGGAGGAGTAGATTACATGCTGTAGACTTGAATACAAGTAGGAGTAGATCACATGCTATAGGCTTGACTGCGCGGAGGAGTAAATCACATGCTGTAGGCTTGAATTCACAGAGGAAGAATCGCATGCTGTAGGCTTGATTGAGGAGTAGATCACATGCTGTAGACTTGAATGCACGGAAGAGTAGATCACACGCTGCAGACTTGAATGCATGGATGAGTAGATCACATGCTATACGGCTTGAGTGCACGGAGGATTAGATCACATGCTGTAGGCTTGAATGCATGCAGGAGTAAGTGGTCAGTCTAACTCTCCCGTCGCCACCGATCATTGTCGTCACATAACCAGCGCAGGTCGCCATCAACTACATTAACGATATAACACTAACAATAGAGTAACTGAAAGCTATAGTCACTAGAATCGGAATGTATCTACACACGAAAGTATAGACACTATGAGAATATAATTAAACAAGCGATACATACTCTATTAAATAATAAAATACAGTAATAAAGAATAGTAAACTAGTAATTTACGGTAATTGAAATGAATGCTATTCACAGGTTGACGGACTATACACACAAAGCCAGAATGAAGCGGATATAGTGGGGCTGAAACAGGCTTTTAGGTAAGATTTAGACACAAAATCCCACACAACTTAGTCCTCACAATATAACTCTCACATCGTAGTCCTCACACTGTAATTCTCACATCGAAGTCGTTACATTATAGTCCTCACATCGCAGTCCTCACAATATAGTCACCACATTGCAGTCCTCACACTGTAATCCTCACATCATAGACCACTTTGTAAGTGTATCGTAGCTCTCTCTCAAATATATGTTTTTTTTTTGTACAACTCACATATACACGTCTCACACCTTTCACCTAGAGATTAGTCACACAACTAACACATACATATCACATACACATGTGTCCTACGACTCACGTACATGCATGTCTTCCACCTACATACGCATGTGTCATATCGTATCTGTCACACAAACAAGTGTCGTATCAATGTGTAGTAGCACCTACATCTACGCGTGCAATATCACTCACATACATGTGTCATACCTTATATATACATGATATATGTCACAGTCTTGCATTCATTCACAATCAGGCCACATCATACGTATCCTAAGTACAACTTTGCTCGTGCAGGTATTTTGATACAGAGTTTATTTTCAGGCAAGCCTGACAATCAACAAAAGGCATTATCTGCCTGATACATCATAATAACAATTACCACTCGTTACACAATATATGAATGCACATTGTCACACATGGTCACTCTCTCGTTAAACATCGCATGCATTCACTAAACTATATAATCGCTTCAGAACAACACTACGTCCAGTCTGAAGGCCGGTCTGTCCCCTGTCTGAAGCAGATCAGGTTGTCGCTTGCCTACGTGGTCAAACTCCCTCGTGGGTTTCGCAACTCTGCGTGGCGTTCCCTTGCACGCAGCACTGTCCACTTAGCACTCGTTACTACTCTAGTTTACGTGGTCACGGTATTCCCCTGACCTCATGCACCCGCCCCTGTTCTCGGGTCGGTCCCTCTGTTATTCTAACTATAACACATTAGTGTCCCCACCCGAGTCTAGTCTAATTACTATCCTTATGTCCTAGCTTGGGTGCTGTCTGTATTCTGTCTATACCTTTATAGATGTCCTGTCTCTATGTACTATTAGTCCTTGCCCCTCTTCTGTTACTAGTCGGTCCAACACCTTGACAATATACGAGGGTAAGTTAATAAGTAAGTCACAAATTAATGTAGAAAAATAACTAAATATGATAACAACTTGAAACATGTTTATTTTTACACATACATTGTCCCTTTATTTCTCAAAATAATTTCAACCAACATTGATGCACTTATCCCATCGTTTTATCAGTCATCCCAAACCGGCTGCACAGAACTGCGTGCTCTGTTTTCTAAACCACGTTTTCTCGTCACATTCAACTTCGGCGTCATTCGCGAAATGTCTCCCGCCAAGGTGGGTTGTCAGTGTTTATGCTGACAAATGTGTGTCCCGTGAAGCGGTGCATAGCTGGGTAGAAAAAGTTACGAGGGCAAGTCAATAAGTAAGTCACACTGTTCTGTGGGATGACCGGTAAATGAAAACAGAGTGCGCAGTTCTATACAGCCGGTTCGGAAGGAATGATAAAACGATGGGATAAGTGCAACAATGTTGGTGGAAATTATATTGAGAAATAAAGGGATAATGTAAGTATACAAATAAACTGGTTTCAAGTTGTTATCATATTTAGCTATTTTTCTACAGACAATTGTGACTTACTTATTAATTTATCCTCGTATTAAAAACATCACCATCATGTGTCATTCCGATACGTATGGACAGTCATGTTTCGCCATCTCACTCGATCACCAGAGTCGTGGATCAGCTGTGTTCTTGTCTCGACCATACCATGTGGCCAAGCATGCAGGTATTTACTTTTCCGCCTTCCCCCTGTTCTCTTCCCCACAATCTTGCCAGTTGTCACCAAATTCTCCAATATATTTCTTCTCATAACGTTTCTAAACAACTTGTAACTACATCTAATTTCTCAAATCAGTTTACGGTTTTCATTTATTTCTTTTAGGACTTAGTCGTTGGTTTTTCTGTCTATTCGTAGTATATTTTTGAAACATGAAATGTGTTACACTGTAGTAGCTTACAATAGAAAGAATAAATAATAGGAAAACATAAAATTGAGCTGGTCGATGTTTTAAGTGTACAATCGAAAATGAAAGAATGCATTGTGTGACAAGAAAGCCTTCATCAGCACACAAAACAAACATGACACTGATGCAACTACATTTAATAATACAGACAAGTAGCTTTGCTTTTCAAGCGTTAGTCATAGAGTCGTCTATTTCATTGGGCGCCAGCATTAAACTAAATGCCTCGATCTCCTTAGGTCAGCTGACCAGAAGCAATAAAGTGAGGACAATCTAAATAAAGGTTATTTATACTGTTTAAAAAAAAAAAGAATCGTATAGCTATCCGAGGGTGTGTTTTTATGAGTTTGTAAGTAAAATTTGATGTTAGGGTGTATAAAAAACCAGCCTCAAATGTTCTTTACAGTGTCAAATGCACGTGTTGACCTGAAATTCTTTCGTCTTTGTGTTATGTTTGTCCATCAAGAATAATGACGACCATTCATTTCATCCAGTGGGGTTGAAGGTATGGAGCCGTGGGTTCTAAGATGGCTGATAAGGCCTATTTTGGCTCGAAATGTTCTTTGACAATGTGGACAAAGAATGCTTGACGTTTCTGGAGGAGGATGTTCTGCAGTGGTTTTAATGGTTTTTCGTCTTTGTAATCGCTACAATGCAGTGGTCAATAGTGTTTATGATCAAATTTTTACCACAGCTCATGATGCGAGCACGTGAAAGCAACAATATTTGGGGTGAACACTATTCATTGACTACGCAACTGACAACCTATGAAAGGATAACGCTACACAAAACAATTCAGTTCATTTTCAAGCCACATCTATGGCGTTTCTATCGATAAATTTAAGGAACGTTGCTATTGGCCGACTGCATGCAGGCGAAAGTCAAAGTCAGGTTGCCAGGCATCTAAACGTACATCAGAGTACCATCAATCGACTTTGGCACCGGTTCCAAGCCTCTTACTCAATTGAAGACAAGCATCGCAGTGGACGACCCTGAGTGACAACAGCAGCGGGTGATCGCTTTGTTCGGCTTCGTCACCTCAAAAACAGGTTTACAACATCTTCCTCAACTGCCCAGCCATTACTTGCAGGACGCTGGACACTGGACTTCGGGCACAACGACCTCATCGTGGACCTGTTCATGCACGCCGCCATCGCCAAACTTGACTTCTTTGGGCTAACTAGCATCGTCCTTGTGCAGCAGACACCCAATAGAGATATGTCTGGTTTAGTGACACACCTTTCTTTTTGTTGCAGACTCATGATAGTCGGAGAAGGGTCTAACGTGGGTGAAATGAACATTTTGCCCACAATTTCAGTAATGAAGCTCCGCCGCGCGGTGGTGGGGGGTGGAATACTTTAGGGAATGATCAGTTACAGCTGAATTGGTTCATATTAAAGGAGGTTTTAATGCGCCACATACGTCAATGAAATTCTTCGGCCCCATGTCCTTCCACTATTGGCTACTCAAACGTCTGTGTTTCAACAGGACAATCCAGACCCCTTTGTGCACGATTGACCACGGTTGACTGCCAACAACATTCGCACCCTTCCCTGGCCATCCCTGTCTCCAGACATGAGTCTGATTGAGAACCTGTAGGATGAGCTGCAATAGACGTGCTTGTCGCCAAGACTTTGCTCCAGCCAACCGTCGTGATCTGTTCCAGGCACTCCATGAAGAGTGGGCAGCCATCCCACAGGCCTACATCAGACGTCTGATCGCAACCATGCCCAGGAGATGCCAGTCGCTGATCGACGCAAGAGGAGGCCACATACCATACTCACGGGAAATCCCGTACGTCTAAAAACTCTCGTTACCCAGATACAAAACAACTGTCAGGTGATTGTCTAAATCCTAAAGTATTCTTGTGTGCAATTCGAACAATTTACTCATTACATTTTAAAAGTTATTGAATATCAAAATTATGCCTATGTGTGTGCCTTCGACAGCTATGCGTTTTGTTTTAACAGTATAGATGTTAGGTAGTGGAGACAGTTTAGTCCCTTTAACATGAGAAATAAAGAGCGCAATTATAAACAAATAAAGTTGGGAGTAAGACAAGGATGTGGTTTGTCATCGGCTCTCTTTTCTTCAAATAACAAAGTAATGAGAGCTGTCAAAGAGAAGACAGGAATACGAGTTGGACATTATAATGTAACCAATCCACGCTATGCAGATGATTCAATATTTGTGGTGGAAAATGCACCAGATCTACGACAACTGGTGGATATTGTAGTAACTGAGAGTGCAAAAAGAGGACTTGTCTTAAATATCAAGAAAACAGAATCAATGGTTATTTAAAAGAAACAGATGACAGCAAAATGTGAGATAACAATAGATAGGAACATGCTTAATAAAGTTTACTTATGTAAATACCAGGGGAAAATTCTAAAATCAGGTCGGAGATGTACAACAGCGATTAAGTGCAGAACAGGGTAAGGAAAAACTGCATTTTAGAAAATGGAAAGTAACTTAATAAGTCACTTTCACTGAAATTAAGAGAGTACTGAAATGTTATACAGGACTCTGTTTTTCTTAATACAATGAACCGTGGAACGTAATTAAACAAATTAGGAAGAACTTAGAGTCCTAAGACGAATGTTACAAATTCTTTTGACTGCCAAAGTAACTAACAATGATTGCCTGGAAGAGAGTAATGCAACTAGAACATTATAAGCAACTATCAGAAACAGACAAACTGCTTTCATCGGTCATTTGATGTGAAGGGAGGCATTAGAGAACACCTTGACAATTGGAAAGACCAAACAGGCAGAGGCAGAGACAAACCAAGAAACATTATACTTTATACTGTGTGGACTGACCCGTTGTCAATGAGGAATATCATTATAACTGTGTTTTAATCACAAGGGTGACAAACTATTGAACTGAATTTCATTTCACATTTTTTGAATTATTTCCCTTGATTTGAATATCGTAATGCAAAAATGGTGTCACAGCTGCAGTGTTGTTGTTTTTTTTTTTCGTTTTTTGCGCTCGCTCGCTTTGAACTCAAGCGTAGTCCATACACACTATTTATAGTAGTGATGGCCTGAATGTTGCGTGTGGGTTAGCTTTCCCTATTAACAGTGTCCCTCGCCATGAGGCGAACCCACTCCGACTTCAGAGGTACTTGTAATTAACGTCCCCTAAGTCAAGGACGACAGGTCAACATTTTAGTCCAACTGTCCGGTGTAGGGGTGGATCCCTTACCTTGGCAACAGCATAACGGATGTTTACAAACACTCGTTCTTATCCACTCAGCCATATGACTGTAGTATATACCCGTCCCTAGCTTGTGTTTTCTCTCACCACCAACAGGGCCTACAAACAGCGCGTCCTTAGACACGGCCTACAACCCAGACTACCTGACTTAAACCTCACACAGGATCAAGTTTTCTTCCTCTCGTTTGCACAGGTAATATTAGCAGTAATCATGTAATTAATTTGGTAAATTAAATATATTAAATGTTTTATACCCAAAGAACATCATCATCATCATCATCATCATCATCATCATCATCATCATCATCATCATCATCAGTATTATCAACGTTATCATCATACGAATGATGATGTGCCATTCCTGTAAATTATTAGTATCATGAGATGAGTTGATTGATTGATTGATTGATTGATTGATTGATTGATTTAGGAATCGACATCACAGCATTCGGGGCATTCCCATAATTGCTCCGACACCATCCTCAGTAGCCAGCGAAGAGTTCCAACACTAATAGTACGACTAGAATCTGATTATAAGTCTGTCTCGCCGTTCCTCTGAGCGTTGAGCGTCGGCCAGATCCCCTCGTCACTCCTCGCTGTCTCATTCTTGCCAGACCATGGTAATCCATTTGCTCCCCCGAGGTGTACACGTGCTCCCACAAGGCCGCAACCACGTCTGCGTTGTCAAGTATCAATACTCCACCAAGTTCTGCAGAGCCAGCCAAACTGTCCACCTGTTCAGTTCCCAGCATACCGGCATGCCCCGGAGAAAAGATCCAGGCGATGCTTGTCACCCGTGACCTCCGAAGCGAAGCAAGCCACTCCGCACGAAGCCTGCCCGTCCTCACCCTCGTCAGCATGCTTTCTGAGTCAGTTACAATCACGATGTGTTTGTGTCGTATTCTCCATCCAGCGGAGAGCCGTAGTGACTGCCTCCACCTCCATTCTTAAGCTGGATGTTGTGGTATCATATGCCAGGCTCTCCTGCCCCAAACATCGACCATTAGCTTTGGCTATGAACCCACAGCCACTTCTCTCACCTCTTGACACCGAACCATTTGTGTAGATAATCACATCACCCGAGTGAGCATTGTCCTGAATTAGTTGTTGCATTTCCACTTCCGTGGCTCCTGCTGGCCACTCCCTGCACTCCCGGCTTAATGTGATTATAACTCTGCACAAGTCTGACTGCTCCGCTGGCACTCTGACCCACTCCTCTCCAAGCCTAATGTTCTCCAAGGGGCACACCTGTCTGATCGTATCCTCCGCCTGAGCCATCCATGATTTCTCTCTTATCAGTCGCTGACCCTTAACTGCGTCCAGCGCCTCATGCAGTGGGTGGTCAGTGTCTGCAGCTACTCTGAGGTATGCCTTCGCCTGCATCACCTTGAGCCTACCAGCAACAGTCGGCAGACCAAGGATGTAATGCATACACACTACTGGGGTGTCTCTAGTGCATCCCAGAATGACCCGCATAGCTTCGTTCTGTATGCTCTCTAACTTCACCAGCTGACTCTTTGAGACAGTGAGCAGTCCTAATCCATAATCAATTACTGAGAGGATCAAGTGCTGGTATAGTGTGAAAGCATTATCTGCTCTGTGTCCATTGCAGCCATAGTTTTAAGTGCACTGAGATGAGTTGAGTTGAGTCAAGAACCAACATCACAATACTCAAAACATTTCCATACCTGCTCCGTCTACATATGCAACAGCCAATGAAGAGCCCCAATAATCATGCTGACAATAGCAGTCTCAGTTTGTATGAGCCTGGTCTTTCCTCGGAGTTTTGATTGTCGGACAGATCCTCTGCTGCATCATTCTCTCCGGGTAATGATGGCGTGTCTGTTTGTCCACACTTTATACTCGATGCAAAATGACAATGACCGCATCTTCCCGACTGTGCATCAGTCCACCATCAAGAGGTGACCATCCAAACCAGTGTGTTCGCCTACTCTTTTCTAGGCCCTAAAGTGTATAGATCAATCGGCACTCAAAGGGTAATGTGCCACCAGAAAGTGGCATGCCTTTTCTAAGCCATACATTCTATAGATCAATAGGCACACACTGGTTGATGTGCCATCAGACAGTTTCCTGCCTTTACCTCCAAGAACGTTTTTTGGCATACATATATGACTGGTGAGCCTGGGTGTCTCGATCAGTTAACTGATTCATCGCCGAAATATAATATATGACTGGTGAGCCTGGGTGTCTTGATCAGTTAACTGATTCATCGCCGAAATATAATATATGACTGGTGAGCCTGGGTGTCTTGATCAGTTAACTGATTCATCGCCGAGATATAATATATGACTGGTGAGCCTGGGTGTCTTGATCAGTTAACTGATTCATCGCCGAGATATAATATATGACTGGTGAGCCTGGGTGTCTTGATCAGTTAACTGATTCATCGCCGAGATATAATATATGACTGGTGAGCCTGGGTGTCTTGATCAGTTAACTGATTCATCGCCGAAATATAATATATGACTGGTGAGCCTGGGTGTCTTGATCAGTTAACTGATTCATCGCCGAAATATAATATATGACTGGTGAGCCTGGGTGTCTTGATCAGTTAACTGATTCATCGCCGAAATATAATATATGACTGGTGAGCCTGGGTGTCTTGATCAGTTAACTGATTCATCGCCGAAATATAATATATGACTGGTGAGCCTGGGTGTCTTGATCAGTTAACTGATTTATCGCCGAAATATAATATATGACTGGTGAGCCTGGGTGTCTTGATCAGTTAACTGATTCAACGCCGAAATATAATATATGACTGGTGAGCCTGGGTGTCTTGATCAGTTAACTGATTCATCGCCGAAATATAATATATGACTGGTGAGCCTGGGTGTCTTGATCAGTTAACTGATTCATCGCCGAAATATAATATATGACTGGTGAGCCTGGGTGTCTTGATCAGTTAACTGATCCATCGCTGAAATATAATATATGACTGGTGAGCCTGGGTGTCTTGATCAGTTAACTGATCCATCGCCGAAATATAATATATGACTGGTGAGCCTGGGTGTCTTGATCAGTTAACTGATTCATCGCCGAAATATAATATATGACTGGTGAGCCTGGGTGTCTTGATCAGTTAACCTGATTCATCGCCGAAATATAATATATGACTGGTGAGCCTGGGTGTCCTTGATCAGTTAACTGATTCATCGCCGAGATATAATATATGACTGGTGAGCCTGGGTGTCTTGATCAGTTAACTGATTCATCGCCGAAATATAATATATGACTGGTGAGCCTGGGTGTCTTGATCAGTTTAACTGATTCATCGCCGAAATATAATATATGACTGGTGAGCCTGGGTGTCTTGATCAGTAACTGATTCATCGCCAAAATATAATATATGACTGGTGAGCCTGGTGTCTTGATCAGTTAACTGATTCATCGCCGAAATATAATATATGACTGGTGAGCCTGGGTGTCTTGATCAGTTAACTGATTCATCGCCGAGATATAATATAGACTGGTGAGCCTGGGTGTCTTGATCAGTTAACTGATTCATCGCCGAAATATAATATATGACTGGTGAGCCTGGGTGTCTTGATCAGTTAACTGATTCATCGCCGAAATATAATATATGACTGGTGAGCCTGGGTGTCTTGATCAGTTAACTGATTCATCGCCGAAATATAATATATGACTGGTGAGCCTGGGTGTCTTGATCAGTTAACTGATTCATCGCCGAAATATAATATATGACTGGTGAGCCTGGGTGTCTTGATCAGTTAACTGATTCATCGCCGAAATATAATATATGACTAGTGAGCCTGGGTGTCTTGATCAGTTAACTGATTCATCGCCGAAATATAATATATGGGTTCTTCCGATTGGACAGAACGGCGATATATGGCCATTCTTGGGTCATAGTGTTATTTGTTTCGCGGTATCTTCCGCAATTGTAACTTTCAGTGAATGGAAATGTATATTATAACACCGTTACATTTGATTGTGCGCCGTTTTTGGTTCAAACTTACTTTTGTGTTTGACAATGAGTCAGTTAAACCACAGAATGAACATTTCGAGGTAGGTTCGAACACAACACCACGCGTCGGCAGGCAAGTATGCTAGCGACTGCGCTACCACCGCTCTCACCTCATAATATTGGAGCTGGATATTTGTTTCAGATATCTCAAGTAATGATCTAGGCATGAAGGAAAGTGACAACATCACTCTATCACCACATGACCTAGAATACGTGATTCTAATGACTGGTTTCAAACATCGAATGTCTGGTTTCAAACATCCAATATCTCGTTTAAAATATCCAATGTCACTTTTCAAACATTCAATGTCTCGTTTCAAATATCCAATGTCTCGTTTCAAATATCCAATGTCTCGTTTCAAATATCCAATGTCTCGTTTTAATCTTCCATTCTCTCGTTTCCAACATCCAATGTTTTGTTTCAAACTTCCATTCTCTCGTTTTCAACATCCAATGTCTCGTTTTAAACTTCCATTCTCTCGTTTCACACATCCTTGTGCCTCGTTTCATACTTCCATTCTCTCGTTTCAAACATCCAATGTCTAGTTTCGAACTAACAATGTCTCATGCAAACTTCCAATGGCTCTTTACGAACTCCAGCGTCCAATGTCTCGTGCAAACTTCCAATGTCTCGTTTCAAACATCTAATCTGGGACGCAGAGTTGTTTCCAAGGCACCAGGGCCAGGTTCTATACTGGCCAAGACCTATTGATGCGTCAATGCCGAGCGTCCAGGGCAACAGGTGCCTTCAGGGTCCTGGCTAAAGTCAGTAGGATCGCCGATTCCTCCGAATCGGAGAGTGTCTGCCTGTACGGCGAGGAACCACCAGTCTGCACACCAATAAGCCAGACATGGGACAACGGATACTCACGCAAATCTCAGGTCCAGTATGACATCACACTGATGTTGGACAACAGGATGTCTTCATCCGACATACAGGACTTCACACTGGAGTTCACAGCCAGGGAACACAAGCAAGCAAGCAAGCGCATCTAATGTATGTTTTCGAACATCCATTGTCTCTTTTAGAATTTCCAATGTCTCGTTCCAAAGTTACCATGCCTCTATTTTTACACCGCTACTAGGTAAACATAATGAAAGAACTTGTTGATTCGTGCTTTTGTTGTTGACAGCTTTACTGTGAGAAGACGACTCTCTGGGGACTGATCAGTCAGTTAATCAAGCGAATATCCACCAGGCAAATATAGGTCAGCGTGTTGCCCTAGTTGTAAATGTTAATATCTGTGTTGTGTTTCTTTCCATTGTACCTTGCTGAAATATACAGCATTCATTTGACAAAATTGTGTATTGGCTAAAACTTGGGCTCACAATTTCAAAGAAAAACATTAAATTAAAAAACAAATGCCCTTACGCATTTTTCCTGCAATGGATTTGTTATGGGATAGCGCCACTATATCCTGTAGGCCGGAGAGCAATGTCGTGTAGATGGTCAGTCATTCTCTCATTTTGGCAAGCGACCAGTCCAGGCGTCGGACCGGCGTTCGACTATGCTCAGGAAAATAACCAATGCCGTTTGCTATAAACTTTGTTAGCGTTCCAGGTACAAAGCAACCTAATATGTGTACCATGAAATATGATAGGAGATAGAGGTGGCTGGCGTGTGTATTTCACCGCATTATCCTCCCAGTGCCGATTGACTTGTAAAGATATGGAGCCTGCACCATGTGTCCCATACACAATAAAGAGCATAGTAGGGGATGTGAAGCGTGGACAATGAGCAGCCAAGCTGAAAAACATCTGATGGCTTTAGAAATGTGGTTTCTGAGGAAAATGCAAAGAATACCATGGACAGATAGAAAAACCAATGAACACGTCCTTCAAGACACAAATGAAGATCGTACACTGATTAGAGACATTAGTCGTAGACAGTCACAATTTTTTGGGCATGTTATGAGAAGAAATGAATTGGAGAACTTGGTGACAAGTGGCAAGATCGAAGGGAGTAGACCAAGGGGAAGACCGAGAAGTAAATACCTGGACGGCATGGCCGCATGGCAAAGTCGAGACAGGAACACGGAGCTGATCCACGACTCTGGTGATCGAGTGAGATGGCAGAACATGACCGCCCACGCTTATCGGCATGGAACATGATGGATGGATGGAGGGGCTGTTTACTTGTCTTGCCATACAAATGTACACATTGTGGATAACATTCTACGATTCCCTGCCATACAGCTGTACACGTTATAGACAACATTCCACGCTTCCTGTCATACAGCTTTACACGTTGTGGATACCGTTCCACGATTCCTGCCATACAGCTGTACATGTTGTGGAAATATTTCATGAGGACCTAACTGTACACGTTATAGATAACATCACACGATTCTCTGCTATACAGCTGTACACGTTATAGATAACATTCCACGATTCCCTGCCATACAGATGTACACGTTGTGGATAACATTCCACGCTCCCTGCCATACAGCTGTACACGTTATAGATAACATTCCACGCTCCCTGTCATACAGCTGTACACGTAATAGATAACATTCCAGGAATCCCTGCTATACAGCTGTACACGTTGTGGATAACATTCCAGGACTTCCTGTCATACAGCTGCACACGATGTGGATAACATTCCCATATTCCCCACCGTGAAGCTGTACACGTTATAGATAACATTCCACGATTCCCTGTTATATATCTGTACACGTTGTTGATAACATGCCACAATTCTCTGCCATATTGCTATACACATTCTTGATAACATTTCAATAACGCCATTAATATGTCTACAGCTTTCAGTTGTAACACCTTTAATGGTTCTTCTGAAGTCGCAGTGTGATCGCCTGTTGGCGAGGGGCACTGGTAATAGGGTAGCTAAATCCACACGAAAAATCCAGTCCAGTGCTACTAAAAGAAGCCTGTATGGAAGCGACAATCGCAGCTCTATTTTCCCAAGGAGAAAGCAAATCACTAGAAGGGCCCCAATTATAATTAACGGAGAATTCGACAGTTTAATGATGCATGTTACCTTTTTCTACATACTGGAAGGAAAGAACTGGATTACGCTTGAGTTCAAATCTAGAGAGCGCAACGGTTCCTCTTATTTCTACTTCTTTCTTTTCCTCATTATGGTATATGGTAAACTAAGAATGCAAGGTCCTTTAGCATAAATGCAGTTCATAATTTATGTGGTTTTTGTTTACTTGAGAAAAAAGGATAATGTTACTTTCTAAGAATGTAACACTAAGAGAAGTAATGTTGTTTATTATTCGAACAGAATCATCGGAACCTTGCAAAATTCTGAAGACTTTGCCAGGGCCTATAACTGTACGCCAGGATCCTTCATGAACCCGGAGAGGAAATGTGGCGTGTGGTAGTTATCGTCCTTAGACGTCAAGCCTTATAGATCAGCCAAGGAGTGCGCACACAGAATCAAGCCGTACAATGCTTGATCCAACCAATTACACACGTCTATAAGATGACTGACCACAACTTCTTTAATCTGTATGTCCAGAACAGAAGGCCTTTACAATTAATTAACTTTCTCTAGGGTCACAAATATGAACCATCATACACGGAAATGAACAGGAACGAGCGACAAATCTGAATTCTCAAATATCACAAGCTGGTAATGGGCACACGTCTGAACATTCCGCTTTAACATGAATTCTAGGAAAAAAAACATCAACATTCCAGAATGTTATTGACCACATTGATAACTTAAGCACTGTAGTTGTACCATTATATATGATGGAGCTTTCTTGGACTGTAAATTAACTACGAACAAACTTTTTAGTTAAATTTTGAGCATTTGTATATGTTCTTCTTAAGCAGTGTGTATATTTGTGTATGCCTACCGCTACAATTTTACAATAAACATGATACCTGGAACTACCCAACGTTGTTTTCCTCAATAGTCACTTTAACTGAATACGGATGTCTTTATGTATGTTTGTCGCCTCCAACAGATACTACAGGTTGAATCTCAGCACAGTGCACGAATTCCTTATCACATGCGATGTTTCAACTATAAGTATATTATAATATTACACGCTATAAACATTGTTCGTACATCTGTTTTCTAATACTTAACTGCAGTCTGGGCAGAGACCTATTCGGACAGCTCTTCTCCAGTTCCAACTGCATGGATATTTTTAACGTATACAAATTGAACATGACTTCTCCGAGTTTGGACGTCAAAAGCTGGACGTCAAGTCCAGAACCCTAGCCCAGGATTGAGGGCATAAGACAAGCCTAGAATCTTTGCCTTGTCCACACATTCAGGCACGGTATCGAACCAGTTTTGCCCGTGTCAGAGGCTGAAGTAGCTACCTCTAATCTATTTAAACTCGTAATTATATATTGTAGCTGGTGCCCCGCTTAATCATCAATTGCACAAATGCTCTAAGATTACACGGAGTAAGTAGGGATGTTGAATGTGGGGTGTACAACTTCTCCACTGCTTTCCTCCTCATCAAGGTGGATTTAAACAATTAACCTGGTATTGCACAAAAGAATTAATGAGTCACTAAAAAAAGAACACACACATAAAAGGGTTGCCTAGAAACCAACGATGGCAAAATCATAATAGAAAAAGATCAGATTTTACATGCGTGGTCAGATTATGTGAAAGACCTTTATGATGATACAAGAGAAGAACAATATGATCATCGGAATAATAATGAAGGACCATATAAATTTTGAAGATGGACCTCCAGAGTGCTCTTAACCATATGAAAACTGGCAATAGAAATGATCAATGCCTTAGAAGAATATGTAATAGACTAAGTCACCAGGCTGCTGAACGCAATATACGATACTGGAGATATTGTTTTTGCATATCCTTTACAGGACATCGCTGTCAACATCAGTACCTTTCAGCTGAATGTTGATTTCTTGGCAAGATTACGCTCAGTAGCTTCCCATTGCTTTCTGAGCGACCGGCACACATACCCCGTAAGTTAGCGACGCGGAGAGAACCGCTACCAATTCTCGCGCACGTCACGTAATGTTACTAGAGTATACGGGATTACGGAGAAAGTCGTGTAACCCCTAGTCCAGAGAAACTGGCACTGGAGATACACCTTCTAAATTATGTAATTCTATATTTATTGCAATCCCGAATAAATCAGGAGCCTTGGAAAGCTGAACAATCAGTATAATGAGCCACATCACGAAGATTCTGTTGAGAATTATCATGGAAAGAGTTAAGAAGAAAATACAACCTGAAATAGGGGAAGAGCAATGTGGGTTTGTAGAAGGCAAAGGCACAGTAAATGCTGTGTATATACTGAGAACAGTAATTGAACGTTCTATAGAAGTAAACAAAGAACTATATCTTTGCTTTATTGACTATACAAAGGTTTTCGATAAAGTGAGACATGTCGACATGATAAGGATGCTTGAAGATCTACAAATTGAAAAGGCCTTAGACTTGTAAAAAAGAATTAATAATGAAGTAGGTCAATATCAGCCTATTAAGAGAGGTGTGAGACAGGGATGTGTAATGTCTTTAGATCGTTTTTCCCTGTACAGTGAAAATATTTTCAGAAATATAGAAGATATGGAAGGAATCAACATTGGGGGACGATACATCAATAACATTAGATATGCAGATGATACAGTCTTGATTGCAGACAATGAACAGGACCTGCAAAATTTAATAGATGCGGTTGTTGCACATAGGGAACAACTAGGGTTAAAACTGAATATTAGTAGTAGTTGTAGTAGTAGTAGTAAATCTTTATTTTCCAAGGGTTAATAATATTCTGCCCTTCTTCTCTATTTCCTCTCATACATTCTTTCATTCAACATCTCTTATGAAGCAATTCTTTTACAACAAAAGAACAATAAGCATTAAAACGCATGAAAAATAATCAATAATACATGACTCGTTGAGGCAATGTTTAACATGGGCATCATGAATGCCCTAGGTTGGTGTAACGTGCCATACATATGGGAATGTTGTTTTTTTTTTTTTTTGTTGTCTTTTTGTGGCTAGTTGTCGTTCGAGATAATTTACCATTATTATTGTCTTTGTTGCTGATTTTTTTTTTACGACACACATTACGACGACACAGATTATGGTCGTCACTGGGAAGAAGGAAATACCACAATGTGATATACGAGTAAATGGGCATACTCTTAAGCAAGCGAATCGATACAATTATCTCGGAACAGTCATAACATCTGATGGGAGATGCCTTGAAGAGATTAGAACAAGAATTATAATTGCGAGGGTAGCCTTTTGCAAGAAAAACATACTGACCAATAAAAAGATATCAATTGAAACGAGAAAAAGAGTGTTGATGTGCTACATAGAACCTATACTTTTGTATGGATGTGAAGCGTGGACAATGAGCAGTCAAACTGAAAAATAGCTGATGGCTGTGGAAATGTGGTTTCTGAGGAAAAAGCGAAGAATACCATGGATAGACAGAAAAACCAATGAACAAGTTCATCAAGAAACAAATGAATATCTTAAACTGATTAGAGACATTAAAAGTAGACAGTCACAATTTTTTGGGCATGTTATGAGAAGAAATGACTTGGAGAACTTGGTGACAACTGGCAAGATCGAAGGGAAGAGACCAAGAAGAAGACCGAGAAGTAAATACCTGGATGGCTTGGCCATGTGGCATGGTCGAGACAGGAACATGAAGCTGGCCCATGACTCTGGTGATCGTGTGAGATGACAGAACATGACCGCCCACGCTTATCGGATGACACATGATGGATGGATGGATCTCAAGGCGAAGCAGCTTACATGTGAACCACGAAATACCAATGGAAATCAAGACAACCGGTATGGCACTAACCACATCACAACAGATAGCAGGTATGCATCTATCACCATATGCCACAGGTCCCTAATGTCCGTATAAAACCAGTAGAACCAGGGCTTCGGTGTGCAGTGGTTAAAACACTTACCTGCCTCCCTAGTTGTTATGTTTTCGAATCATCATCTAGAGGGGTTTTGTTCAGTTGATGATTCCTCCCATGTCGATCAGTCCTAAAATGAGTGCTAGGACACATCATGGGAAGACAAGTCGCATTATGACATTGATCACGTCTTACAGCGTCCGCCGATTCCTGTATTCAAATAATGTGTAAGCGCCATATACCTGGAGGCGAGGTAAAGTGCCTCTATGTGGAGTCGAATCACCAAGTCGTTGTAAATACGTGCCTGTAGCAGTCATATTCTATATACCAACTGGTAGGCAATCACAAGAAAACCGTTTCACACAGTATTGGTTTCAGATGACGAGAGACAAGAATTTACTTCAGGGATTCTTAAACGTTTTTGCATCTAGGACCATGATGTGTCTAATCTAATTATGGCACCAGTTCTAATCATATTTGTCTTTCTTGGGGCCTCTTAGTCTCACATATGAGAGTTTCGGTTCAATGTTGTCCACCGAGGCCCATTTGCCAGTGTTAGCGGTCACTGGTCCGCAATGCGAGTGTGGACGCCCAGAAGTGGCAGTGCTTAAGTGGCATATTAGGCCACGAGAGAAATGTTATTTTCTGTGGTGACTTCAACGCTAAAGGCAGATCATGGGGAAACACTTCCTCCAATAAACAAGGGGAGGAGCTCGAGACTGCACTGGAAACCATCGACCTGGTTTGTATCAACAGTGGCTGTGTCACCAGGACAGCAAGCCGTCCAGGCGATGAGGACAGTGCTATTGATCTGGCGCTAGTTTCACCTTCACTCACTTCAGTGTGTAGATGGGGTGTCCTAGGACACCATGGCAGCGACCACCACCCTTGCAGCATATTGGTGGAGAAAGGCAGAACCAGGCAGCACAAGCTAAAGGTAAAGACGTTCCAGTATGACAGTACAGGGCAAGATGTGGTGAGTAGAATAAGACGTGACAAGCGCAGAACGTTTCAGGGCAGGAAAAAAAGCTGGGAGCAGCCACCGTGGTGGAGTTTGGAGGTGGAGAAGGCTTGGGTGGATAAGCGTAGTGCTGTAAGGAGATGGCAAAATGCCAAGAAGAACAGAGCTGGTCATCCTAGTCCCTGCTTGCACTTACAAAGAGAGATGCACACAAAAGTAAGCTATTTCAAAAAACTGGTCAAGGTGGTTAAAAGCCAAAAATGGGCAGAGGTGTGTCAAAGAGTAAGCACAGACAAATCACTGAAATTGTTCTGGCCACTACATAAAAGCATGAGTGGTGTAGTCAAGAATAAGAGCATTTCTGACTTCCAAGGTGCTGACCTCATCTGGCAGAGGACTGACGAGGACAAGGGCAAAGCCCTCTTTGAACGCTACCTTGAGCAGAGCAACCAGACAGACAAGGGAGGCCGAAATCTGGCCAAGGAGGTCACCTCAGACAGATGCAAGGCCCAGAACACTTCGGATGAAGACACAGTGACAGTGAAAGAAATCAAGGCTGTGCTTCGACGATCAAAAAACAGTGCTCCAGGTCCTGATGGCATAAGATACGACGGCATAAATAGGTGTACCGACAATGAGCTAGAGAAACTAGCAGACATGTACAACAACAGTATAGGGAGTGCTAGCATCAAGGAGGAATGGTTACACAGCTATCTGATTCCCTTGCCGAAGCTTGACAAAGACCACAAAAAAATTCAGGGATATCGAATTATAACCATGCAGAATACAATAGGCAAGCTGCTGGAGAAGGTAATTGCCAGGAAAATATCAAGCCAGCTAGAGAGGCAAGGTGTTTTCCCACCTACCCTGGGTGGGTACCGTCCAAAAAGAGAAACCTGGACCAAGGCAGCAGGCTTTGACCATGATGTCTATGAAGGTTTCCACTCAGGCACTGAAACCTTTGCTGCAGCGATTGATCTTGAGGACGCATACAACAGAGTACCACTGGATTTTTTAATGTTTCAGCTTCTTGAACTAAACGTAAGTCCATTCCTCCTTAGTTGGATCGCTGTAGCCCTCTTTCAAAGGAAAGTAGTTTTTAGATGTGGCAGTTGGACTTCGGAACCAACAACAATATATCCTGACCTACCACAGGGATCACCATTATCTCCGGTTCAACGCCCACACAGTGAGAATCACCAGTGAGCAGATCACTGGATCTGGCAGGACATTGTCATATGCCGATGATGTTTTAGTGTATCGTCAGGGTAAGGATAGAGAGGAGGTTGCTGTGGAACTACAAACCGAACTCAATCGCATAATTACTTGGAGTGATGAAGCTGGGGCAATGGTCAACCCAACAAAGGCAACAGTGACTTGATTCTCGTTGAATAATCATATTGTCAACACTCCAACATCAAGCTGTAATGCTGTGTTCAGAGACAGTGGAAAGAACGCAGGCAATGAATTACCTGGGGATACGGTTTGATCTAAGCCTTGCTTATAATGTGCACATAGACCAGGTGATAACAAAGGCCAAGCGGGGTTTGGCAGGGATGAGGGTGATGGCGGTAGCAAACTGTGAGCAGCGCCATCTATGTCTTCTGTACGAGGGGCTGTTCATGTCTGTTTTGGAGTATGCAATGGCAATCCTGACTCTCAGCCATAAGCAGATAGAAAGGATGGAAAGGATACAGAATGAAGCTATGCGCATTATTCTTGGATGTACAAGAGATACAGCATGCAGTTCGATGCGCTACCTTCTTGATTTTCCAACCATTGAAGAGAGAATACAAGTTTGCAGGGCACGCGCCTACCTCAGAATTAACGCAAACACACAACATCCACTGCATAGTGAAATTAGGAAGGTGAAGGGCAGCAGGTTAAAAAGAGGACGGTCGTGGATGGGTCAAGCCGAAGACATTCTTCAACAGGTGTGTTCACTTGAGGACTTAGAACCTGGCGAGGAGTGGGTCCAAGTGCCAACAGACTTCTGCACATCCTTTTCAGTTTGCATCCAACTAGATAGAAAATGCAGACAAGAAAATCCGGCTGCTGTTGAGGCTGAAGTACAAGCGTTGATTTTCGAGAATTCGCTAGACGGTGACGCGGTCATCTACACAGATGGGTCGGTCGTCCGACATGTGAGAAGCTCATGGGCCTTTACAGCTCGGGCCGGAGGGAGAATTGTGAAGGAGGACTCTGGTGCTTTCACTGAAACCACAAGTAGCCTGACCATGGAAGTCATGGCAGTAAGTAAAGCAATAACGTGGCTCGAGACACAGCATTCACTAGGGCTTGTTTCCTTAGCGACTCAATGAACATGATCAAGAGGATAGAAGAGGGGTCGATCCGAAGAGAATGGTTGCTGCCTCTGAAGCGGTCTCGGCTGGCAAAGATTAGTTTCATCTTCGTGCCAGGGCATGCGGGAGTACAAGGAAATGAGCGGGCTGACAAGCTCGCAGGTGAGGCTACTGTGGAGGGCGGACGCGCCATGGACCAGGCTGACATTCTGAATGCTCTACGAGAAGTGAGACTTTTGCGAGAACCAAGTGATGACTGTGAATCTACAACAATGGCCAGACTGCGAGAGCAGCAAATTAAAAGAGGGGTGGCCAAACAAGAACACTACGCAGGAAGCCAAAGAAGATTGATAAACCAACACAGAAATGGCGTCGTTAGCCGCTACACGCTGCGGGATTTGCTGAGGAGGGGATCCGAGCACTTATGGACTGAATGGTTCGATGTGCAACGAGGATGATCTGTCGACTAACTAACTAACTAACTAACTGGTCCGGTATTCGTATTTTGTTAGTTATTCTCGGTCCTCTGACAGGTCACTTTAATGCTAGCCATAAGGCTGGGAGGCGATACTGTAAGTTCTAAAGGAGGTGAAACCTCATGCTGGGGTAAAGAAGCAGTCACTAAAGATGACAGACAGCATGATTTTGTTTATTTGTTTATCTTTTGTTTATTTACCGGACTCTGTGGCTAAGGGTTTGCGAACGCGGTTTGTGAGCCCGTATACCCGGGTTCGAAACACGGCGGTGCTGGTTTTTTCGAAAAAGGTATAGGGGCCGGTCGTTCAGAAAGCAATGGCAAACTACTGAACGTAACACTTGCCTAGTACATCAACAGCAGCTGAAAATGCTGGGGTTGACTGCAACGTCCCGTAAGGGATACGCAACAAATATTTTGTTTGTTTATTTGTTAATGATTTGTTTATTTGTTTATGTTTTGTTTATTTGTTTATGGTTTGTTTATTTGTTTATGTTTGCTTATTTGTTTATGTTTTGTTTATTTGTTTATGTTTTATTTATTTTGTGTGTTCGCTTGCTTTTAACTCAAGCGCAGTCCATACATGGCAACTACTTCCAGTGAACTGGAATGAATTTTGCGTGTAGGTTACCAAAGTTCCTCGCCATCAGGCGAAGATTGCGACTTAGAGGAGCTTATAATTTACGTCCACAAGTCAAAGACGAGAAATCAACAATTAAGGTCTACTGACAGGTGACACCCAAATGTTAAATAGAGATAGAAGGGGAAATTCTTCACCAAGTGGATTGTTTTAAATATCTAGGGACATTTATAACATCAAATGGAAAATGCACAACTGAGATTAAGAGCAGAATATGGCAAGCAAAGGCTGCATGTAGAAAAAACATAAAGAATACCTTATGCAATAAGTCGCTATAATTGAATGTAAGAAAGAGAGTGCTGAGGTGCTATGTAAAACGTGTTTTGCTGTATGGCTGTGAATCTTGGAATATAAATGAACAAATTAGGAAGAGATTGAAAGCAACAGAGATGTGGTTCCTTAGACGAATGTTGCGAATTCCTTGGGCTGTCAAAGTAACTAACGACGAATGCCTTAAAGAAGCTGGCGAAACTAGAACATTATATACAACAATAAGAAAGAGAAGAACAGTTTTCTTCGGTCATGTGATGAGAAGAGAGGCGCTGGAGAACATCGTGACAACTGGAAGGATCGAGGGGAAGAGAAGCAGAGACAGACCATGAGAAATGATACTGGATGGATTGCGACGGTGGCGTGGAGGAATATCAACAGCAGAGTTGATCCAGAAAGCCAAAGACCGAGATCTGTGGAGAGTCATAAACGCCTACGCCAATCGGCACGGCACTTGATGATGATGACTGGTGTAGTGGTTGAACTCGTTCCCTCGGCATCAGCACACCGGATGTTTAAGAACAAGTAATGTTATACATTCGGCCATGCAGACCTCAGACAGCCTGATGCATGAGACACTTCATCACATAGCCCCACAGGCCGCTTCCAGGATGGACAGAAGGAAGACACTGAAGCCATGTCATTCCTGTCTGTATATACCTTTGCCCCACGGTTATGTTGGTCAAGGCCTGCTCACACTAGGTCAAGTTCTAGTTCCATAAGCCAGGCCTCCAATGACTAGTCTTTCAAACTCACTTTGACATTTAATATGAAGAAACGTATATGCTTGAAAGGACACGTGCGATCGCTCTGTTCAAGTGCTAGTTAATTGTCTCCCCATGTTCAGATTTGATACGATGGTAGTACGAGGGTAAGTTAATAAGTAAGCCACAAACGCCTGTAGAAAAATAACTTAATATGATAACATCTTGAAACTATTTTTATACATACATTGCCCTTTATTTCTCAACATAATTTCGACCAACATTGATGCACTTATCCCATCGTTTTATCAATCCTCCCAAACCCGCTGCATAGAAAAGTGTTGATGGGATAAGTGCATCAATGTTCGTCAAAATTATGTTGAGAAATAAAGGGACAATGTATCTATTTTTAAAAAAAAAACTGGTTTCAAGTTGTTATCATATACAGTTGTTTTTTTTTTCTTTTCTACAACCTTTGTAGCTTTCATATTGACGTCCCCTCATATGTTTTTCTTCGTGATGCTGAGTGTTCCAAGTATTATTCTGTGACATCTTCGTGATGTTGGGTATTCCAAGTGGTGTTCTGTCACATTTCTCTTCGTGATGTTGGGTATTTCAAGTGCTGTTCTGTCACATTTCTCTTCGTGATGTGGGTATTTCAAGTGCTGTTATGTCACATTTCTCTTCGTGATGTTAGGTATTTCAAGTGCTGTTCTGTCACATTTCTCTTCGTGATGTTGGGTATTTCAAGTGTTGTTCTGTCACATTTCTCTTCGTGATGTGGGTGTTTCAAGTGCTGTTCTGTCACATTTCTCTTCGTGATGTTGGGTATTCCAAGTGCTGTTCTGTCACATTTCTCTTCGTGATGTTGGGCATTCCAAGTGCTGTTCTGTCACATTTCTCTTCGTGATGTTGGGTATTCCAAGTGCTGTTCTGTCACATTTCTCTCCACAAACGTCGATTTTCTTCTTAAGTGACCGTGCAATGGGTCCGTTGTTCACAGTGTGTTGGAAAACGACCGATGCTTCTTCTGAGTGCTTTATCATTAATATAATATGTTATCTGGTGTTGTGCCGTAGACTGCTATTGATGTTTACTTATTCAGAAGTAGCTTGAACAGCGTATATTGTTACTATCATGGAGGAAATATTTCTGAGCTGGAGGAATTTTCAGTGTCTTTACCGAAGATTGTAAATTGTTTGTTGACATGTGGGTACCCATCTTAGGCCGCATTGATGGGAATTCAGATAGATGACTACGAGGCCGATAGGCAAAATTAGGCAGTAGACAACAACATGTCCCACACCAGGACTCAGGAAATCCTAATCCACCTGCAGTATGTTGCCTGGAAATAGACTGGGTTAGTGCTGTCTTGGAGACAGAGAGAACGACAGACAGACAGACAGACAGACAGACAGACAGACAGACAGACAGACAGACGGACAGGCAGGCAGGCAGGCAGACAGACAGACAGACCGACAGACAGACAGACAGACAGACAGACAGACAGACAGACAGACAGACAGACAGGCAGGCAGGCAGGCAGGCAGACAGACAGACAGACAGACAGACAGACAGACAGACAGACAGACAGACAGACAGACAGATATAGACAGATAGAGAGACATACAAATATACAACACACAGAGAGAGGAGGATAAGAGAGACACACAGACATATCGAGAGAGACACAGAGAGGGAGAAAGAAAGAAACGGACAGACACACAGATAGACACACAATAGACACACAACTGCGCGTCTCACTTTCCTCTCAGCCATATCGCCAGCAACATGAACACAACACACCACAATCATGTTCAGGGCCAAAGGAAACAGAGGATTCAGATTATAATATACCGCCTTTGTTGAGAAATAAAGGGACAATGTCTGTATACAAATAAACTGGTTTCAAGTTGTTATCATATTTAGTTATTTTTCTACAACTATTTGTGTCTTACTTATTAGCATACCCTTTAATTAATTCAGAAGAATGTTCTCCCGTAGTGAATTTGAATAACTAAGACGCAAACAATAGATTGCAAGATGTTTTGCCTGGCATATTTCGCTACATCTAGTCAGGTGCATCCTGCAGAAATCATTCACAATACACTCAAGTGATTAATACAAAAAATATAGAAATAAAGACGTCCGAAAGTAGTTTCCTGCTATATGTCTGTGACGTGATAGCATCTCCACATTTTGTAGGCCTGGGGTCGGGGAGGAATAAGTGACCAATCTGTAACTCTCTTAGCGAGACGACGACGCCAAACGCCCACCCATCCTCGTCACATTGTCAGCCAAGCATCCTATTAACTAAGCGAATCTGTAAGATCGCCTTGTTTTGAATACGCAACTAATTTCTTTAACTAACTATACATTGTATTATTGCAGCAAGTTTTCTCCAAATATTCTCACTAAGATGGTGATGAATATATTACTTACTTAAAAATTATAATAATTATGTATTAACTTAGCTAACGCGTCCGCTAGTTTGCTTACACGTGCATGGTTAATTATAAATAATATATCAGCAATCCATTTCTACTTACTCACAAACACATGTTTAATTCTACATAATATATTAGCAATCAATTTTTACTTGATAATAAACACATGATTGTTTTAAAAATAATATATTGGAAATCCATTTCTACTTGTTAAACAAACACATAATTGATTCTAAAAAAAATATTAGCAATCTATTTCTACTTGCTTACAAACGTCTAATTAATTCTAAAAATTATATACGAAATCCGTTTCTACTTAAATACAAATACATGGTTAATTCTAAAGAATGTATTAGCAATTCATGTATACTTGCTAACAAACACATGGCTGTATATAAAGACAAGCACGCGTGTTTAATATATATCTCAGGATCTCAAACCACATCTTAAGAACCGTTGATTATCACAATGCTCACAATGACGGATTCCGCCAAGGAGGTAGCTATATAAGTGACAGCCTCAGCCATTCCCCATTGATGCTCTTGACTGTTCCGTCTGTAGGAAGTTGTCTTCCTGCTTCCCTGTGCATTTATAAAGGACAGTTGATCAACCGAAGCTGTTTGAGCTCCTGACTTTGGCCTGTCCAAGCTCCAGGTATGTCTGTCTAACGCTTCTTATATTACGTAACTTAATGAGCATCTAGTTCTATACAATTATCCTTTCAGGTTCACATTCTAAGCCAAACAATACTTTAACAACCTTATATTGTTTTGTCTCTATCTTTATTTCCTATGAAGTCATGGGCACAGTTGTGTTAATTACTATATAAATAGCCTGCTCCGTGGGGAAGGCGTTACGGGCGCAGTTCGGGCTGTTTGACAGCATACCGCCTTGCGTTGGATCTTTACGAAATGGTGTTGATGCCGGTCGTTCAGATAGCAATGGCAAATTACTCAACGTATAATTGCCAGTAGATCACAACAGCATAAAATGCTGGTGTTGACTGCATCGTTTTGTAAAGAATATGCAACTAACTTCTTTAACTAGTTGTATAAATTGTATGTATTATTGCAGCAAGTTTGCTCAGAATATTCTCAGTAAGGTGATGATGAATATATTATTTTAGCATTTATCTTAGCATTTTACAAGGCATGACTGTCTGGGCAAGATTACTTTAGTTTTTATTCGTACCACTTTAAACTCGAGCGTAGTTCACCCACATACTACTGATACTACTACTACTACTACTACTACTACTACTACTACCTACTACTACTACTACTACTACTACTACTGCTACTACTACTACTACTACTACTACTACTACTACTACTGCTACTACTACTGCTACTACTACTGCTGCTGCTACTACTGCTACTACTTCTACTACTACTACTGCTGCTACTACTACTACTACTGCTACTACTGCTACTACTACTACTACTACTACTACTACTACTACTACTACTACTGCTACTACTACTACTACTACTACTACTGCTACTACTACTACTGCTACTACTACTACTACTACTACTTACTACTACTACTACTACTACTACTGCTACTACTGCACTACTACTACTACTCACTGCTACTACTTACGTACTACTACTACTATTACTACTACTGCTTGCTGCTACGACGAATACTACTACTACTACTACTACTGCTACTATGTCACTACTACTACTACTACTACTACTACTACTACTGCTACTACTACTACTACTACTACTACTACTTATTTTATTATTATTACTACTACAGACTTATTAGTAATTTGTAGTGGGAACAAGTGGCGTCTATTAGACGTAGAAATAATTATTCGTCGCCCATAGAGATAAAAACAGGTGTACGGCAGGGATGTGTGCTGTTCCCAAGCCTATTCTTCTTCTTCTTCTTCTTCTTCGTTCATCCGGAGTTTTTTTTCGGACGTGATTGCGTTGTGCCTGTTTACAGTGGAGCTGCGTTCTTGCGCCGTTAGGCCGACACATCCGACTTCTCCGGGCATTTGTTGACCGGGTTAACCTTCCCGGGAAGCCTATTCAAAATATCCATATACATAAATTTTAAACAAATCGAACTGCCTGGACTTAACATCAATGGAAGAATCATAAACAATCTTAGGTATGTTGACAATACCGTGTTACTAGCAGAAAGCGAGCAAAAGTTACAAAACCTAGTGGAACAAGTAAACAGGCACAGTGCAGAATGTGGTTTAGATATTAACATCCAGAAAACTGTGATAACTAGCAGTGGAAAGGAGAGGTCATCAATGAACATCACAGTAAACGGGCATATACTAGAACAAGTAACAAGCTTTTCCTGTCTTGGATATGTAATAACAGATGATAACAAAAGTGAGAAAAAAAAAATTAAAAAAGAGAATAGGAATGGACAAAAATGTTTTCAGCAGCACGAAATCGGTATTAACATCTAGAGAGATTAACAAGGCATTAAACGTGAGAATTGTCAAATGTTACAGATATTCAACACTATTGTATAGCGCGAAAGCCTGGGCATTAAACAAGCAACTAGAAAGTAGAATTTAGGCCGTGTTTATGTGGATATACATTAAAATATGTCGCATTTCACGGGGAAATAAAACAATCAAATACAGAGGTTCTAGAAAACCTGGGAATGAAAAGAGAGGTTATGAAAGAAATTTTACAATACGCAAGTAAAATATTTCGGCCACATAAAAGATATAATACTCTCATAAAAACCGTACTCGAAGGCAGGTTGATGATAAGTGAGCGAGAGGTATACAACGATACAAGTTGGGAGATAACATCAAGAGATGGACGAAGATCAGTCTTACAGAATGTTAGTCAGGGCGAGAGACAGACAGTGTTGGAGACCCATTACAGCCACCCTTCATTGTGGAGACGACACATGATTGTTTGATTGATTGATTGAACTAAGTGTGGAAACATTCCTCTAATGTAATAAACATAGAAAGGTTAAGCTCGAGCGTGTAAATATGTTGTTGTCAACAAATTATCATATCATTATGTTGTTGTCTACACAACATCGTATCAATATATTGTTGTCCACAAGATATCGTATCATTATGTTGTTGTCCATCAACTATCGTATCATTATGTCTTTGTCCACAAAATAACATATCAGTATATTATTGTCCACACAATATCGTATAAGTATATTGTTGTCAACAAAATATCGTATCATTATGTTGTTGTTCACAAAATATCTTATCAGTAAGTTGTTTTTCAGAAAATATTGTATTATGTTTTTGTTTGCCAGAAAATACGATATTTATAATTTTGCTCCAGACAAGATCCTATTTATAATGTTGTGTTCCAGAAAATATCGTATTATGTTTTTGTTTTCCAGAAAATACAATATTTATAATATAATTGAGACAAGATCCTATGTATAATGTTGTGTTTCAGAAAATATCCTATTTATAATGATGTTACAGAAATTACAGTAGTTATAATGTCATATGGCAGAACATTACATTTTGTGATGTGTTCCATAAAATAGTGTATTTTTAATGTTGTATTCCAGAAACTATAGTACAGATAATTTTGTTTTCCAGAAAAAAATTATATTGAAAAATTTTGTGTTCCAGAAAATACCGTATTTATAATGTACTTCCAGAAAATATCATTTTTATATGTAGAGTTCCAGTACATATCGTATTTATATTCTTGTGTTACAGAAAATATCGTATTCATAATGTTGTGTTCCAGAAAATAAATATTCATAATGTATTCCAGACAATACCGTATTTATAATGTTATTCCAGGAAATACAGTATTTATAATGATGTGATCCAGATAATACCGTATTTAAAATGTCTTTTTTTTTTCTTCAGAAAATACAGTATTTATAATATTGTGTTCCAGAAATACCGTACTCATAATGTGATACATAAAAACAAAAAAAAACAATAGGGCTCCCTGTGTCATAGTGGTTAGTGCATGTGTTTGCCAAGACATTTATACTGATTCAATCGCCGATATAATCAGCATTATTTGTCCCAGTACGGTTCTGCAAAGAGTTGCAAATAATGTAAGTGTTAACAACAACTGTTCACATTACAGGAAAGGCAACATGTCAGAAAGTAGCACACACCACCCAGACATCAACCCAAGTGTCAACCCCGACTATTCAAAACTCACGTGAGTGCAGTGGTTGGTGTGCGTGTGATGTGTCGTGTGTGATATGTTGTGTGTTGTGTATTGTGTGTTGTGTTGTGTGTGTTATGAGTTGGGTATTGTGTGTTATGTATTGTATGTTATGCGTTGAGTGTTTTGTGTTATATGTTGTTTATTGTATGTTATGTGTCGTGTGTCGTGTGTTGTGTTTTGTGTTTTATATGTTATGGGTTGTGTGTTGTGTGTTTTGTGTTTGTGTCCTTTGCAGGACGTTGCTATCAACCACACCCCACGATTGATTGTCTAGGCAATTTTACGTGCACTAGTTGACCATTGCTTTCTGAACGAGATGTTAACCCCAGCATTGTTTGGCTGTCTGTGATTCCTGGGCAAATTTTATGTTCAGTAGTTTGCCATTGTTTTCTTAACGATAAGCACGCATACAATTGTTTGAAAACCAACGCAAGACGGTCTGCTTCCAAATCGCCAGCAGCTGTGTTTCGAACGCGATTTGCGGGATTACGAATTAAATTAATAACCCCAATGCCACGGAGGCGAAGTTCAGCATGGCCGAATGGGACGCAGAGGTGTTTCCAAGGCACGAGGACCAGGTTCTGTACTAGCCAAGACCTATTAACTCGTCCTAGCCGTGCGTCCTGAGCAACAGGTCCCTGTGGGGTCCTGGCTAACGTAGTAGGGACACTGATTCTTCCGAAGTCGTAGAGTACCTGCCTGCACGGCGAGGAACCACCAGTCTGCATACCAATAAGCCAGACATGGGACAATGGATACTCACGCAAACCTCAGGTCCGGTATGACATCACACTGATGTTGGACAACAGGATGTTTTCATCCGACATACAGGACTTCACGCTGAAGTTCACAGCCAGCGAACATAAGCAAGCAAGCAAGCATGGTCGAATGGATAATTGCCCTCGTTCTTAAATATCCGGTGTGTTGATGCACAGGTAGAAAGTTCAACCGCTACACTGGTCAGTTAGACTAAAATATTGACTTCTCATCCTTGACTTCGGGACGTAAATTACAAGTACCTCAGAAGTCGGAGTGGGTTCGCCTGATGGCCAGGTATACGTGTAATAGGGAAAGCTAATCCACACACAAACATCAGCCCTGCGCACTAGAATTAGCAGCACGTGTGTGGAATATGCTTGAGTTCAAAGCGACTGTACAAACAGAGAACATGCCCCTACAGACAGAGAAGAGTTCCGGTTGGAGGGGGAGGTGAGGAGGGGGGGGGGGGGGTAAACAAAAATAAATACACAACATGCTGTTATTAAATGACGTCTAAATATTATTTAAATGTTATAGACGGGTTCTAAGACTATCTTGGATACAGAAAAGAACATATACATCCGTACGACATGAACTGAATATTGATTAAGGTTGGCTACTAAAGACGATAAAAGAAAAAAAGAATATTGTGGTCATTTAAAATGCCATGAAAGTTTCGAGAGAACAATCATGGAGGGGTATATGCCCGTGAAGAGAGGAAGAGGAAGGCCAAACAGACCATGGGTGCAGGATGTCGCAGATGCTCTTCAAATGGGTGTATCGGACCCGGGACATCTTGCTTATGATCGAGAAAGTGTTCCGGAAGGTTGTTATGGTAGCGAGGTTCTACAAAGGACGTGTTAGAGGGAGACAGAGTGAAAGAAAAAGGTCAGAAAAAAACTAATGTTGTTTAAAATGCTAACACTAACAATGTCGAATACATCTGGAAAATCACGCCACATCATGTTGGGCATTTTGATTAGCGATAATATTATCATCCACAGTCTACACAAATACTTCACAGGCTGAGTTGAGTTGAGCTGAGTTAACAATCGACATCACAGCACTCGGGATGTTCCCATACGTGCCCCGCCCTCATCTTCACCAACCAACATAGTGTCCCAATACTAATGGAAAGAACTGCAATCTGATTATATGTCCGACCGACCTTTCCTCGGAGTACTGAATGTGGGTCAGACCCTCTTGTCACTCCTCAACGCACCCACTCTCCAGGCCGTGTTGGTGTATCTGTTCTTCCACACTATACACACGATTATAAGGGCCCTAACCATATCTGTCTTATCGTGTACCAGTACCTCATCCAGTGGTGGAATACCAGTCTATTGGGGGGGGGGGGTGTCCTGGGTGTCAAGTATTGGTAGTACCTTTAGTAAGGATGACTATAATGCTCTTTTCAAGGCCCATTTCCCACTGGTCCAATCCTGACATCTAGCTCACGCCTGTGGCTCCTAGTTGCTGTCAGCATGGCAGTGTCCACCCCCAGGGCAACAGCTATGACAGGCTGGCTAAACCAGGCGTTGGTAACCTATTCGGCGTCAAACCAATCAGTGAACTAGGGGATGCCTAACCAGCATATGAAGACAGGACAGGATCCGGCAGACTGCACGGAAGAAGTCATTGATTCAAAGGGCAAAACGGTGTTTTCCTGCAAAGCGTTGTGGAACGTACTGAGCACGACAAGGCCCTTGTCACTCACTGCACCTGTATTCGTCTCCAGTCGTCTTGACTTGTCTTGCCGCTAGGACTCAGATGGGCTCAGGCGAGAGAGTGAGGTCGACAAATTGCGCAGTTCTTAATCACTTTAATTCAGTTTATCGCGCAAGTCATTCTTCATCCAACTTTAAAAACAAAACAACAACAACAACAACACCAGCCAATTCGACGGTTTTTCTGTACCCACAACACACCATGACACGGTTAAGATAAATATATACAACAAACAAACAATTACAAACATGACATTTTCTATTTGTTAGTTTTCGTATGTATGTATGTGTTCTTTCCAATAAATGAGAATTATAGTCTCTACGTCCCGCTGGCTTTTATTCCACTGACCTAGGCTTCCAGGTCGAGCTGGCCTAACCTGAGCCCCAGGAAACGTCTGGTAAGACACCTGTTCATGCCACGAGGCGGGGCGGGTGTGTGGTTCTAGACTAAAATTTTAGGCGAATCGGTACTCGATGGTTGATGTAGCAAGTAGCAAACATGTAGCCTTATTTCGCAGGACATACCATAGTACCCGTTTTAGAATGGGTCGCCCTGGGAAACCAGGTCATTGAATTATATCCATGCTACGCAGGAAATTTAAAAACATCCCCACCAGGCATGTGGGGATATGTCTGTTACACTTTTACATTGGGCAGTGAGGAGCTTTTTGTGTGATATCCACTGGCACAGGAACGAGCATAATTGGGACAACCCGTTGTCGTGAAGATGAAACCGCGACTAACGACTAACGACTACCAGGCAGTCAGGGAGGTGTGCAGACTATCTCCCAAATAACACAATCACTATCAGATATGTATAATTGCTAAATAGTTTGTTGCACATCCTTTATAGGACGATGAATTCAATCTCAGTTTGTATTCAGCTTTTTGTGATTTGTTAGGCAGTTATTTATAGTTAGTAGTTTGCCATTGTTGTCTTCTTTTGCTAACTGGTAGAAAACACATATCAGGTTCAATATCAGCAGCAGGTGATCTAGAAGCAGGCGGCTTTGTGGTGATTTTTAACAATGATATGAGCGTCGGTCGTGAAGAATATTGTGGCAGACAACTCAATGTTACATTGCCTACAAAATCACAACAGGCAAAAGAAAAATGCTGAGGGCTGATTACCACATCCTGTAAAAGATATACAACTAACTTGTTTAGTTTGCCATTGCTATCTGAACAGTCGGCGCCTCATACCATCCAAATCAACGCAAAGCGCTCTGCTTACAAATATAGCAAAATATCAAAAAAACATATCGATACATTTCAAAATATCGTCTGGCTTGGAACTCTCGACTCGGCATGACCAGGAATTGTGAAACTGCGTGTTACTTATCCACTAGCCATAGAAGACGGTTTGCAAACATAGGAAACAATCGAGCATGTGTATTCAACAGTCTAGATTCCTCACTTTACCTGTTTAATTTGTTTCGTGGAATGATCTAATCAACATTTTTACTAACATTAACGGTGTACATGATTTCAACCCAATGAACCGTTAAACGAAATGTGATTACCCTTTAACTAAACACAATGGCTTACGTTAACAACGTTAGAATGTTTAATGGAGATGGTAGGCGTGGACCGACATCCGGTACAGATGATTAGCTTGCTTAAACCTGCTTGAGGGGATGGTTAATTCTCTCCGCGTTAATGTGCAAGACATGAGATCTATTCTCTGTGCACATTAACACTGTAATACATCAAAGGGCATCATTTACATAATGCTCGAACACCGGCTTTGGTTACCTTACCTACACTGAATAAATGCACATAAAGAAAGCAGTCTAGAGCAATTAACTGACAAGTTTCAGATTGTTTGCACACTACCTAGGCAATACTATGGCATTTAATGTGGTTTATTATCTCTTCAATTAATGTTGTCCTACCAATGTGATGGGCGTTGTCTACAGATTATTCAGTACAGAAACTTAGCTAGGAATACAACTAGCAAAAATGGATCGTATGGGAAAGACAAGGTCAAAGCTACTGGGGTGGTTAAAGATTCGAGGGCTGGGAGTGAGCTGAATGAAGGTCTGTATCCCAGTTGGAGTAGAGAAGAAAAGAAGAAGAAAGTAGAACCAGTTCTAGCACATGGCTGCGAATCATGGACAGTTAGTAAACCAGCTAACAATCCCTGAGAGCTTTGTATATAAAACATCTACAGGGCGCAAGATTTGGTTGACTAACACAACAGTGGCGCCATCAATCAATACACGCTGGCGGAGATGTTAAACAAGAGATCAGAGCACCTATGAACATGTCCGGAGTGCGATGAAGAGGATCTTCACTAATAACTTATCTTCACATTGTCAGGTGAACCGATGTGCTAGTGTGCTTTTCAAAAACAACCCCGGAGTTTAGAATTGAAAAATCGAAAAGATAATGCAGAAAATGAAAAATATCAATGTTTTAAAATTATAACACCTACCCTCACAAATACCGGAGCTGTGGCGTATGCGCAGTTAGTGCGTTTCACAATCCCGCGAAATAACGAGATGGGGGTTCCAAGTCAGCAGCAGACGATCTGGGGACAGACCATCTTGAGTTGATTTCGGTGGCATGGCGTAGTCGTTTAGGAATCAATGGCAAACTACTGATCGTGAAAATTTACTGGTATATTACAAACAGAAAAAAATGCTGGGATTGAATGCGACGTCCTTTACAGGACATGCAATTAACTTTGTCCACTTTCTTATTATAGCATTTATGGAATCAAGTGTATACACATCATTAGTCTTGCCGCTGCTTGCTGGCCTGGAGTTTGTGGTCTGTTGACGATGACATGCTGGAACCTAGAGAGGAATCATTGCCAATCTAAGCATTATCCCGTCTAGTCCGTATACTTCTTGCAATGCCGTGAGGAGTTGGTGATCACGTCTGTCCACAGCCGTGTGCCTCTTGTACTGCAAACATTTCTGACACCGAATGTACCTCCGTGCCATGCTGTCAAACTGTCTAGTATCTTCTCCCTCAGTCTTCCTCCTCCTCTTACTCTTTCCAACATTCACATTGTCACGATGTACTCCATCTCTAGACGTCTCCAAAGAATCTGGACTCAGTTTCCTAATGCGAGATATCTTTGTTTCTCTTTTCATTCTTGCAAGAATGCAATCTCATTCTTCAATAAAACTACCGTTTTTCTCTGAAATTAAGAACGGTTCTTATAATAATGCTAGCTTAAAAAATTGCCCTAGGGCTTATTTTTGGGGAATGTCTTTTTTTTCAGATTCAAACATCTACATTTTTTTCATGTACAAACTTCTACATTTATTCAAATATAGTAATGTCATCTTCTGGAACATCGTCATTACTCTCCAAATCCCGTATGATCAATTGTCGTTTGAGATCCTAGGCCCATCAACACTGCAATTTCACCCTTGGTAATCATGCTGGGGAGTCGACATTTAGAAAAGTCCATGTCATCAACAAAGTACTTGAATGCAAGTGCACGTTTCATAACTTCATTACAGATAACGATCTTAACTAGGGCTGAATTCAGGCGTAGGTCTTATAGTAAAAGCATTCTGAAAAATCGTGCAAGTGCTTATTTTAGGGGTAGGTCTTAATTTCGGGGAAACACGGTACATCTCCAGAGCGTTCACATAATTCCTCACTAGTTTGCTAACTGTCCTTGATTTACTTCATAACATCAGGGATGGATTAAAATAGTTCTTAAGAACTGACGTGTCTCACATCGACCGTACATATACATATGGCAGAGAAAGGTCTTCATCTTGTAAAATGCTGCCAGTGCTTGAGCTATTATACATTTACATTCCTTAATACATATTCCACCGATTGTCAAAGTGTCCAAATACTTAAATAAATTGTCTTGTTCAGACACGTTCCATTAACATTGATGTTGCATTTGGGAGGATACATTTGCTTTCTAATGCCCATTACTTCCTCTGTTTTTATGTTTTAGAGACTAAGGTGTGTGTGTGTGTTTTTTTTTTTACTTCTGTAGGAATGGGCTCTTTAATTTATTATACCTGCGTTTCATTTGTAGCGATTAAAACCATGTCATCAACATAACGCAGGATGTTTACGTTATGCACACAATATTTATATTATATATATATATATATATATATATATATATATATATATATATATATATATATATATATATATATATATATATATATATATATATATATATATATATATATATACATACATATGTGTGTGTGTGTGTGTGTGTGTGCTTTCTTTCAGGTTTACTCGCAAACGTTCGGGGATGCGTAGGCTCGCCATCGCCTTGGCAGTTGTGTTCTGTATAACAACTGTAGTTTTTGTTGTGTTATTCACAGTTTACTACATCAAATACAACGATGAAGGTAATCATACTTCCAACAATGGCTATGTAATGTTTTTCCTTCCTTCCTACCTTTCATGCTGTCTTTCTACATTCAGCCCTTCCTTTCACCTTTTCCCATCCTTTCTTAATGTTTTTATTTAATTATTGCTTTTTTCAATCGTTCGCTCCAGCGTTGTATAAACACGTTCAACTACTACAACTAACTGCGAACACTAGGACGTGCACTGGACAATTTGGGTGAGAATTAGCTTTCCAATTACCAGTGTCCCTCGCCATCAGTCGAACCCTATCTGATGTCTGAGGTACGTGTAATTTATATCTCCAAGACGACAACGGGAAGTCAACATTGAACATAGAATGGCAAGTGTATGACATACACCCACAATGTCATGATCAACAGAAAAACATTTAGCTCTTTAAACCTCTCAGCCGCGAAAAGCGTCATCCTTCGTTCATATCTTGTATCTGTTTTCCTTGTATATCTCCTTTTCTTCATTTATTTCCTCTCTTCGTTCCTCAATCTTTCCATACTCCAGTCTAGTTTTTCTGCATTCTTTCCTGCTGTCCCCATCCTATACTTCTTGCCTTTGTTGTGACCCTCCTTTTATAATTCGTCACTTCTATCCATCATTCTATCCGTCCTGTGTATTTCCCATCTGTCCCTCATTCCATCCTTCCATTATTTCTACCATCTATCCCCAACACTATCCTGCACTCCTTCCATCTATTCCTCTTATATCCTTTCTTCCGTCTGTGCTTCATGCCACCCTTCCTTCCTGTAATAACCTAGAAGGTGGTTCTGGTAACATCACCGCTGAGCTTGCGGTCAATCGTCATCACTGACAACACAAAACGTTCCAAACTTGTATACAACAGTTGTTGGATGTTTTTGTTGTGATTGCTGCTAGCCACTGTTGCTGTTGTTATTGGTGTAGAACCCCGATGATCATAGTTACTCACTCTTACCCGACTTAATATTTGTGCGCTGGGGATGGCTTTGTTCTATCAAGGCATTCATCACGCTTATTCCGACCATGCTGCCTATCTCTGGAAGCAGTGAGTGCATGACCAGAGTGCCGATCGCGAACCGTCATCTTGGGACTTACTGTGGCATGCACGTAGTTTTAAAGCCTGCAGTGTTTCACTCCTCGGCTGGCTTGATCACAGAGGAAACCGTGGTCGATCGCACTTTGTTAGCCAGACTGGTGATTGCCCAGGATGCTCTATGTGGAGATACAGAGAGGCTATTGGACAGTATGACCACAAACATATACAGCCAACGAGCCTGCTGTCCAAATGTTGTGGGCAGATGTTCTGACTTTAAAATGCTGCTGGACAACAGTAATTACTCGTATAATTACCATTTCCAGCTTCGATGGATTATTGTGGATGCCCTGAAGACGAATCATGGACAATGTCAGCAACCGATGCGTCAGGCATTACAGGATCAACTTCTCCCGTACCACACAAAAATATTGCAAGTCGTACGAGAGGTATGGATGATGCAATTTATTATCACTGGCTCTTTAACAATGGATTACTGCACAAAACGGTCGCTATTAAATTACACATAAAGACACAGAATTCCCTATCTGGTCAATATCCTAACCCTATAGCTAACTCTATCTATTTGGCTAAGGAAACGCGCATCGACACTAATCGATGCGCTCACTATGAAAGTCAGTCCCCCGTCTGAATAGTTTACTCGCGTGGCTACACACCACGCGGAAGGACCTTGTGCGTCCTTCGGCTTTCTGCGTGCTGCGACACTCAGCACGCTTCGAGTAGCCGTTTACTCTTGAGTGGCAGTCCACTTCTCCGTGGCTATCACGTAGGCGTGATTCTGCCGTGATCAGAGTGCTTACTCTCTGTGGTTGACATCTCCGTGTCTCATGAGAGAACTAGTTAATAGTTCCCCTCCCTATCACCTACCCTGCCCTCATGTAGGGGCACTGGGTTACCTCTAATCTACTTGAGTGATCTTCTATACTTCAGTCTTTGACACACACCCTCCCCTCCTGTGTTGCGTTACAAACTTTGACTCATGGTTGTGACGCAAGAGGTTTCTAAAAAATTAGTGTCTCTAATTTTTGTCAAAGACTATTGATAACCTGGTTCTGGGTAACTAAATAGACTCCTACTGACTATTGTCACAATGTAGTCTCACTTTACTTGGCTACTGGTGATCGCCACAAACTTGTCTGGTTGGCGTGAGCCCTCTTCTCATCGCAATATTATATTAATTAGAGGTTTGTCTGAACCGGACCATTGTCTTATAAGACCTGCCCTCAAATAGCAAATTAACTCACTACCCATACAAAGTTGACTTTCTTAGGGTCAACACATGAATTGCTTCATGTCCCCCATATAATATTAAACAACCTTTACACAAGCTGTGTGCGACAGGCTTTACCATCTCGCTTCCGCGTGTAAAGTTATCTTTCACTGTTAAGTTAGTGTTTCGTTGTCTATTGTGTCCCCTGACCCGGAGTTATCCCTCTTTGTTTTAACAAATGTATGTAATTTACTTGTTTGTTTTCCTGGTTGTTTGTGTGTTTTTATGTAACTATTAATATAGTTTAATTTCTAACATCTGTGTCTATCTATAATATGTATCTAAGTTCGTTTTCAAGTGCCATAATTCGGTAACATGTGGCCACAAACAAGTGTATAACACTAATTCGTGGCTACGTTTCCGTCTTATGAGACTTAAAATACTTTATCTAAGATCTATACTAAACTACACTAAACTATAAACACCACATTGAAGACAATACATTTTCATTATCGAAAGCAAACGCTTGACGCAGACAAAAAACAAAAAGTCGCGTTGAGCGGCAGAAAAAATCCGCTGGCCGTCCCCATTCTCTCTTGTATATTTTCCCTTTTTCTCTCGCTTTCACACTTCTGTCACACATCTTTTATCCTCACAACTGTTTAAAAACCTTGAAGTGACACTGTACAAGTTTAGCTCGTTTGAAAACGTTGAGCTGTATGACTGTGCCTAACTTACTGCACGAGTCATGTATTTACAAAATATGTACATGGATGAAATAGGGTTGATAGAATTGTACCCTGATATTACTAAACTCTATATTCTAATGACATACTAATACTAATTCTATATCTATATATTCTAACTTGTTGTAGAAAATCAATCTAATTTAAGGGAAGTAATCTAACTATCTAAAATGAAAATGATGTGAGATGAGTTATGTACCTTTCTGAAATGGGTGATGTGAAGTGTAACAAAATTCTAACTAATGTTTTAATGCAAAAAAAATAAATATATGATTGATATATTTATTCTAAATGGTGTAATTGATGAATGTTATTTGTATGCTTTAATCCTCTAAGGTGTAAACTACATTTAATATTAAATGATGATGTTGTTAAAGTGTTCATTAAGATGGAATGAAATAAAGTGAAATGAAATGAACTAAATGGTGTTATTCCTGTCTACACTAAATAATACTGGTCTTATTTAAACTTTCTATCCTGTTTCTTCAATTAGCTATCATTAAGTGTAAGTACTGTCCTAATCTAATTTTATCCTACGTAAGTGGGTAAATTAATGATTTATTTAAACTACAAAAAAATATATTTATATTCTCTAAATCTAATCTACTCTATCTTAAAGTAACTAATCTAAATATAATTTATCACTATATTAAAACTTGTTATAATACATATCACAATATTAGGTATATATACATGGTATCTATTTACCTCAGGTTATTGGTTGCCACAATGTTCAGAAATTGTTTTCGTTGGCATAGTTTATATATACATAATTATCCTGGGTATACTAAATACACTACACAGTCATACTTGTGTCCTATGGATCTTATTTCGCTCGTAGATTCCGCACGTGACGTAGACCAGTAACTTTTCGTGTCTATTATTTATGCAATGTTCTGACACTGTTCTTCCATGGTTAACACAGGTGATTCACCGGCACACAAATAGAGCATAGTAAGTAACGAGCTGTCTATGTACACACGGTGATACACTTGTTCCTGGAGCATAGTTCTTATTTTGCTGTCTACGGACACATGGTAGTTTAATGTTCTTAGCACACAGTCCTGAAAATCATGTCTATGTAATAAATATGATATTTTACACAGGCTCCTTTAAGAGTACTAATTAACCTTTCTTATACTAACTACTCATGTGGAATATCAGGTATTTCTACCTCAGATGGTCGACTCAGGGTATCTGCCAGAATGTTATCCCTACCCTTAATATGTTCTATACTAAAAGTATAATTCTGTAATATCAATGACCACCTGTAGATGCGGTCGTTGCGATGTACTCCACTTTGTATGACCGTGATCGGGGAGTTGTCAATCTGGACCACAAAGTGAACACCGCTAGAAATCGATGCAACTTCCTCACCGCATAGATGACGCTTAGGGCTTCCAACTCTGATATGGAATATCTGGACTCAGCCGGTGTGATCTTGCGGCTCACGTAGCAAATCGGATGGAAGATGCCATCATAAAACTGGCCTAGTACTGCAGCGATGGAGATCTTACTGGCATCTGTCCTGAGATAATAAACGAGCCTAGGATTAGGCAAGTGGAGGATTGGTACATTACTAAATAGCATTTTTTAATTTTGACAATGCAGAAATTAATAATGCATCTTTAACATCTAATTTGACTGATGCTTTTAACACATTTGAAAATACACTTGTAATTTCAGCTAAGTTAGGTATGAACTTACTATAGTAATTTACTAAACCCAAAAGACTCGTGACCTGCTTTTTTGTTGTAGGCATGGTCAGGTTCATAATTTTAGTAATAATTCTATTGTCAGTTTTTAGTTGTCCCTGTGAAATGACATGACCCAAAAAATCAATTTCTTGTAGGCCCAATTCGACTTTGCTCAGTTTGACAGTGAGACCGAAGAGTCGCAACCTATCGAAGACATGTCTGAGTTTCAGTAAGTGTGTTGGCCAGTCATCTGTATGGACACAATTATCATCTATATATGTCACTGTATTCGTCACTCCATGCAGTACATCTCTAGTTAAGCGTACGAAAGTGGCAGGAGCGTTACGAAATCCGAAAGGAAGAAAACGCCACTCGTAGAGACCTAAAGGTGTTGAGAAAGCAGTAAGATGGATAGATTCAGTCTGCATAGGGACCTGCCAATATCCCTTAGTAAGGTCTAATTTAGAGAAGATTTTGGAGGTGGACATGTCCAGAATAAGATCTTCGCAGGAAGGAATTGGTTCTGCGTCGATCTTAAGTGACATTATTGAGCTTTCTATAGTCCACACAAAGACGAATGGTGGAGTCTTTTTTCTTGACAAGGACGATTGGAAAGGAGTACTCAGATGTAGATTTCTGAATGATCCCACTAGCTTCTAAATTAAGAATTTCCTTATTTAGACTTTCTCTATAGCTGAGTGGGATAGAGTACGGCCTGCATTTGATAGGCTTAGAGTCCGAAAGAAGGATGGAGTGTTCGATTCTGTCCGTCCTACCTGGAATGTCGGAAAATATGTCCTTATATTCCGTTACTAGCTCTATTATCTGTCGTCGTTGCTCGTCTGTTAGTCCCTGTTCTACTCGTATAGAATCTAATGTCGCAGTCTTTTCGACAATTGGAACAGGTAGTTCCATTCCGTCGTCGTCTACCTGATTCAGTACAGATGTGGTGCTAAGTGCGTTTTCTGCAAACTCACTAGTGGTATGGATATCGTCGGATTTGCCAGTCTCGCTAACTAGTGTAGTTGCGTTGTGTATGTCCGTCGTCTTATCAATCGGTGTGGATGCATTGTGTTCGTCTGTCTCTACTTGTGTCTCTTGTCGTGAAAAGTAAGGTTTCAACATGTTGACATGAAATATCTTTAAGTGTCCGTTTATTGATATTTCATAGTCGACATCTGAAATTTTACGTACCACCTTGAATGGCCCTTGCCATGAGGTCAATAATAAATTTCGTTTGTCTGGAAGTAAAAGCAGTATGTCTTGATCTGGTTCAAGATTAATAGTTCTCGCACCTTTATTTGCGTACTGGCGGTAGATTTGACCCTTCCTCTCCAAAGCTGCCTTGGCTATGATACACGATTTCATAATCTTGTCTCGTGTCTCTGTTACAATTTCATAAGGTGTTTTAGGGGTTGGAATTTCAATGGAATTAGTTACTACCTGATGATAAATTGTTAGGGGTCCACGTGGGTTAGCCCCGTACACTAATTCAAAGGTGAGAAACCCGTGCTTGAATGGGGAATCTCCCGATAGGCGAACAGCACTGTTGGTAACAGTGTATCCCAATCAGCTGGGTTTTCTGCTGTCACCTTAGCCAGCATATGTTTCAGATCTCCGTTAAGTTTTTCTACGATTCCATTGCTGGCTGGATGATACGCTGTTGTAAACTGTTGTTTAATCCCTAACATTTTAGTAAGGGCTTGCGTTGCAGCCGATATGAATTGGGTTCCACGGTCGGATAAGATGGTACGAGGGAATCCGAATCGTGAGAACAAGTGTAGAAAAACATTGGCAACGTCTTTGGAGGTGATGTATTTCAAAGCTACTGCCTCAACCCACCTTGAACATAGGTCCACCATCGTTAAAATGAAGCGATTTCCTTTGCTGGACACCTGGTTTAGGGGTCCAACAATATCGACCGCCACACTCTCAAATGGCCTAGAGGCCAGTGTTGAAGGCTGCACTTCAGCTGTAGGATGTTTACCCTTACGTACTAGTTGTTGACAGACATTACATGAACGACAAAATAGTTTTATGTCGTTACAAAAACCCGGCCAATAAAAATGAGCCTGAATTCTGGCCCTGGTTTTGTCGTATGCAAGGTGACCAGCAAACGGTGACTCGTGTGCAATCTTTAGCACAGTTTGGCGGTGTAGTACAGGTAACACCGTTTGCTGAATCTCATGGTTACCAGTTGTATAATAGCGGGTAAGAATGCCATTATTCAGTCTAAAAAACCATGATGCGTTTTTCGTTAATTTGGCTTTTTCTTTCAATAACTTCAGATACGGAGACACACTCGGATCAGCTTTTTGCTGGTCTATGAACTTTTGTCTGCTGGTATCATCTGTGCTAGTTGATAGTAACAGTAGTCTTTCATCCTGTAATGTGTCTTGGTGTGTCATAGTATCTGCTCTGGTTGTTGCATTAGCTGCATTTAATTTCTCCCATGCAGCTATTTCTTTGTTCGTGCAATGTTTTAATTGGGGTAAACATCCCAAAATCAAATCAGTACAAGGGTTATCTAAAATCGCACATGTAAAGGTACCAGAAAGGAAAGGAGTGTTAATACGGGCTTTTGCCAAAGGGTAAATTTCAATATTGCCCGAAAAAGTTCGGCATTTGACTGAGTCACCTGTATAATCACTTGGATTCACCAGTTCCTTTCTAAGACCTATAAGAGTGCTCCCACTGTCCAGCAAACATTGGCATGGTTTTTCGTTGACCAATGCATTGTGGAACACCAAATTGCCTCTAGAGGCTAATGCAGCGTTTACACTCTCAGTAGAGAATGGTACTGTATGCCCACATTCTAATTTTCCGTCTGCATGGAATTGGTAACATCGTTCACAACTGTCAAAGCTCAATACATCATTTACAGAACACACATTTTCAGCTTGGTTAACAGGTAATTCATTTTCAACTTCACAGTCAGTCTCACTCTCACTATCAGATGATGTATCAATTAACACTGCATTGTTTGCTTTCAATACGTTGGCGGCCCAGGCACTTATTTGAATAATGGCCGTAGCTGGAACAGAAGAAGCATTTGACTGCACGCCTGTATGCAGTTCTCTTGTTTTGTTGCTTCTTAATGACATTTTCAAGATGTGCCGGATAGTTAGGCGATTTATCACACATAGAATAAGTATCATGAAAAAGTTGGCAATAAACACATTTGGGTAATTTATGGTCTTTTTTGTCGACTCTCTGAAATGGTTTTTTATTACTCCGATAGCTTTTAGGTTGGTCCTTAACAAAAGAAACTATTTCAGAGTCGCTATTAGATGTTTTAAAAATCTCCCTATTGGAGGAAAAATAAGCTGAGCCTTTTTTTTTAAATTGTTCTATGGTCTCAATGTCTGACTGCTGAAGAAATTTAGCGAAAGGAGATGGTATTGTGGATATGACTTTATCCATGGCTATTAAATTTTTAAGTTTTTCAAAATCTTTCCCTATGTTTGCAGCATTAAGCCATCTATTTAGTACGCTCTTGGACATTTGAGACGTAATCAATGAAAGTCTCACTGGGTTTTGGTTTCAGGTTGGAAAACTGTACTTGATACCCAGGGGCATCAAGTAAGAAATGTTGCATTATCCTATCATGGATGTACTGATAGTTAGATCTAAGCTCAGTTGGTATTGATTCTATCACTTTAAGGGGCTCTCCACTAAGGTTCTTCATGTAAATCATAGCCCACATCTCGATTGGTACTTGGTGGTACTTAAACTGATATTCGACATTTTCTGTCCAGGCTGATATGGAGTCTTCTTTACAGAATGGTTTAATAATATTTTTATATTTGTTAAATTTATTTTCTTCCTGCTGACTCTTTAGTTTTGTAGCAGAGATCTCTAAGTGTGAATCTACGTCCATACCTTTCGTCTTTAACTGTGTCTCTGATTCCACTTGTATTTGTTTTTCCTTAACTCTTGCCATTTCATCTATCTCTTTTTGCTTTAGTTCTTTCTCCTGATCTAGTTGCTTTTGCTTTAATTCTAGTTCTTTTTGTTTAATTTCCTTATCATGTTCTAGCTGTTTTTGCTTAATCTCCTTATCATGTTCTCTTTCTCGTGCACGTTCATCTCTTTCAGCATCTTTTGCTTCCTTAAATTTTCGATCAGCATATTGCTCTAAGTCCTTTCCTGTGTATTCTAATTCCTTGCCTGCTTTTATGAAATCAGCTAAAGTTGCCATGTTGTTTGGTAATTAGCTAGATTTGATAGGCACTTAAGTATTTACTCACTTATTTATATTAGGAATATGAAGTAATTTAACTCCCTGTGTACACAAATATAATGTTCAGTTACACACTGTCACAATGGATCACCCAAAAAAAATTATACTCATAAGTCACACTCTGAAAAATAGATGCATTATTAATCATATTGCATTGAAAATAGTTTGGGTATACTCATCTTCACGTTCCAGATCAATCAGGTACAATCGTTTGGCACCTCAGGTCAAATTGTTAGGCACTATGACATACAAATTGTGCTCTTCTTCCAAACAGCTGTTGTTCTGCCTGGTTTACAGGAGCAGTAACAATTAACAACTTGTAAATGATATATGAATTTAAACAATTTGATACAATCACATCACATGCCCCCGACAGAACAGTACAATGTAGTCTAATTAATATTAAATGTCAATGTCCTGTCTTCGTTCTAACGTCGTATGCCTTGCATTCCTATTCTAGTTTAATCTATGGAAGTGTTGTGCAGGCCAAGTCTTATTTGCTTCGCAAAAGTAGTGCCATCGTGACGGTAACAAACTTAGAATAGGTATATAAATAAATAAATGCTTTGAAATAAATATAAAGGTAATAATAATGTTTAAATAAATAAATATATTCAATAAATACGTATTTGAACAAATAATGTTTGGTATAAGCCAATGATTCAGGCGAGCAGCCGCTTTGCGATTTGTCAACAATCCGTCGCCGATTGCAAATGGCGTAATACAGCTGTTCTGTCATGCCGCAATACGTCAGAGGCGCAGCGCTATTTTTAGATTGGAAAATCAATAATGTTCTCGGCTCATTTTGTTTTGTGTATCGCTCCGCCATAATCATATTTGACACATATTCATCAACAAATAAGTAATTACATAAATAAATGATAGAAAACAATAATATCAATACTTACAACTTCGAAGAACACATGATTATAAGCACAAATATTTCATTAAGCACAAATAAATATTATTTCGGTCACGGTAGGCACAGCACAGCTCGCAACTCGACCTAGTCTGCACACGTCATTATCACGCTAACACAAATTAAACCCCGTGATTAAATAACAATAATACTATTTCAGAGCCGTGGGTGAGTGTTTTAGCTTGAACAATTGTCCAAGCCACACTTCTGACACCACTTTAATCCTAGCCTGTCAGCAACCGATGCGTCAGGCATTACAGGATCAACTTCTCCCGTAGCACACAAAAATATTGCAAGTCGTACGAGAGGTATGGATGATGCATTTTATTATCACTGGCTCTTTAACAATGGATTACTGCACAAAACGGTCGCTATTAAATTACACATAAAGACACAGAATTCCCTATCTGGTCAATATCCTAACCCTAAAGCTAACTCTATCTATTTGGCTAAGGAAACGCGCATCGACACTAATCGATGCGCTCACTATGAAAGTCAGTCCCCCGTCTGATTAGTTTACTCGCGTGGCTACACACCACGCGGAAGGACCTTGTGCGTCCTTCGGCTTTCTGCGTGCTGCAACACTCAGCACGCTTCGAGTAGCCGTTTACTCTTGAGTGGCAGTCCACTTCTACGTGGCTATCACGTAGGCGTGATTCTGCCGTGATCAGAGTGCTTACTCTCTGTGGTTGACATCTCCGTGTCTCATGAGAGAACTAGTTAATAGTTCCCCTCCCTATCACCTACCCTGCCCTCATGTAGGGGCACTGGGTTACCTCTAATCTACTTGAGTGATCTTCTATACTTCAGTCTTTGACAGACAACCAGCAGATTAGACGGAGATTATCTGGACTGTGCTGAGGTGTGGTCGTGTAGAAGAATGATTGAACAAACCATGACTATTTAACAATCACCGCTTATGTTTCAATATACAATGCTTAAATGTGAAGAAACTAGAGACAGCGTGGAGGTGGTTTGTTTGCGAAACATTTTTCAGGATATCCTTGATGAAGTGAAAACACTCGCTAGCATATTGATAGCTGCAGATGAAACGACATTTAAACGCACATGTTTATGCTGCGTCGTCGAACAATCCCAGATCCGACAAATCTCCCGAAAAATCTGATTCCTTAAACCTCCCGAGCAATCCCAGATTCTGTAAACCTCCCGAACAAGCCCAGATTGTGTAAACCTCCCGAACAAGCCCAGATTGTGTAAACCTCCCGAACAAGCCCAGATTCTGTAAACCTCCCGAACAAGCCCAGATCCAACAAACCTTCCGAAAAATCTGATTCCTTAATCCTCCCGAACAATCCCAGATTCTGTAAACCTCCCGAACAATTCCAAATCCTGAAAACATCCGGAAGAATTACACATCCTGATAACATCCCGAACATTCACGGATCCGACAAACCTCCCGAACAATCCCAGATTCTGTAAACCTCCCGAACAATCCCAGATTCTGTAAACC
>JACEFZ010012498.1:565000-573841 GCA_014155875.1 Cepaea nemoralis
GGTTGCCAACTCGTGGGAGTTAGCATTCGCCATGCACAGAACTACTTGCTGAGTGTCGGTAATCCAACATAAATGTTTACCCATATCTGTCCTCAAGCTGTCATGAGATGGCTGAATTTAAGTAATTTACAGGAATATTATAATCCCAACTTTCACACTCCTCTGGCTACCTTTCCAAGACTCACCTAATTAGACATCAATTCGAATAACGAAACAGAATGCTGTACAAGTTCATATAATCTATTATACTGACACTTTTTATCAGCACAGCTTACATTCACGACATTCAATTGCAGTAAAATGTGTATTAACATAGCTAAAAACTGTCACACAAAGGCGGAACTATGAATGTGCCATTGCTATAACGAGTCCACTCTCGACCAGGGTGAAACGCAGAGTGTTTAGTCCAGGATAGAATTCCCTTCTCCTGAACCCGGTCGAAAATCGTGCTTCTCGCACTCGGCAACTGGCGTTTCTACCGTACCACAGGTGTGAGTTATAAATGGACAATTGGTCTATGGTAGAAACATACTGAACGAACGAGCGAACAGACTTTATTATTATATTTTACTATACTTTTTTAATTATATTATTATTATGTATTACGAACTGACCAATAACAAGGTGTCAACTGCAGAGAGAAATGAGTGTTAGAATACTATTCGAATGTGAAACGTGGACAACAAGCAGAAACGCCTAGAAACATCTAATTTCAGTGGGAAATGCAAAGAATACCATGGGTGGACAAACAAACCATTTAGTAGGTCCTACATGAATCCAAAGAAAACAGTAAATTGATCCGATAAATTATTAGCAAACGATCAAGATGTCAAAATCATGTGATGAGGAGAGGTCAACTAGAAAGCATACCGACAGCTGGCGTAATTATTGGAAAAAGAGCAAGGGGAAGGCAAAGTTAATTACTTGAATGGATTTGCATCATTGCTTAACTGGCAAAGATTACAGGCCTGATCCAAGACATTGGTGACCGTGTGAGATGCAAAACATGACCGCCCAAGCTTATAGATATGGCACATGATGATGATGATAATGATGATGATGATGATGATGATGATGATGATGATGATGATGATGATTATGATGGTGTATTGTAGACGTCACAATCGCTGGAAAATATGTGAATATATTGAATGTTACTCTAAATTCTAGTGTTAACCATCGCTGGAAACTCCCAAGGATATTGAATTAACATCATCATCATCAAGTGCCGTGCTGGCTGGCGTTCATGGCTCTCCACAGATCTCGGTCTTTGGTGTTTTGGAACAACTCTGCCAATGATATTCCTCCATGCCACCGTCTCAATCCGTCCAGCATCATTTCTCTTGGTCTGCCTCTGCCTCTCTTCCTCTCGATCTTTCCAGTTGTCACGATGTTCTCCGATGCCTCTCTTCTCATCACATGACCAAAGAAAGCTGTTTGTCTCTTTCTTATTGTTGCATATAGTGTTCTAGTTTCATTAGCCTCTTTCAGGCAATCGTTGTTAGTTACTCTAGCAGTCCAAGTAATTCGCAACATTCGTCTTAAAAACCACATCTCTGTTGCTTCTAAGTTCTTCCTAATTTGTTCATTTACATTCCAAGATTCGCTGCCATACAGCAAAACTGGTTCTATATAGCATTTTAGCACTCTCTTTCTTACATTCATTGATAGCGACTTATTGCATAAGATACTCTTCATTTTCTGAAATGCGGCTTTTGCCTGCCCTATTCTGCTCTTAATCTCTGTTGTACATCTTCCATCCTGATGTTATAAGTGCCCCTAGGTATTTAAAATTATCCACTTGGTTGAGAATTTCCCCTTCTATTTCTATGTCACATTTTGGTGTCCCCATTTTCTTTGATATCACCATTGTTACTGTTTTCTTGATATTCAAGGAGAGTCCTTTCTGTGCACTCTCTGATACTACAATGTCCAATAATTGTTGTAGGTCTGTTGCATTATCCGCCACCAATACTGTGTCATCTGCATAGCGTATATTGTTTATATTATATCCTCCGATTAGTATTCCTGGCTTCTCTTTGATCTCTCTCATTATTACTTCGCTATATAGGGAGAAGAGATCGGGTGACAAGACACACCCCTGTCGTACTCCTAGCTTTATCTGTTCGTAACTACCCTCTTTATTTCCCATTTTAATTGCTGCTACTTGGTTCCAGTATATATTCTTTATTATTCTTAAATCTTTCCCATCAATGTTGATATCTTCCAACATTTTAATCAGCTCATCATGTTTTACTTTATCAAATGCCTTAGTATAATCTATGAAGCATAAATATATGTCCCTCTGTTTCTCTATTGACCTTTCTATTAGTGTTCGTAATATATATATATATATATATATATATATATATATATATATATATATATATATATATATATATATATATATATATATATATATATATATATATATATTGCATTGTTTGTACCCTTTCCTTCCATAAAACCGCACTGTTCTTCACTAATTTCCATTTTTATTTTCTTTCTTGTTCTTCTCATTATAATTCTGAGTAGAAGCTTAGTGACATGGTTTATGAGGTTAATTGTACGAAAATCTTCACATTCAATTGCTCCTGGTCTCTTTGGTATTGCTATAAATACAGATTTTACCATATCGCTCGGTAAATATCCACTGTTGTAAATATCATTTAGCATTTTGGTTAATATATCTACCCCAAATTCTCCCAATACTTCTAATTCTTCTACTGTGATTTCATCTGGCCCAGCTGTTTTTCCTTTCTTCATATGTTTCATAGCGTCAGCGACTTCTTCTTTTAGAATAGGTGGGCCTTCTAAGTTACTTTCTTCTGTTAATTCTTCCCTTTCTCCATTATATAATTCTCTTATATACTCATTCCACCTCTTCATTATAGCACCTTCCTCCAATAATATCTTTCCTGTTTTTGATTTCAAACACCCTGTATTTATTCTTATTTTTCTTCCTGTGAGCTCACTGATTTGTCTGTGCATACTTTTTTTATCTTTAATGGAATTTAATTCAATTTGTTTGCATTGCTCGTTTAACCAACTTTCTTTTGCCTTCACACATTTATCTCTTATTTCTTTATTTATCTTAGCATACTCTTGTTTGTCATTTTTATTCTGTTTCCTTTTGTCCATCAGCATTAAGATTTCTTCATTCATCCATTTTTTCTTAGCTTTTTGGCTTCTCTCCGGTAATATTTCTTTGCTAGTTTGATGAATGGAGTCCCTTAACATTTCCCATTGATCATTTATACTCTGTATTTTAGCTATTGCATTGTACCTATTTTTCACAGTCACTCTGTATTGTTCTTGAATTTCTTTATCTACTTTCAGAACCTCTTTATTAAGTCTCAGGTTATTAACCATTTTTTTCCCTCTCTTTAATCTTACTTTTATTTCTCCACTTAGTGGTACATGATCACAATTACCGTCAGCACCAGGCATTGTCTTTACATTAATTAATGCATTTCTAAATCTTTTATTAATAAGTATGTAGTCAATTTGGTTGCGTATTTTCATATCAGGGCTTTTCCATGTGTATAGTCGTCTTTTATGGTGTTTAAACCATGTGTTTCCAATTATCATATCATTAATATTTGCCCATTCTATTAGTTTCTCTCCTCGTTCATTTCTTGTACCTAAACCGTAATTCCCCACTATATCCTCTATTTTTCCCTTTCCTACTTTTGCATTAAAATCTCCCAGTATTATTTTTATTTCTTGTGATCCAATTTGAGCTATTGCCATTTCTATTTCATCGTAAAAGTGTTGTATTTCTTCTTCACTACTGCTTGTTGTTGGTGCATATACTTGTATAATATTTATATCTATTGGTTTGCCTTTGATTTTGACCATTATAACTCTATCTGAAATACACCAGTATCCATTCATAGATTTGGCTGTTTTTTCATCAAATATTATTCCTACACCTTTTTCATGTGTGTCCCCTCCAGAATAAATTATTGTGTGTTTGTCGGTTATAATTTTGCCAGATCCCTTCCATCTCATCTCACTTATGCCTAGTATATTCATTTTCATGTTTTCCATTTCTCTTAGAACATTGTTTAACTTTCCTAGCTCATTTAATGTCCTAACATTCCATGTTCCTACTCTAAATTTATTTAGTTTAGTTATAGTTTTAGTTTTGCCATCAGTAGCTGGATGACGGTCTGGTGTCACCTGTGGCTCATGACTGTCCCTACCGGACGAGGATGTCCTAAGACAGCCATTAACGTCGTTCACTATTTCTGAAATGTGTGTCGCCATGAAATCTTGGGAAGATAATGTGGTGGTTTCCCCTTGCCTTCCACATTCACATGGTGGTCTTTTAACTCTGCCTTTGACAGCCATTTCCGACTGTCAGGACAAGTGAGTGCCCTGCTCTGCTCAGCTGCAGAGTTGTCCACTTATTCCGGTAGAAACTCGGTTCCCAGAGCTGTGTTAGCCACACCGTGGTGTGTTTCCATCCTCTACCGCGGGGAGGTGCAGTTGGGATGTTCCCTTCATAAAGTTATGGTCTATGACCAAAACTCTCCAGTACTTTTAGAAGACACTGAATTAACAAATTAAGTAAATTCACAGGTTTTATTTGTACTCATTGAAGCGAGGAAGGAGCGCTTATGGGAATGCCCACAATGCTGTGATGTCGGTTCCTAAATCAATCAATCAATCAATCAATCAATCATTGAAGCGAGATGCTAGTGTCATGTCTAAGCAGTATTATATCATCCCGATGCCCAACACTGTCAATGTTTCTGTGATCTGTTATATCATCTATACACTAGTGCTTTGCTGTATCCTCTAAAGGCCTCAAATCAATACTTTGAATACATTTATCACACATTTTTATACGAAGTATATCAAAAACCTGGTCTTTCCACAGCCACCCTTATGGCAAAGAATATGAACTTCTCAGCAGAACCTTGCCAGGATTTCAACGAGTTCGCTTGTGGGCGCTTCATCAAAGAAGCTGTCATACCTGTGGGTGGGGCCCAACTGAATAATGCAATTCTTGTTAATGATGCGAATCAGTTAATAATGAAAGGTAAGTTTCGAAATGAAAACGATAAACAATAAAGTTAATAATAAACTGTTAAGGGCATATGATGGGAATCTTATGAGAAAAAAATAAGTTGGTGACAACTGGCAAGATTGAGGGGAAATGAACAAGGGGATGGCAGAGAAGTAAATATCGGGATGGCTTGGTCACGTGGTATAGTTAGTTAGTTAGTTAGTTAGTTAGTTGGTTAGTTGGTTAGTTGGTTAGATAGTTAGTTAGTCCACATTTGTTTGCCTTCATTCACGATCAATTATTTTGAAAACTGTCTGTTGCATCGATATGAAATTTTTCCAGCCGTCTTATATTTACCCCTACCCAAGGAATATGTCTTTGATAGGTCCAAAAACAACTTAAATCATTGAAAGCGGCAACATTCCTTTGATGTTTTGCTGAACAACTAGTGATTTCTTGCTAACAAAGCTATTTTTACGGTAATGGGAGACCTGCAAATTCTGATGACACACAAAGGCGTATCCGGATTCATATGGGAGTGGGTGCAATGGAAGAACTAGCATAAAATCGACAGGATCGGCTGCATTGCACCGGGTTTTTATCCCATATGGCTCAGTTTCTTTCCGCAGCGCGGAAAGCATTGCACAAAGCACGAACTCCGTAGCTCCAGCGACGACCCACGGGAGTCTCCGAAAAAATGCACTCGTGAAATGAAGGACGCGGCCCGGAATCGAACATACAACCTTCGGAGCCCGAGTCAGACGGCTTGACCACTTCACCACGGAGAATCCCGAGAGGGTGCAATGTGTAATATTAGTAAAGACAGAGAATTTACAGAGGCACGGGGTAAATAATTTGTAAATTAACAGGAAAGTAGAAGGAATATATTTCTTACCTTATTTTTCATTTCCTTCTTGTTTCTTCAGCTGATGCTGATGCTGTAATGTTTAGGGCCTGCAATTCGTCTGAATAGTTGGAGCAAAATATCCCAGTAAGTGTGTACGTAGATTAAGGTCTGCGATCTGCTCAGACCTTAATCTGTGTCGGACGATTCCAGTAGGTTGATGATTGCTCTCGGTTGCATACAATTCAATCCATCCTTTCTCCAATAGTCCTCTCCCTCTTTCATCACATGGTCCTGACGATTTTTCCAGTAACTTTTATCAATATTTAATAGCGCGGACAGACAGACAGACAGACAGACAGACAGACAGAAAGGTAGGTAGGTAGGTAGGCAGAAAGGTAGGTGGATGGCTGGCTGACTGGCTGGCTGGCTGACTGGGTGGGTGGGTCGGTCGGTCGGACGGTGGGCCGGTCGGTCGGTCGGACGGTGGGCCTGTCGGTCGGTCGGTCGGTCGGTCGGTCGGTCGGTCGGTCGGTAGGTCGGCCGGCCGGCCGGTTGGTAGGTAGATTAGATAGATAGATAGATAGGTAGGTAGGTAGGTAAGTAGGTAGATAGATAGATAGATAGATAGATAGATAGATAGATAGATAGATAGATAGATAGATAGATAGATAGATAGATAGATAGATAGATAGATAGATAGATAGATAGATAGATAGAGTAGATAGATAGATAGATAGATAGATAGATAGATAGATAGATAGATAGATAGATAGATAAAAAAAAAATGCGGCGACGTGTCTTGGTGAAGCTGTAATACTGTTAAAATCATGGACGTAATCTCTAAGTTGTAATTAATATACCGCATATAAACTAACTTTGAAATCTGCTGTAAAATCTCCAGAACAAAATTTTTTTTGATGGGTGGACATAATGATAAGGTTATATACTAAATCTCATCATTTTCCCTCAGTTGGTTACTGAGATATTGAATTTTAAATTGAGGCAACAACAAAAAAACACACGCACTATAGTTAGTTAGTTAGTTAGTTAGTTAGTTAGTTAGTTAGTTAGTTAGTAAGTAAGTTAGTTAGTTAGTTAGTTAGTCGAGGTTCCAACTTCACGGCAACGGGTCATCCCCATTATGCTCCGTTCCTGTGCCAGTGAATATCACACAAAATGCTACCCACTGTCCAATGTGAACAGTGGAATTGGCAGGGTCTCAGCAATCCAACAGCCCGCACAGGTACACTGTGCATAATTCCGCCGCCAGAATGCCATCACAAAATTAATCCACGAAAACCACAGTTCATCGTCGATGGACTCGGCAGTCACCAGAAAGACCTAATTGACCCGGGTTTTCTCACATGGCTCGGTCTTTTACCACAGGGCTACCCGCCGAAAGTGTCGCATAAAGTACGACCGTGGTATGGTCGAGACAAGAACACTGCACTCGTTTACGATGGCGAAATCTGACCGCCCACGCTTACCGGCATGGTACATAATGAATGTCTCAATGAGGGAATTTGGTTGAAAAAGAAAGAAGAATAAATAACAAAATATATTTAATTGCATATCCGGATTATAATTTCCGTTGAAAAAGAGAGTATTTAGACAAAAACAGACATCTCAAAATCACAGAAAATGTACATTGACACGAAGAACAGAAACAGCATATCTACTTCCCCCAGTCACATTATATTGTTTTGAACCTATGGACGCAGATAAAGATGATGACAAGCTCTAGAGACATAATGAGATGTGGCATTATTGAGAATGACAAACATCAAGATGGATTGACATAAATGACAAATGGACACGTTTTTAAAACATGTAACAAAAGAATGAAACAAAGTTAGTTGCGTATCCTTTGCAGGGCGTCGCAGTCAACCTTAGCATTTGTTGGCTGTTTGCGATTTCTGGGCCAGTATACGTTCAGTAGTTTCAAATTGGTTTCTTAACGATCTGCACACATATTATTGTATGAAAATAAACACAAGGCGGTCTGCTACAAAATCGCCCGCAGCTGTGTTTGGAACTCGGTATGCGGGATTATGAATTGCATCCCTAACCCCTTCGCCGCACAGAAGAATGAAAGCTTTCAAAATTAATCAATCAGTAACAAGTCTCATCAATTGGTCACATTCTAAATCACCAAGAGACACCAAATAAAGCACCAGGTGACAAAACACCGGGATAAACGTTGGGGTAGACCAAGACAATATGTATAAAACAGATATTCACAGATCTGTCATTGCAAACTGCACCAAGTTGAAGCATGACGCCAGCACGAGACAGACAAGCATGGACGGAGACGATCATGAAGTTCCACGAGCAGACGCATGGTTGAAATACTTAAAATACATACATGGTTGAAATTCTCTTAAACATTTTCCGACAGAAGCATAGAGATGCACTTTCTTGTAGCACCCTAAGAATGAAGAACGCCTTCAAGGCCAGTTTGGAGAAACTGCGAGAGGACAGCTGACACAGAGATTTGATTATCCTCCTTAGCACAAAGAAGTAATTTTTGAATCACATTATGAGACGATTAGATTAAAAGTCGAATATCTATTGCTTTTCAGAAACTAAAACAAATGAATACATTATAAATTGTGGAGTCGGACAGATAGAACTACAAACTTAAGATATTTAAGAGCATGTTTCTTTCCCATTGCAACATACGCCCCTGAGACTTGGATACTTATTACACAAGCTGAACAGAGCATACAGACAAGGCGTGGATACATTTGTGACAACCGAGAAAATCGAGGCGACCAGGTGTGGATACATTTGTGACAACCGAGAAAATCGAGGCGACCAGGTGACGATACATTTGTGACAACCGAGAAAATCCAGGGTGCTAGCTATATCTGGTATATAGATTTACGATTCATTTCACACACACACACACACACACACCACACACACACACACACACACACACACACACACACACACCACACACACACAACACACA
>JACEFZ010012499.1:0-60000 GCA_014155875.1 Cepaea nemoralis
CGTGATACAGTTGTCTGGAAGGCTCCTTCATCACTGTCATTCTGCTTACCATTTAAGATTGAACGATTTTGTCTGTTTGCTTATTTTAACTTACTGATGATGATTAATCGTCATAAGCGACTCCCCATATCTTTCATGGGTTTATGGCAGAAATATTGTCATAAAATTATAATACAACATATCAGCTACCATATTAACAACTTTTCAATCATAACTGTGACACTCCCCTAATCCATCATATATTGTGCTTGCTTGCTTGCTTGTGTTCGTTGGCTTGAGCTCCAACGCGAAGTCCTGTATGTCGGATGAAGGCATCCTGTTGTCCAACATCAGTGTGATGTCATACAGGACCTGAGGTTTGCGTGAGTATCCGTTATCCCATGTCTGGCTTATTGGTATGCAGACTGGTGGTTCCTCGCCGTACAGGCAGACACTCTCCGTCTTCGGAGGAATCGGCGATCCTACTGACTTTAGCCAGGACCCCGAAGGGACCTGTTGCCCAGGACGCTCGACGAGGACGCGTCAATAGGTCTTGGCCAGCATATATCCCGGCCCTGGTGCCTTGGAAACACCTCTGCCTTCATACTCGTGTATCGTGATTGCTGTAAAAATAGCAAGCCAACTCTGGTAACTAAAGGAGCTAGCGATGCCAAGGTTACTACTAATCAGTTCTGGGCATCATGTTGTAATATCCAGCTTGTATATAACCCCGAGGACTTAGGCGATGAAAGCACTGTACAACAAACTCATACTAACTCATCAGAATTGCTTATTGGGTGCTCTAGAAGCAGCCCATACATAACATATGACCTTTGACGCACAATACATATGCTTACACTTAATATGTTTATTTTATTTTGTTGTTGGCGTAATTGTTCGTAGATTCTGTTATTGATGTTCTTTTTTTTTCGATTGGTTCATTCTCTAGTTATCCTAAGAGAAATATAGAAGCATTTCAACCAGCTGAAAAGTGATGAGAACATCGATAATCAAGAAGAAAAAGGATGCGTTCAACATGGTCAGGTGTGGTCGGTTGATATGGAGGTCTCGCTTGGATTGTCCAATGGATTGCAGCTGGCTTTTATGAGCGTCAATTTGCATTGCGCATGGGTCAATCAATCATCAGTCATGTGCCATGTCGGAAAGCGTGTGCGGCCATGACTCGCCATTTCACTCGATCACCAGAGTCGTGGATCAGCTCAGTGTTCCTGTCACGACCATGCCATGTGGCCAAGCCATCCAGTTATTTACTTTCCGGTGTTCCCAGTTGTCACGAAGTTCTCCAATCCATTTCTTCTCATAACATGTCCAACAAATTTTGACTGTCTACGTCTAATTTCTCTAATCAATTTACGATTTTCATTTGTCTCCTGCAGTACTTGGTCATTGGGTTTTCTGTCTGTCCATGGTATTATTGCAGTTTCCTTAGAAACCACATTTCTGCAGCCATCTGATGTTTTTCAGCTTCTCTGCTCATTATCCAAGTTTCACATCCATACAAAAGAACAGGCTCTATGTAGCACCTCAACACTCTTTTTCTCGTTTCAATTGACATCTTTTTATTGGTCAGTATGCTTGCTTGCTTGTGTTCGTTGGCTTTAGCTCCAACGCCAAGTCCTGTATGTAGGATGAAGGCATCCTGTTGTCCAACATCAGTGTGATGTCATACAATACCTGAGGTTTGCGTGAGTATCCATTGTCCCAATTCTGGCTTAATGGTGTGCAGACTGGTTTTTCCTCGTCGTACAGGCAGACACTCTCCGACTTCGGAGAAATCGGCGATCCTACTGACTCCCATTGGTCAGTATGGTTTTCATCTTGCTAAAGGCTACTTTTGTCATGGCGATTCTTGTTTTAATTTCTTAAAGGCATCTCCCATCAGATGTTATGACTGCTCCGAGATAATCGTACCGAGTCACTTGTTGAAGAATATTCCCATTTACTTGTATATTATTACATTGTGGTATTTCGTTCTTCCTTGTGACGAAAATAATCTGTGTCTTTTTACAATTTAATTCTAACCCCAGTTGTTCACTGTGTAGAGCAACCGCATCTACTAATTGTTGAAGATACTGCTAATTGTCTGCAATCAATACTGTATCATCTGCATATCTAATGTTATTGATGTTTCGTCCTCCAATGCCGATTCCATTCCAGCACTGTATAGGGAAAAAAGATCTGGAGACATTACACATCCCTACCTAACATCTCTCTTAATAGGCTGATATTGTCCCACTTCATTATCAATCCTTATGGCAGCTTGTTGTTTCCAATATATGTTTTTTATGTCTAATGTCTTTCCCATCAGTTTGTAGATCTGCAGGCATATCTATCATGTTGATATGTCTTACTCTATCGAAAGCCTTTGTGTAGTCAATAAAGCAACGATGTATATCCTTGTTTACTTCTATAGCACGTTCAATAACTGTTCGCATCACATACACAGCATTTACTGTACCCTTTCCTTCTACAAACCCACATTGTTCTTCCCCTATTTCAGGTTGTATTTTCTTCCTCACTCTTTGCGTGATAATTCGTAGCAAATTCTTTGTGATGTGGCTCATTATACTAATTGTTCTATGTTGATCACATTCCGAGGCTCCTGATTTCTTTGGGATTGCAATAAATACAGAATTAAATAATTCAGAAGGTATATCACCGTTATCATTTAAGGTGTTCAGCTGTCTAGTGACTTGATATATTCCATATGTATAAGAAGCAGTACAGTATCAGAAACTTTGGGGAAATTGTGAGTAAAATATGCTTTTCTTCACATGCAGCACAACTCATAAAAATGCTCTATCTAGAACAATAAGCAGAGGTCGGAATGGATGCCGAGACATCAGGTTGGTGTCAAGAGAGATACTATGTCTCTGTATTGTGTGTAGTTTTTTTTTTTTTTTTTTGCTGCTTTTAGGTTTTCCAAATTGGGACAATTATGGCGTTTTCCGAGTCTCGTGGTGTCTGTTGTTCTTCCCAAAAACTGTTGAATAGTCTATGCAGCCATGCTGTTCCTACTTGTCTTGCTGCTTTAATTAGTTCATTTGGTATTTCATCTTGCCCTGGTGATTTGTTTAATGGGGCTAATCTGATGGCTTCTATAATTTCTTCCTTCAGTATGTCTGATTCTAGTTCTTCGGTGACATCTGTATAGGTCTCTTAAATTACTGTTACATCTGAAGGGATGTTGAGAAGTTGTTCGAAGTACTGTTTCCATCTTATTAGAATTTGTTTTTGTTAACTTATTGGTTCTCCATTTTCGCTGTTAATTATTTCAGTTGGGCCAAAGGGTTCTCCTCTGGTTTCTCATTTCACTTATTTCTTTTATATAAGTTTCTAGTTGCCTGCTTGTAGTTTTTATTTAAAGTTTCTCCATATTCCTCGCAGTCTTTTTGTTTTTCTCTCTTTACTATTCCATTCACATGTCTTATCGCTACTCTATATTCAATGTAATCGCATTCCTGTCTGCTCTTTGTCCACTTTTTATATTTTTCCAGCTTTCTTTACTTCTGCGTTCCACCAACTTGTTATTTTCTTTATTCGAGTTTTGCGTTTTTTCGTGGTTCCACATGTTATCTTTGCAGTATTTAAAATGCTTGATTTGAACATCTCGAATTCTTCTTACACTGTCTTTCCTTGCATAGGTAATTTTACAAAGATTTCAGTTAGTTCTTTTTCATAATTTTCTCTCACTGCCCCGTCTATGAGATTTTTTAAAGCTTACTGATTCGCATGGCATGTATTTTCCTGGTCTTTGCTTCATTCTACTGATGGTTTTTATTGTGGCAAATTGAAGCAATCAAGATAGCCACAGAGAAATTACAAAATACCAGCCATGGTATACAACCTGTGGTGATATTGACAGATGCAAAATCTGTAATAGAGGCGCTCCTGTCTGGGAAATTGCCAGTACTAAGGACACTACTTTCTGAACTTAGTCAGCGTAAGGTCACCATACAGTGGATACCATCCCACTGTGGAGTCATCGGAAACGACAGAGCTGATCGATTGGCTAAGGAAGGAGCAAAAGCAGAACAACCTAATGTGCCCATTACATACCACCAAAAGAAAATAATGATCAAATCAGCCAGAAGGCCACCAAAACCTGCTCAAGACGACTACCACGTTATGGACAGACCAGAACAGGTCATTCTTCTGCGCCTCAGAACAGGACACAATAGATTACGCAACCACATGTATACAATATTCAAGATTGGTGAATCAGCCATGCACATGAGGTTTGGCGTCGCAGACAGCAGAGCACATACTCCAGGATTGCCCAAACTACAACAGATCCAGGCGAACCTTCTGGCCTAGAGAGACAACAGTGGAAGATAAACTCTATGGACCGCCGAGTGAACTAAAAAGACTGTTAGATTCATACAAGAGACAACATTGCAGTTATAAGCATATTTCAGGCGAACGAAAGAAGAAGAAGAAGAAGAAGAAGAAGAAGAAGAAGAAGAAGAAGAAGAAGAAGAAGAAGAAGAAGAAGAAGAAGAAGAAGAAGAAGAAGAAGAAGAAGAAGAAGAAGAAGAAGAAGAAGAAGAAGAAGAAGAAGAAGAAGAAGAAGAAGAAGAAGAAGAAGAAGAAGAGGAAGAGGAAGAGGAAGAGGAAGAGGAAGAGGAGGAAGAAGAAGAAGAAGAAGAAGAAGAAGAAGAAGAAGAAGAAGAAGAAGAAGAAGAAGAAGAAGAAGAAGAAGAAGAAGAAGAAGAAGAAGAAGAAGAAGAAGAAGAAGAAGAAGAAGCAGAAGAAGAAGAAGAAGAAGAAGAAGAAGAAGAAGAAGAAGAAGAAGCAACGTCTGCTTTGTGGTCTGTGTTTATACCTAAGTTGGGCACTTTTTTCTCTTTCTGTTATATATATATAAAATCAGTTTGGCTTTTAGTATCTCAATCGTTCCATTTATACTAGGTGTATATTTCTTAGTGATTATAGAATGTATTTATTATACAGAGGTCGTTTTGGCTGCGTAGCTCTATTAGTCTACTTCCGTTATCATTTCTTTCATTATGTTGGTCTCCAAATGCTCCATGCTGTTTTTCTATGCCCGCTCTGTTGTGTCCTAGTCTTGCATTGAAGTCTCCCATAACTATGATGTTGTCCTGCTTGTCTATTTTATTTACACCTCGGAGGAGCAAATGTATCAACATAGTCTGGTAAAAATGAGGCAGCGAGGAGTGACGAGGGAATCTGGTTGATGCTCAACGCTCAGAGGAGAGGCGAGACGGACATATAATCAGATTGCTACTGGAACTATTGGTGTTGAAGCTCTTCGCTGGCTGCCGAGGATGGGGACGGAGCGCTTATGGGAATATCCCGAATGCTGTGATGTCGGTTACTAAATCAATCAATCAATCAATCAATCAATCTATTTTATTTAGCACGTCATTAATGTCTTCGTAGAAGTCCTCGCATTCTTGCTCATAATTTTGTGTATTACATGGTGAGTATATGTGTATGTCACAGTCCTGCACTCAGGCAAACCTCATCTGTACCTCACAAATGATAATAATATGCACAGATGTTTTTTCTACAATATTTATTCAGGCAAGCCTGACAATTCTCTAAGGCGTTCTTTGCCTGTACATAAATAGAGAATACTTATTAATCACATTACACAATGTATGAATTCACAACACACTCTCGTTAAACATTGCATGCGTTCATAGACACTCAATAACTTAGAACCACGTCCAGTCAGAAAGCCGTCTGTCCCCAGGTCTGTCTTAACTCAGCTCGCAGCTTGCCTACGCGGTCAAGCTCCCTCGTGGGGTGCGTGCTAATCCCTTTGCACGCAGCACTATCGTCTCTGCCTTCTAGAGTTCCGTTCTACGTCACGTTGTCACGTCTACGTCTGCCAGCCCCCTATCCCTGGGTCGGTCCCTCTATTGTCCTAACTATAACACGTTAGTGTTCCCACCCGAGTCTAGTTATATCTGTTATTACGTCCTGGCTTGGGTGCTGTCTCTATTCAGTCTATACCTTTATAGACGTCCTGTCTCTATGTCCTGTAAGTCCTCACCCCTCTACTGTCACTAGTCTGTCTCAGTACGGTGTAGGACCTTGACATTCTCCCGTCGTCCGTCGTTTTGCGTCACTAGATTAATGTAGTAAGTTTGACGCAATGTCGTCGTAGCATATAAAATTAGTCTGATCTAATTTAGTCAAGGGGTACACAGTTCTAATCTACGGTCCACGTCTGTCTTTCAATAAGTCTGGTCACAAGTTGTTGTATCCAGCCACTGGTTATAGATCAGCTTCTCACATCTCCACTCTAAACAAGAGTCACTACATTACTCTCTTGGGAGCTGTGTTGAACCAGGGCGCGTTAACACAACTCAGCCCCTCAAAATATTGATTGACCAATATCCCAAAACAAATTGCTCCTGTTAAGGATGCAATACATGAATATAATTCATGGCTCCCGTGAAATGTACTTCCACTTCTCTTGTTAGTTGTGTGTATGCTGATGTTAGCCTATCTTGCTTTCGCGTGTAGCTAAATTTTCACCTTGCCCTCCCACTCATTGTAAGTCTGTGGTGTCCCTTTGATCAAGTGTTCCGTCCCTTTGAAATCAACTGCTGTTTTTCAATTTATCTGTTTGTATTCCTGGTTGTCTGCGTGTAAATATTTAATTTATATGTGTTGCAATTAGGAACATAACCCTATGCCTATAATTGATGTATTAAGATTTTCGAGCATCAAGGATAGGCCAATGTTCGTCATAAAGTAATGCGTATGCTTAATTCATGACGCATTTCGCCAATCCGGGACCCTAGAAAACAACTATTGCTTCAATGCAATAGTGGCTGTAACACAAATGAAACTACACACATCACATGGTTTACACAGAGGACGCGGACGAGTCATAAAAACACATGTGTGCGAAAAAATGCACAAATATTCATTCCAATATTTTAATTCTCTCATTCCTCCGTTTACTCATCTCATTCTTCACTTTCTCGCACATTGTCAATTTAAAAAAAAAATGTTTGTGTAATGAAAAATTAAAATGGGCTCGTTTTAAACAATATGGGGCCGAAAATCAAGTAGATTTCTCTATCACTTTGTTATATACAATTTTGAATGTGTTGCATAAGGCAATACAGTGAAAGCTAACTAAATATAAATGTTTCTAACTAATCTATTGTCTAATTGGTTATACCAGTCAATAAATTGCCGGTGTCTAACGTTACTATCATTCTACACCATGATGCTTAAGAAACTAACTAAGGTATATAATCTAATTATTAAAAAAAAATAACTACTAAGGGAAGTAAGTTAACTAAATGTTGGTTTATGATGTCAAGTAAACAAAAAATATGTTATTAAATAAATAGAGGATGTTATTAACTTAAATAATGCAACTAATCTATTTAAGTAAATGATAATTGAAATAAACAAGATAATTTAAATTAAGTAAATGAATAATGACTGATGTTAAATCTAAGTATATAATTAAATAAACTATCAAGGTATGGATGTTTCTAAGGAAAGGTAATTAACTAAATTAAACACTTTAAGAGAAATGTGTTAGTTCCCTTAAATAACTTAATATCAATGTATCTAAATCTATTTCTAAATTAATCTATTTTATTTCTAACTCAATCTAAATATATTACCTCGCCGTTTTAATTGGCTTCATTGGTAGTAGTCTCAATAGAGAACTATTTAATCTAATATAATTATCTAAATATTCATAAAATATACATTTATAACTATAAAACTACTGTAAAGGTGTCTAATCTAATTAAATAAAAATATAGCTGCAATTGTTTTAAATAAGCTCACAGTTGGAGTATTAGTGGTTCTTCTATTACTACTAGTTCTACTACAATGAACCACTAAATAGCTTTAATGCAACTTCGTTCAAATACTATAATAATAATATTACATACATGTTATATGCACAGACATGTTATACAATCACTAAACTAACTAACTAATTGTAGGTCCAGGCGATGGTGATCATGATGTGTCGTTCCTCTGGGTTCTTCCTTACAATCGTCTATACACAATGTTAACTGCACTCTAAGTGACTGTGTAGCGTATCACAATATGTTCACTATAGTCTCACAGTTTATATGTCCTAGTAGACTCTATAAATGTAATGTACTTGGTATATGGTATTACTAGAGTTCGTGGTAAGTTCACGTGTTAATATTTACATTGTCTTATCTTTTACCACTACTAGCACAGTACATATGTGAGCTAATTAGTGCTTAATGCAGATAACTATGGCAGTGTTACATCTGCCTTCTTCATCACTTCAATACCTGATGGTCTCGTCAAAAGGTCTGCAAGGTTATTATTACTTCCTTTAATGTGTTTAATGCTGAAGGAGTAATTCTGGAGAATCAAAGCCCAGGGATAGATTCTGTTGTTTTTCGGCTGAAATTTCTCCATAATTAAAAGGGGGGGGGGGGAGTTGTCGGTCTCCATAATGAAGTGAGTTCCAGCCAAGTATGTATGAAGCTTAGTTAAACAATATACAATAGCGAGAGCTTCCAACTGAGACACATCATACCGTGATTCAGCTGTGGTAAGCTTACGGCTCAAATACAAGATAGGATGGAGGATCTTTTCGTGTTCTTGGAGTAGTACACCAGAGATCGTTGTTGTACTGGCGTCACATCTAAGAATATATTGTAACTCAGGGTTAGGCAAGCGTAAGATGGGAACTCTGCTGAACATGTACTTTAATTCTGACATAGCATTCTGTAAAATAGCATCTTGAACGTTTATCTTCGCAGAAGATTTTAATAGGTCCGAAAATTGGGGATAAATTTGCTGTAATAATTTACTAGCCCCAGCAAGCTTCTTACTTGCTTTTTTTTGTTGTTGGAATAGTAAGATTCAAAATTTTAGTAATAATTTTGTTGTCGGTCTTTAACTGGCCATTGGAAATTGTGTGGCCAAGGAAATCTATCTCCTCCAACGCCAACTCGAATTTTGCCGGTTTTACTGTCAGTCCAAACAACTTTATTCTGTCGAAAACGAGTCTTAAAGTTTGTAAATGTGTTGTCCAGTTTGTCGTATGGATGCATATGTCATCAATGTATGTCTGCACATTTATTACTCCATGGAGAAGTTAACTAGTGAGGCGGACAAAATTGGCAGGTGCGTTGCGAAGTCCAAAAGGAAGAAAAAGCCACTCATAAAGCCCTAAAGGTGTAGCAAATGCAGTAAGATGAACAGAATGTTTCTCCATCGGGATCTGCCAGTATCCTTTCGTCAGGTCGAGTTTAGAAAAGATGATAGATGCTGACATATTTAGGATCAGATCGTCACATGATGGGATAGGCTCTGCGTCAACTTTAGTCATAGAATTTAATTTCCTGTAATCTATGCAGAGTCTCAAGGTGGAATCCTTCATTTTTACCAGAACTATTGAAAATGAATACTCAGACTGGGATTTCTGGATTATTCCACAAGCTTCTAAGCTAAGAATGTCTTTGTCTAAATTTTCCCTATAATTCTAAGGGATAGAATAATGTCGACATTTGATTGAAGTATCATCTAGGAGAACAATGGAGTGCTGTATCCTATCTGTCCTACCTGGTGTGTCTGAGAAAATTTCCTTGTATTCTGTTAGTAATGCTGTTGTTTGCTGTTTCTGTTCGTCTGTCATCGTAGGCCCTAAATATATGTTGCTGAATGTTGTGTTGCTTTCTACTGTCGGTACTGGTAATTCAAAGTCATCTTCTTCTGTTTGGTTAATGACTGTGGCTGAAATGTGTTCGTCTTCTATATCGTTCACTAATGTGTTTGTTATTTGTTCGTCTGACGTCTGGTTGATTGGTATGGTTGCGTCCTGTTGGTCTTCAGTCTCCTGTTGTTGTCTCATGTAATACGGTTTTAACATATTGATATGAAATATCTTGAGTTTGTTGTTCAAGGATATCTCATAGTCAACTTCTGAAATCTTTCTCACCACTTTAAATGGCCCTTGCCATGAAGTCAATAACAAATCATTTTTATCCGGCAATAGTAATAAAACATCCTGATTAGGCTCAAGTTGCAAGGTTTTTACACCTTTATTAACGTAATGCCGATAAACCTCACCCTTCTGTTCCAAAGATGTTTTAGCTAAGACACATGCTTTCATGATTTTATCACGTGTCTCTGTGACTACCTCGTATGGTGATAGATGTTGTGGAGTATCTGAGGTGTCTGTTATCATCTGATGGTAGATTTGAAGGGGTCCTCTTGGGTTCGCCCCGTAACTAACTCAAACGGTGAGAAACCCGTACTCGCCTGCGGGACTTCTCGGTAAGCAAACAGCACTGTTGGCAACAGTGTATCCCAGTCAGTTGGGTTCTCTGCTGTTACTTTTGCAAGCATATGTTTCAGGTCTCCGTTAAGTTTCTCCACGATACCATTCGCCGCTGGTCGATACGGATTTGTGAAACATTGCTTGATTCCTAACTCGAAACTGAGAGGGGATACCACGAGAACGATCAATCAGATAGCGGTAGGAACGATTAGTAGTATGACTCTTCGCTGTCTGTTGAACGAGGGGACGGAGCCAGTATGGGAATGTCCTGAATGCAGTGATGTCGGTTCTTAGCCCAACTCAACTCAGCTCTCTGCATTCCGCTGTTATTGTTCTTTCACATCAGTTGTTGTCAAGTTTTCGTATTTATGTCTACTTACAATGTGGTAACACAGTCATGTCTGTCTACGTGTAATTTCTCTAATCAGTTCCACTCATCTCATCTCATCTCATCTCATCTCATTTGGTTCCTCTTGTACCTTAAAGGCAATGGAGATGTTTTTTTTCTGAGAAAAATGCACAGATTTCCGCCACCCTTATGTGATATGCCGGTAAGCGTGGGTGGTCATTTTCGCCATCTCAGACGATCACCGCGGCTCACCTCTGTGTCCCTGTCTCAACCATGCCCTGTGACCAAGCCATCCAGGTATGCACTTCTATGCCTTCCCGTGTCGTTTTATCCTCCAACTTACCAGTCGACTTTTCAGAGTTCCTTATTGACTTCCCCTTGTATCTTGAGAACTCACAATTAATTAATCAGAAACTAAACAAATCAGCAACAAAACATAACCACTCTTGACGAGAACAACACGCGTTTTCATTTTGTTTTTGAGAACATGTATTGTCTTGCGCCAATGGCCACAAGTCGTGTAAGAAACGTTTGTTGCACACGTAATCAACAATCCAGATGTAGGATAGCAATGCAGTATTCCATCGCTAGCTGAGTTAAGTGTGATGTGCTGTTATTGTTAACTCCTGGAGGTTTTATATTCACAGGATGGTAAGATAATGATGTTTATAAAAATGACAACATAATCTTCATTTGACAAAGTCAGCTCGCTCACTTAAGAGAAAGAAGTACATATTAGTAAAGAGACAGATAAAAGCCTCGCCAGTTAATAGAATCTGCGCTGCGGATTGGGTGTTGAGGTGAATCTGGGTACAGGCAGCTCCTCCACATATGTGGCTATGTCTTGGGCAGTCAGTGAGGACCTGTACTGTAGTTCGCCCACCGATCTCCCATAACCATAGGCTTTGAACCTCGGTAGATAGTACATGGTATTCTCCTTGATACACAGGTCACTGTCCTTGCCGCAGTTCACGGCAGCAAAAGCCACATTTGGTCTGTCCAAGATCTGTGCTGCCTGCAGGAAACATTTAAAAAATATAGTTGCGTATATTTCACAGGACGTAGCAGTTAACACCAATATTTTGGCTGTTTCGTGATTCCGGTTCAAGTTGTAGGTTCAGTAGTTTGCCATTATTTTCTGAACGATCGTTACCTATACATTTTTTCGAAAAAACCAGCACTGCCTTATTTTGAACCCGGGTGTACGGGATTACGAATCTGGGAAACATCAAACATAGTCATAAAAACTTGGCTTCGCCATGGAGCCGGCTGAAAAATATCAGAGTTATAAAAACTTAGCTTCGCCATGGAGACCGGCTGAGAAATATCAAACAGAGTTATAAAAACTTGGCTTCACCATGGAGACCGGCTGAGAAATATCAAACAGAGTTATAAAAACTTAGCTTCGCTATGGAGACCGGCTGAGAAATATCAAACAGAGTTATAGAAACTTAGCTTCGCCTTGGAAGATGGCTGAGAAATATCAAACAGAGTTATAAACACTTAGCTTAGAACTTGCAGAACTAATTACACACACCAGGCTACAACCATAGGGCAGTTGTGACAGTCTTATTACAATCTTAGTACATGTAGTCGCCTAGTCAGTGTAGTATTATAGTCTGTTCACATTTGGGTCCCTCCATATAAACATCCATATCTCAGTAACCAACTGAGGGAAAATTATGAGATTTAGCATATAACCTTATCATTATGTCCACCCAACACAAAGATATTTGTTCTGGAGATTGTGCAGCAGATTTCAATGTTTGTTTTTATGCGGTATATAATTTATGGGTCAGGGATTAAGTCCATAATTTTAAATGGATTACACTTTCACCCAGACACAACGGCGCTTTTAAAAAAAAAGAATTGCTCGTGGTACACGTTGTGGCAAGAACGGCGTGCAATTAAATGGGAGTGTTCAGAGATGTCTTCGTAATGTGGGTCCTTTCATGAAACGTGATTATTTTATAAGTCTTACCATTTATCGCAAACATTGGAATGTGTGAATATTGTTGAATGGGATTTAATGGAAATTTTGTACACTTCAAAGCAACGCTATGAAGTTGTACACATATATTTGTCAAAGAGCTAACCGCAGGAAACTTTCATACTATTACAAATCCCGAAAGAAGAACAGTGCATGCACTGGGTTTGAGTAAACGGCCATTTCGTCGATTGGTGCAAGAATCTGGAATGAGACCACCACGCAATAAGCAAACGGTAGGTAGAAAGGCAAATGTAGACAGCTTTGACAAGGATGTCATAAGGCGAGCAATTATAAACATACTGGATACCAAAGAAACAGTGACTGTAAGAAAACTTGTGGTTTCTTTGAGAAATAACAATGGCATAGAGCAATCCAAAACAACTTTGTGGAAAATTATGGGCCATTTGGCTTCATGTTTAGAAAGCACAAGGAAGATAGAAATATCATTTACGAGCATCCGCATTTAGGACCATGAGAAGCAGATACCTACGGGAAATAAGGGAAATGCGCAAAGAAAATTATGACATAGTGTATTTGAATGAAACCTGGATCAATGCGCACCACACAAGTGAAAATAAATGGCAATCAGTGGACGGAAAGATAAAGCGATATGTGCCCAGTAGTAAAGGACAGCGTTTGATCAAAGCTCATGCTGGTAGTACTTATAATGGCTTACTACAGAATGCTGGACTCGTGTTCGTATCAAAGCATACAGACAACAGGGATTATCATAATGAGATGAATGGCAATATATTTAGCTATTGGCTCGAGAACACAGTGCTTCTATTCCTAGATAGACCGTCTTGTCTAACTATGAGAATACATCATATCACAGTGTAATTGCCCAAGAAGACAAATACCTACGACATCGAGCACTAAGGAAGCGATAAAGATATGGCTTCGAAGGGAAAAACATACCATTTTCAGAAACGTGTCTTAAGCTATAGTTGTTGTCCCTTGTAAAACAGTAGAAAAAAGCAAGAAATATCAAATCGACAAGTTGATAGAAGAGCATGGCCATAGGTGCTTAAGACTTCCGCAGTACCATTCTCATTTAAACTCTATAGAGCTTGTGTGGATTAAAATTACAGGACAGGTTGCAGATGACAATACTACATTCACATTTTCTGACGTCAAGATACTAACCCAGACCGCGCTATTAAAAATTGATAAAAGTTCGGAAAAAAATGTGAGGACCAATTGTTGAAAAAGAAAGATGACTATTGGAGAAAGGATGGATTGAATTTTATGCGACCAAGAGCAGTCATCAATCTACTGGAATCGTCCGACACAGATTAAGGTCTGGGCAGATCGCAGACATTAATCCACATGCGCACCTACTGGGATATTTTGCTTCAACTATTCAGAAGAAGAATTGTAGGCCCTTAACATGATAGCATCGGCACAAACAATACAACTTGTCAATGGCAACAGTTTAAATTCCACAGTGATTAATTTTCAGTTTCGCAAGCCCTCAACGGTGACAAACAACTGACGTTGAAATAATTCTCAACAACAACAACAACACTAAACGCTTTGAATACCAACAGAAGAGTAATATTGCGTTGGAAACTGACATATTGTGGCATAACAAGAAACGTGAGAGCATACACGTTGTCAAATTAGGGGACAACATACGTACATACGTATCAGTCGATAAACTTCAATAAATAGAGGACCAACATCTTGGTCGATAATAAGAAAGCCCATTACAGAGACATTGGCAACTATTTTCATAGTGCAAAACAGGCAATATTCATGTTCCGTCTCTGAACGGTAAACAACAGAGTAGACAATCTTTCACGAAGACTCAAAACGGGTCTGTAACCCATGTGTACGTGTGAACAAACTACACAGAGCGCTGAACAGATCCTTAAAAATGGAAACATGATGACTAAATTGCGGTATCATTTCTGTCACTCCATACGCACATTACAGCACAGCTATTTGGAAGCTTTCACAAACTCAATATAAAAAGTTAATGCATCATAGTAACATGACTCCTTGTGTACACATTAGTAACCAGCAGCTGAAGAAACAAGAAGGAAATGAAAAATAAGGTAAGAAATATATTCCTTCTACTTTCCTGTCAATTTACACATTATTTACCCTATGCCTCTGTAAATTCTCTGTCTTTACTAATATTGCACATTGCACCACTTTCGGGAGTCTCCGTGGTGAAGTGGTCAAGCCGTCTGACTCCGAAGGTTGTGTGTTCGATTCCGGGCAGCGTCCTTAATTTCACGAGTGCATTTCTTCGGAGACTCCCGAGGGTGGTCGCTGGAGCTACGGAGTTCGTGCTTTGTGTGACGCTTTCCGCGCTGCGGAAAGAGAGTGGGCCATATGGGATTTTAAAAAAAAAAACCCGGTGCAATGCAGTCGACCCTGTCGACTTTTAAGCGACTTTTATTTTTTTTTTATTGCACCCACTCCCATACGAATCTGGCAACGCCTTTGCTTGTGTCGTTACCCGAAATGACGTGCTTTACTGTAAAACTAGTTTGTTAGCATGAATTCACTACATTTTCGCCAAAACATCAAAGATATGTCGCCGCTTTCAATGATTTAAGTTGCCTTTGGACCTGTCAAAGGCATATTCCTTGAGTGGGGGTAAATATAAGACGGCAGGAAAACTTTCATAATGATGCAACAGACAGTTTCCATAAACATTGATCGTGAATGAAGGCATTCATTTCTGAACAGACTATAGTATAAACTACGTACCTATTTAGTACCGTTTTAGTAAAATCTAATTACATATTCAGTACAGTTTTAGTAAAATCTACTTACCTATTCAGTGCAGTCTTAGTATAATCAAAATAACCTATTCAGTACATATCTAGTAGAGTTGAGTTGAGTTAAGAACCGACATTACTGCACTGAGGACATTCCCATACGTGCTCCGTCCCCTCATTCAACAGCTATCGAAGAGTCATACTACTAATCGTTCCCAACTATATCTGATTAAAAGTTCTCCTGGGCATCCTCTCAGTTTTGAGATTCTTCCAGAACCCCTACCGATTCCCCGCAATCACATTCTTTCCACGAATGGGTTCTCAATCTGTTCCCCCGCCTTCTCCACCTGGACCCACAAGGGCACGACCACTTCTCCCTTGTTCTTAGGTAATTCCACCAAGCGGTACATTCTCTGTCAGCCTATCAGCCTGTTCATTCCCGTACCCCCGTATGGCCAGAGCTAAATATCCATGCAATTCTCACAATCTGAAGCGACGAGAGCCATTTCGCATGAAAAATTTTAGTACAGTTTTAGTAAAATCTCATTACTCATTCAGTACAATCTTAGTATAATCTAATTACCTATTCAGTACAGTGTTAGTAGAATCTAATTACCTATTCAGTACAGTTTTTGTAAATCTAATTACCTACTCAGTACAATCTTAATACAATCGAATTACATACTCCGTATATTCATAGTCAAATCTACGAGTAAGTATCTACTTATTACAACCTTAGTAAACTAATCTACCTGCTACATTTTAATAAAACCTAAGTCAGTGGTTCTCAACTAGGGGTAAATCCCCTCCCCCCCCCCCCTTTTCGGCCCGGGGGGGGGGGATTTTAGCTTTTCCACGGTTGCCGTGGCGAAGGCGTTACCTACACAGTTCGTAATTCCGCTTACCCGCATTTGAAACACACAGCGCGAATTGGCAGCAGACCGCAATGGGTCTTAACGAATTGGCATGGGAGACGGTCGTTCAGAAAGCAATGGCAAACTACTGAACATAACCTTGCCAAGACATCAACAAAAGCAGTAAAATGCTGGTGTTGACAGCGATGTCCTGTAAAGGATATTAAAAAAAAACGGGGGATATTAAAACTACAGATTGGCAGACACAAACAGGCTTCAGACCACACAAAATAACACAGTGCGCATCGGGCCGCTCTACCGAGAGTTCACACTTGGCTTACTCTTCGCTAGGGTGCGATTCTTGAGTCGAATTCCTTGGACTGCCAGTGTATCTAATAACGAATGCGTGTAAAGGGCTAATGACACTTGAACATAATATTCAGCAATAATATCAATAGGGCTTATTTGGGGCAATTAAGATGGTTCATAAATAAACATATATGTATTGTTTGGCGATCGTAGAAGTGAGAAGAAAGACGTAGAGGCTAGAGGACGCACTAGACAACATAACCATTGGAATCTATATTTACCAACCGAGATTTGAACCCGCCACAGCCAAATTACTACGGCGCCTCGCTGCAGGAACAAGTGTCCTTTGACGCCTGACCACCTAAACACCCATAATAGACAAACGTTTCTTAATCATTTCTTTTGGTGTGTGTAAGTTGACCAGGTTTCACTGCCATAAAAAAGAGTGTTGAGTAGTATGACAAAAATAGATAAACAAGTATGTTTTCTTGTTGTAAACCTATTGCTAAAGAATTATGGAGGAAATTGAAAGAAAATCCTGACTGAAACATCCGAATAAATCCATGTCCGCAAAACGACAGATCATAAACAGCATATTCACACCAACCCTATGCTACCAATCTCAAACTTGGACTTTATTCAAATCACACATTGGCAAAATCAACACCCGTGAGATGAGATGCCAGAGGAGAGCTTAACAATCCCGGACCGCACATTTATTGAAAAAACACAAGATCAAATTGTTTGGCCATCTCGTTATAAAGCAACACGCACGAGAAGAAAATGAATTGACATACAAGACATTGTACAATCACACGGAATGACACTATCCAGTGCCCTCATCGGACGCTAGAACGCTATTTATTCCTCCCCACGGCGCTTGACGGCAAACGTGGAGTCTGGTCCTTTCTGTTTTGGTGTATGCGATGGCGATCCTGACTCTCAGCCATTAGCAGAGAGAAAGGATGGAAAGGATACAGAGCGAAGCAATGCTCATTATTATGGATGTACAAGAGATACAGCATGCAGGGCGATGCGCTACCTTCTTGATTTTCCAATAATGAGGGACAGAATACAAATTTGCCAAGCACGTGCCTTTCACAGAGTCAACGCAAACACACGACATCCACTGCGTAGCGATATTAAGAATGTAAAGGGCAGCAGGTTAAAAAGAGGAAAGATGTGGATGGGTCAAGCCGAAGACATGCTTCAACAGGTACGTTCAATTGAGGACTTAGAATCTGGCGAGAAGTGGGTACAAGTGCCAACAATGTTCTGTACATCCTTTTCAGTGTGCATCCAACTAGACAGGAAATGCAGACAAGAAAATCCAGCTGCTATTGAGGCAGAAGTACAGGCTCTGATCTTCGAGAATTCTCTAGGGGATGATGATGTCATTTACACGGATGGGTCGGTCGTTCGAAGAGTGAGAAATTCATGGGCCAATACCGCTCAGGCCATAGGGAAAATTGTGAAGGAAGAGTCTGGCGCTTTTACTTTGACCACAAACAGCCTGACTATGGGAGTTATGGCAGTACGTAAAGCATTAACATGGCTCGAAACACAGACATTCAATCGGGCATGTGTCCTTAGTTACTTAGTATGCTCAGGAGGATAGAGATGGGGTGGGTCCGACGAGAGTGGCTGCTGCCTGGAGCGGTTTCGGCTGGCAAAGATTAGCTTCATCTTCGTGCGAGGGCATGCGGGTGTACAAGGGAATCAGCAGGCTGAAAGCTGGCAAGTAGGGCTACTTTGGCAGGCGGACGAGCCATGGACCATGCAGGCATTCTGAATGCTCTACGGGAAGTATGTCTTTACGAGAACCAGGCGATTGCTGGGAATCTACAAACATGATCAGGCTGCGAGAACAGCATGCTAAGAGAAGTGTGACCAAACAAGAACACTACGCAGGAAACCAAAGAAGAGTAATAAACCAACACAGAACTGATGCCGTGAGCCGCTAAACACTGCAAGATTTACTGAGGAGGGGATCCGAGCACTTATGGACTGAATGGTGCGATGTGCAATGAGGATGATCTGTCGACTAAATAACTAACTAACTAAGTAACTAACTAAGTAACTAACTAACTAAATAACTAACTAACTAACTAACTGACTGACTGACTGACTGACTGACTGACTGACTGACTGACTGACTGACTCACTGACTCACTGACTGACTGACTGACTGACTCACTGACTGACTGACTGACTGACTGACTGACTATCTAACTAACTAACTCATAACTAACCAACTAACTAACTAACTAGTGGAAGATGTGATGATGATGATGATGATGATGATGATGAATACACCAACGGCAATTAGAAATTCCATATCCGTGTTGATTCTACGTCTACTGCACAAAACAGCACCTTAGCCGCACAAATAACACAACGTCATACTGTTCCCTTCTTGGGATACCTCCAATTCTCTCCCTGGCGTCTGTAGGGAAGGGCTGTGTCGGAGATCTCCTCCCGACTGCTCCAATTCATACTTCACTCACCAGCTTCCACGTTTTGAACACAAGCTCTACACGACCGACTGTCAACTGTCTTCGCCAGTTTCTAAGAAACCTATATTTAATTCAACGCAGTCACAAATACGCAGGACAAAAAGTATCCTTAACAAGGCAAGATCTAACATTATTTGGACCAAATATAAATCAGAATAGCGAAACTCGGCAAGCACCTTTGGCCATATTTATAACATGAGTAATTGGCCTTCTTATTATTATGACATTTCTTCTTGGCAGAAGGAATTGCCGGATGCAAGTGTAGTGTCCAAGAACCAATTCTTCACGGGCTGCGATCAAGTCACTGACATTCCCTATGGGTTCTTGGACAATTTTCTCACGCGTAATGATGTCGTCTTGGTAATGTTCTACAACCCAAATCACGAGCCGTGCCAGAAAGCGGAAAAGGCTTTCGCCGAAGTGAGTACTACGATGATGTTTCGATATATAGATTACACTGATAGTAGCGATAGTCTGTCTGTCTGTCTGTCTGTCTGTCTGTCTGTCTGTCTGTCTGTCTGTCTGTCTGTCTGTCTGTCTGTCTGTCTGTCTGTTGTCTGTCTGTCCGTCCGTATATCCTTCCCTCCGTCCGATGCCGTCTGTCTGTCTGTCTGTCTTTTTGTCTGTCTGTCTGTCCAACTATCCTTCCCTTCGTCTGTTCGCCGTCAGTTTGTCTGTCTGCCTACCTGACTGCCTACCTGGTTGCCTGCCTGCCTGTCTGTCTGTATGTATGTCCTTCCTCCGTCCGTTCGCCGTCCTTCTGTCCGCTGTCTGTCTGTCTGTCTGTCTGTCTGTCTGTCTGTCTGTCTGTGTCTGTCTGTCTGTCTGTCTGTCCGTCCTTGCCTTCGTGCGACGCCGTCCGTCTGTCCGTCTGTCTGTCTGTCTGTCTGTCTGTCTGTCAAACTATCCTTTCCTTCGTCTGTTCGCCGTCCGTTTGCCTGTCTGCCTACCTGACTGCCTACCTGGTTGCCTGCCTGCCTGTCTGTCTGTATGTATGTCCTTCCTCCGTCCGTTCGCCGTCCTTCTGTCCACTGTCTGTCTGTCTGTCTGTGTCCGTCTGTCTGTCTGTCTGTCTGACTGTCTGTCTGTCTGTCTGTCCGTCCGTCTGTCCTTCCCTCCGTCCGTTCGCCGTCCGTCTGTCTGTCTGCCTGCCTGCCAGGTTGCCTGCCTGTCTGTCTGTCTGCCTGGTTGCCTGTCTGTCTGTCTGTCTGTAGGTCCTTTCCTCCGTCCGTTCACTGTCCGTTCGCCATCTGTCTGTCTGTCTGTCTGTCTGTCTGTCTGTCTGTCTGTCTATATGTCTGGTTGCCTGTCAGTCTGTCTGTCCTTCCCTCCGTCCATTCGCTGTCTGTCTGTCTGTCTGTCTGTCTGTCCTTCCGTCCAACCGCCGTCTGTCTGTCTATCTGTCTGTCTGTCCTTCCCTCCGTCCATTCGCTGTCTGTCTGTCTGTCTGTCCTTCCGTCCGACCGCGTCTGTCTGTCTGTCTGTCTGTCTGTCTGTCTGTCTGTCTCTGCGACGTCCTGTAGAAGGATATACAACAACTCTCCCGATTGCTAAATAATTTATCAAAGTTTTACCTTTATCAGTGGTGATGCTGTGTATATAATTGTATTCGTTTTAAAACTGGATTTATTTACAACTCAAGATATCAAGTTTATGTGACTGTTTATTTATTGAAACGAGGATTTCTTTTGCAATGTCTGTAGACACTCGGTAAGAGCATTTAATTTGAATTCACCCATTATCGACTATAGACATCGTGTGATTTACCGATGCGCGACTAGCGTGATAAATCCCCAAGCACTCATTTACTCCTTGCCGGAGCTTTGAGCTGCATATATTGCTAACATGGCTTCCAACTTCTATCGTATCCAAGCGCCATGAAAATACAAACAAAGACAAGACGGGACAAAAGCTAACGGTCACGCCACCTAAACGCCGGAATTCTTCAATGCCATCTTCAAACATGAGGCTTGATGAACCAGCAGCCACTGAACCCACGCTGGACGAGCATCACAGCTCACTAGCCCAATCTGAGAAGGCTAACATAACACCTTTAGATAATCTTTCTTCGGCTGAACCACACAACAATGCCTGTCGTGGGCTCATCCAGGCTTTGGAGGACAAGCTAAAAGATTTCATTTCCAACAACACAGCTAATATTATCGCCGAGTTTAAAGGAGAAAACGATCGTCTTCAACAAGAAATCCGGCTCCTTAAAGAAGAGAAGGACACTTTTAAAGCAACAATCCATGCCTTACAACTAAAGTGTGCACAGTCATTTGATAAAAGTGCACAAACAGAGAGTATCCATGGTGCTTCAGAGATGTGTATGACCAGTGAAGGTTCGTTGCAAAATGACATACAGACAGTTCCTACAGTTAGCAACACTACTAGACCTGTTGATCGCACACCGTCGATCTACCCCATTGATGTGCATATCAGCAACAGGCTCCAGGCCTTAAGTGTTGACTCTCCAGCAACAGACCAGGAAACACAGAGCTCGGCAACTACCATTACTGGGCATCAACAATCAACGCAAACAAGCTATAATAATCAGGAACACAAGAAAGACGACAGCGACCAGTGGCAACAACAGTCCAATCGGACACGCTAGCAGTGTGAGATAACAATAGATAACACTACAACACATGTCATCATTGGAGACTCCGTGTTGAAGGGAATCTATGGCTATCGCATGTCATCTTCTGACAGCGAATCAACTTCAATCTACCCTCTGCCATGCGCTGACAGTGATAGGCTGACCGCTACACTGCGAAAATTCAAAGTGAATGACAGAATTACAAATGCAACAGTCCATATTGGTGTAAACAATAAAATCATAACTAGCTACATTAGAGGTGTTGTTGCGCAATACATTTCCTAAATGATCCATGTTCACGTGTTCATTTCATCAATCATTCCACCATGTAACGGGTTCCCGCGTCGTACTACAGACGCTGTAAATTTGACAATGTATACATTTTGTAAAGTTAACACCATTAATTTCATTAATAATACCTCGTACTTTACATCGCCGTCCGGGGCTCCTAAGAAAAATCTATATAGGGATCAAATACATTGTTCCAAGCTAGGAAGTAGCATACTAGCGAAGAACATAAAATATCCGAACGTGCACAACAACCAGCACTAGTGAAAGGAGCAATCCGAGCTTCATCCCCGGCAACAGCCATCTCTCAGTGTTCAGAAAACACTACCTCTCTTCCCACACCACCCTTGCTCATAACCCAGGAATTCAATGTCATGAATAGAAACCCATGCTCCAATGCAAATATTGCTAACTATAATACTTTGTTTCCTCCCTTACCCGCAAAGCAATCTCCTCCCCTCCCCCCCCCCCCACCATGTCAAATAGGACATTGTTAAACAATGATGCTCCGCCCATGATGCCTGCTTCCAATGTAGGCACTTCCAGTGACACTCATAGCGGTCATCCCTCGTTGGACGGTAATCTACACTCCTATCAGTGGAACCATCAACTCCAGCAGCTAATGTAGGACAATCATGCAGCCCTGCCCCAAGTTTTCATGATGTCACTCCGGCAAAGACATTTTCCTACCCCCTCTAACAGCCTTAACTACTACTAAATAAATTTTCAAAAACTCTGCAATCTTATACCACAAATGACATCTTCCTTTCATTTTGTAATGTTCGCCAATCACGATCATTGGCTCAACAACAATGGTCTATATATAGGCCAAAGCAACATGTTTCATCTGCTCAATAAATTACCCGAACACTTGATAATACTGCCTGAACAATTCCACGTGTTTGGAATCACAGGAAGTTGTCTTAACGATAAAATAACCGACTTCGACATCTATCTTAAGGGGCTTAAAGTAATTCGGAGAGGTACAAATCACAAATTAGAGACAGGTATTGCTGTATACATTTCCAATTCTCTCAACTGTTCCCGTAGAAGTGATCTCGAGACCGTAGGGATAGAATGTGTTTGGTTAGAAGTGAAGCCAGTCAGCCAACAACCGTTTCTCATTGGATACCTATATAGAAATCCTTGTGCCGGTACAGCTGGTATGACTACTTCACTACAATGATGGATAGAGTGTTTACATGTAGAGAAATTATGATACTAAGGGACTTCAACATAGATATTAGCAAATCCGACCAGACATGGGACGCTATAATTCTATCTTACAATTTCAAGAAGCTAATAAACCGTCCCCCACAAGGGTTACAGACACCTACGCATATATAATTGATCATATATGTTACTTGTCCAGATAATATTATTGAATGTTCTGTCCCTGTTAGTACAGTTAGTGTCCATTACCCTGTATGCTGCACATGGTCAAGAACTGGGTTCAAAGCTCCTAAAAATAAACATGTAAGCATCACAATTAGAAATTGTAAAGGATTCAACCAAGAGCTATTTTTACAAGATGTAAACAAATACAGCACTTGATCACGTTTACCAACTTCCTGCTTCGGACGATGCATTAGCTTTCTGGACACAGACAGTCTACAGCAGTGTTCGGACGATGCATTAGCTTTCTGGACACAGACAGTCTACAGCAGTGTTCGGACGATGCATTAGCTTTCTGGACACAGACAGTCCTACAGCAGTGTTCGGACGATGCATTAGCTTTCTGGACACAGACAGTCTACAGCAGTGTTCGGACGATGCATTAGCTTTTCTGACACAGACAGTCCTACAGCAGTGTTCGGACGATGCATTAGCTTTCTGGACACAGACAGTCTACAGCAGTGTTCGACGATGCATAGCTTTCTGGCACAGACAGTCTACAGCAGTGTTCGGACGATGCATTAGCTTTCTGGACACAGACAGTCTACAGCAGATGTTTCGGACGATGCATTAGCTTTCTGGACACAGACAGTCTACAGCAGTGTTCGGACGATGCATTAGCTTTCTGGACACAGACAGTCTACAGCAGTGTTCGGACGATGCATTAGCTTTTCTGACACAGACAGTCTACAGCAGTGTTCGGACGATGCATTAGCTTTCTGGACACAGACAAGTCTACAGCTAGTGTTCGGACGATGCATTAGCTTTCTGGACACAGACAGTCTACAGCAGTGTTCGACATGCATGAGCTTTCGACAAGACATCTCGCATGTTCGGACGATGCATTAGCTTTCTGGACACAGACAGTCTACAGCAGTGTTCGGACGATGCATAGCTTTCTGTACACAGACAGTCTACAGCAGTGTTCGGACGATGCTTAGCTTTCTGGACACAGACAGTCTACAGCAGTGTTCGGACGATGCATTAGCTTTCTGGACACAGACAGTCTACAGGCAGTGTTTCGGACGATGCATTAGCTTTCTGGACACAGACAGTCTACAGCAGTGTTCGGACGATGCATTAGCTTTCTGGACACAGACAGTCTACAGCAGTGTTCGGACGATGCATTAGCTTTCTGGACAAAGACAGTCTACAGCAGTGTTCGGACGATGCATTAGCTTTCTGGACAAAGACAGTCTACAGCAGTGTTCGGACGATGCATTAGCTTTCTGGACAAAGACAGTCTACAGCAGTGTTCGGACGATGCATTAGCTTTCTGGACACAGACAGTCTACAGCAGTGTTCGGACGATGCATTAGCTTTCTGGACACAGACAGTCCTACAGCAGTGTTCGGACGATGCATTAGCTTTCTGGACACAGACAGTCTACAGCAGTGTTCGGACGATGCATAGCTTTCTGGACACAGACAGTCTACAGCAGTGTTCGGACGATGCATTAGCTTTCTGGACACAGACAGCTACAGCAGTGTTCGGACGATGCATTAGCTTTCTGGACAGACAGTCTACAGCAGTGTTCGGACGATGCATTAGCTTTCTGGACACAGACAGTCTACAAGCAGTGTTCGGACGATGCATTAGCTTTTCTGGACACAGACAGTCTACAGCAGTGTTCGGACGATGCATTAGCTTCTGGACACAGACAGTCTACAGCAGTGTTGGACGATGCATAGCTTTCTGGACACAGACAGTCTACAGCATGTGTTCGGACGATGCAATTAGCTTTCTGGACAAAGACAGTCTACCAGCAGTGTTCGGACGATGCCATGAGCTTTCTGGACACAGACAAGTCTACAGCAGTGTTCGGACGATGCATTAGCTTTCTGGACACAGACAGTCTACAGCAGTGGTTCGGACGATTGCATTAGCTTTCTGGACACAGACAGTCTACAGCAGTGTTCGGACGATGCATGAGCTTTCTGGACACAGACAGTCTACAGCAGTGTTCGGACGATGCATTAGCTTTCTGGACACAGACAGTCTACAGCAGTGTTCGGACGATGCATTAGCTTTCTGGACAAAGACAGTCTACAGCAGTGTTCGGACGATGCATTAGCTTTCTGGACACAGACAGTCTACAGCAGTGTTCGGACGATGCATTAGCTTTCTGGACACAGACAGTCTACAGCAGTGTTCGGACGATGCATTAGCTTTCTGGACAAAGACAGTCTACAGCAGTGTTCGGACGATGCATTAGCTTTCTGGACACAGACAGTCTACAGCAGTGTTCGGACGATGCATTAGCTTTCTGGACACAGACAGTCTACAGCAGTGTTCGGACGATGCATTAGCTTTTCTGGACACAGACAGTCTACAGCAGTGTTCGGACGATGCATTAGCTTTCTGGACACAGACAGTCTACAGCAGTGTTCGGACGATGCATTAGCTTTCTGGACACAGACAGTCTACAGCAGTGTTCGGACGATGCATTAGCTTTCTGGACACAGACAGTCTACAGCAGTGTTCGGACGATGCATTAGCTTTCTGGACACAGACAGTCTACAGCAGTGTTCGGACGATGCATTAGCTTTCTGGACACAGACAGTCTACAGCAGTGTTCGGACGATGCATTAGCTTTCTGGACACAGACAGTCTACAGCAGTGTTCGGACGATGCATTAGCTTTCTGGACAAGACAGTCTACAGCAGTGTTCGGACGATGCATTAGCTTTCTGGACACAGACAGTCTACAGCAGTGTTCGGACGATGCATTAGCTTTCTGGACAAGACAGTCTACAGCAGTGTTTCGCTTCGGACGATGCATTAGCTTTCTGGACACAGACAGTCTACAGCAGTGTTCGGACGATGCATTAGCTTTCTGGACAAAGACAGTCTACAGCAGTGTTCGGACGATGCATTAGCTTTCTGGACACAGACAGTCTACAGCAGTGTTCGGACGATGCATTAGCTTTCTGGACACAGACAGTCTACAGCAGTGTTTCGCTTCGGACGATGCATTAGCTTTCTGGACACAGACAGTCTACAGCAGTGTTCGGACGATGCATGAGCTTTCTGGACACAGACAGTCTACAGCAGTGTTCGGACGATGCATTAGCTTTCTGGACACAGACAGTCTACAGCAGTGTTCGGACGATGCATGAGCTTTCTGGACACAGACAGTCTACAGCAGTGTTCGGACGATGCATTAGCTTTCTGGACACAGACAGTCTACAGCATGTTCGGACGATGCATGAGCTTTCTGGACACAGACAGTCTACAGCAGTGTTCGGACGATGCATTAGCTTTCTGGACACAGACAGTCTACAGCAGTGTTCGGACGATGCATTAGCTTTCTGGACACAGACAGTCTACAGCAGTGTTCGGACGATGCATTAGCTTTTCTGGACAAGACAGTCTACAGCAGTGTTCGGACGATGCATTAGCTTTCTGGACAAAGACAGTCTACGCAGTGTTCGACGATGCATAGCTTTCGGACAAAGACAGTCTACGCGTGTTCGGACGATGCATTAGCTTTCTGGACACAGACAGTCTACAGCAGTGTTCGGACGATGCATTAGCTTTCTGGACACAGACAGTCTACAGCAGTGTTCGGACGATGCATTAGCTTTCTGGACAAAGACAGTCTACAGCAGTGTTTACCAACTTCCTGCTTCGAACGATGCATTAGCTTTCTGGACACAGACAGTCTACAGCAGTGTTCGGACGATGCATTAGCTTTCTGGACACAGACAGTCTACAGCAGTGTTCGGACGATGCATTAGCTTTCTGGACACAGACAGTCTACAGCAGTGTTCGGACGATGCATTAGCTTTCTGGACACAGACAGTCTACAGCAGTGTTCGGACGATGCATTAGCTTTCTGGACACAGACAGTCTACAGCAGTGTTCGGACGATGCATTAGCTTTCTGGACAAAGACAGTCTACAGCAGTGTTCGGACGATGCATTAGCTTTCTGGACACAGACAGTCTACAGCAGTGTTCGGACGATGCATTAGCTTTCTGGACAAAGACAGTCTACAGCAGTGTTCGGACGATGCATTAGCTTTCTGGACACAGACAGTCTACAGCAGTGTTCGGACGATGCTAGCTTTCTGACAAGACAGTCTACAGCAGTGTTCGGACGATGCATTAGCTTTCTGGACACAGACAGTCTACAGCAGTGTTCGGACGATGCATTAGCTTTCTGGACACAGACAGTCTACAGCAGTGTTCGGACGATGCATTAGCTTTCTGGACACAGACAGTCTACAGCAGTGTTCGGACGATGCATGAGCTTTCTGGACACAGACAGTCTACAGCAGTGTTCGGACGATGCATTAGCTTTCTGGACACAGACAGTCTACAGCAGTGTTCGGACGATGCATGAGCTTCTGGACACAGACAGTCTACAGCAGTGTTCGGACGATGCATTAGCTTTCTGGACACAGACAGTCTACAGCAGTGTTCGGACGATGCATGAGCCTTTCTGGACACAGACAGTCTACAGCAGTGTTCGGACGATGCATTAGCTTTTCTGGACACAGACAGTCTACAGCAGTGTTTCGGACGATGCATTAGCTTTCTGACAAGACAGTCTACAGCAGTGTTCGGACGATGCATTAGCTTTCTGGACAAAGACAGTCTACAGCAGTGTTCGGACGATGCATTAGCTTTCTGGACACAGACAGTCTACAGCAGTGTTCGGACGATGCATTAGCTTTCTGGACACAGACAGTCTACAGCAGTGTTCGGACGATGCATTAGCTTTCTGACACAGACAGTCTACAGCAGTGTTCGGACGATGCATTAGCTTTCTGGACACAGACAGTCTACAGCAGTGTTCGGACGATGCATTAGCTTTCTGGACAAAGACAGTCTACAGCAGTGTTTACCAACTTCCTGCTTCGAACGATGCATTAGCTTTCTGGACACAGACAGTCTACAGCAGTGTTCGGACGATGCATTAGCTTTCTGGACAAAGACAGTCTACAGCAGTGTTCGGACGATGCATTAGCTTCTGGACAAAGACAGTCTACAGCAGTGTTCGACGATGCATTACTTTCTGGACACAGACAGTCTACACATGTTCGGACGATGCATTAGCTTTCTGGACAAAGACAGTCTACAGCAGTGTTCGGACGATGCATTAGCTTTCTGGACACGACGTCTACAGCTGTTCGGACGATGCATTAGCTTTCTGGACACAGACAGTCTACAGCAGTGTTCGGACGATGCATTAGCTTTCTGGACACAGACAGTCTACAGCAGTGTTCGACGATGCATGAGCTTTCTGACACAGACAGTCTACAGCAGTGTTTGGACGATGCATTAGCTTTCTGGACACAGACAGTCTACCAGCAGTGTTCGGACGATGCATTAGCTTTCTGGACAACAGATCAGTCTACAGCAGTGTTCGGACGAATGACATTAGCGTTCTGGACACAGACAGTCTACAGCAGTGGTTCGGACGATGCATTAGCTTCTGGACACAGACAGTCTACAGCAGTGTTCGGACGATGCATTAGCTTTCTGGACACAGACAGTCTACAGCAGTGTTCGGACTATGCATGAGCTTCTGGCACAGACAGTCTATACAGCCAGTGTTCGGACGATGCATTAGCTTTCTGGACACAGACAGTCTACAGCAGTGTTCGGACGATGCATTAGCTTTCTGGACACAGACAGTCTACAGCAGTGTTCGGACGATGCATTAGCTTTCTGGACCAGACAGTCTACAGCAGTGTTCGGACGATGCATTAGCTTTCTGGACACAGACAGTCTACCAGCAGTGTTCGGACAGTGCATTAGCTTTCTGGACACAGACAGTCTACAGCAGTGTTTCGGACGATGCATTAGCTTTCTGACACAGACAGTCTACAGCAGTGTTCGGACGATGCATTAGCTTTCTGGACACAGACAGTCTACAGCAGTGTTCGGACGATGCATTAGCTTTCTGGACACAGACAGTCTACAGCAGTGTTCGGACGATGCTTAGCTTTCTGGACACAGACGTCTACAGCAGTGTTCGGACGATGCATTAGCTTCTGGACAGCGACAGTCTACAGCGTGTTCGGACGATGCATTATCTTTTCTGACACAGACAGTCTACAGCAGTGTTCGGACGATGCATTAGCTTTCTGGACACAGACAGTCTACAGCAGTGTTCGGACGATGCATTAGCTTTCTGGACACAGACAGTCTACAGCAGTGTTCGAACGATGCATTAGCTTTCTGGACACAGACAGTCTACAGCATGTTTGAACGATGCATTAGCTTCTGGACACAGACAGTCTACACCAGTGTTCGGACGATGCATGAGCTTTCTGGACACAGACAGTCTACAGCAGTGTTCGGACGATGCATTAGCTTTCTGACACGACAGTCTACAGCAGTGTTCGGACGATGCATTAGCTTTCTGACACAGACAGTCTACAGCAGTGTTCGAACGATGCATTAGCTTTCTGGACACAGACAGTCTACAGCAGTGTTTTGACGATGCATTACTTTCTGGACAAAGACAGTCTACAGCAGTGTTCGACGATGCATTAGCTTCTGGACAGACAGTCTAACGCATGTTCGACGATGCATTATGCTTTCTGGACAAAGACAGTCTACAGCAGTGTTCGACGATGCATTAGCTTTCTGGACACAGACAGTCTACAGCAGTGTTCGACGATGCATTAGCTTTCTGGACCAGACAGTCTACAGCAGTGTTTGACGATGCATTAGCTTTCTGGACAAGACAGTCTACAGCAGTGTTCGAACGATGCATGAGCTTCCTGGACACAGACAGTCTACAGCAGTGTTCGGACGATGCATGAGCTTTCTGGACACAGACAGTCTACAGCAGTGTTCGGACGATGCATTAGCTTTCTGGACAAAGACAGTCTACAGCAGTGTTCGGACGATGCATTAGCTTCTGGACAAAGACAGTTCTACAGCAGTGTTCGGACGATGCATTAGCTTTCTGGACAAAGACAGTCTACAGCAGTGTTCGGACGATGCATGAGCTTTCTGGACACAGACAGTCTACAGCAGTGTTCGGACGATGCATTAGCTTTCTGGACAAAGACAGTCTACAGCAGTGTTCGAACGATGCATGAGCTTCCTGGACACAGACAGTCTACAGCAGTGTTCGGACGATGCATGAGCTTTCTGGACACAGACAGTCTACAGCAGTGTTCGGACGATGCATTAGCTTTCTGGACAAAGACAGTCTACAGCAGTGTTCGAACGATGCATTAGCTTCCTGGACACAGACAGTCTACAGCAGTGTTCGAACGATGCATGAGCTTTCTAGACAAAGACAGTCTACAGCAGTGTTCGAACGATGCATTAGCTTCCTGGACACAGACAGTCTACAGCAGTGTTCGAACGATGCATGAGCTTTCTGGACAAAGACAGTCTACAGCAGTGTTCGAACGATGCATTAGCTTTCTGGACAAAGACAGTCTACAGCAGTGTTCGAACGATGCATGAGCTTTCTGGACACAGACAGTCTACAGCAGTGTTCGAACGATGCATTAGCTTTCTGGACAAAGACAGTCTACAGCAGTGTTCGAACGATGCATTAGCTTTCTGGACACAGACAGTCTACAGCAGTGTTCGAACGATGCATGAGCTTCCTGGACACAGACAGTCTACAGCAGTATTCGGACGATGCATTAGCTTTCTGGACAAAGACAGTCTACAGCAGTGTTCGGACGATGCATTAGCTTTCTGGACAAAGACAGTCTACAGCAGTGTTCGGACGATGCATTAGCTTCCTGGACACAGACAGTCTACAGCAGTGTTCGGACGATGCATTAGCTTTCTGGACACAGACAGTCTACAGCAGTGTTTGGACGATGCATGAGCTTTCTGGACACAGACAGTCTACAGCAGTGTTTGGACGATGCATTAGCTTTCTGGACACAGACAGTCTACAGCAGTGTTTGGACGATGCATGAGCTTTCTGGACACAGACAGTCTACAGCAGTGTTCGGACGATGCATGAGCTTTCTGGACACAGACAGTCTACAGCAGTGTTCGGACGATGCATGAGCTTTCTGGACACAGACAGTCTACAGCAGTGTTCGGACGATGCATGAGCTTTCTGGACACAGACAGTCTACAGCAGTGTTCGGACGATGCATGAGCTTTCTGGACACAGACAGTCTACAGCAGTGTTCGGACGATGCATGAGCTTTCTGGACAAAGACAGTCTACAGCAGTGTTCGGACGATGCATGAGCTTTCTGGACACAGACAGTCTACAGCAGTGTTCGGACGATGCATGAGCTTTCTGGACAAAGACAGTCTACAGCAGTGTTCGGACGATGCATTAGCTTTCTGGACAAAGACAGTCTACAGCAGTGTTCGGACGATGCATTAGCTTTCTGGACACAGACAGTCTACAGCAGTGTTCGGACGATGCATTAGCTTTCTGGACACAGACAGTCTACAGCAGTGTTCGGACGATGCATGAGCTTTCTGGACACAGACAGTCTACAGCAGTGTTCGGACGATGCATTAGCTTTCTGGACAAAGACAGTCTACAGCAGTGTTCGGACGATGCATGAGCTTTCTGGACAAAGACAGTCTACAGCAGTGTTCGGACGATGCAATTAGCTTTCTGGACAGACATCTACAGCAGTGTTCGGACGATGCATTAGCTTTCTGGACACAGACAGTCTACAGCAGTGTTCGGACGATGCATTAGCTTTCTGGACAACAGACAGTCTACAGCAGTGTTCGGACGATGCATTAGCTTTCTGGACAAAGACAGTCTACAGCAGTGTTCGGACGATGCATTAGCTTCTGGACACAGACAGTCTACAGCAGTGTTCGGACGATGCATGAGCTTTCTGGACACAGACAGGTCTACAGCAGTGTTCGGACGATGCATGAGCTTTCTGGACACAGACAGTCTACAGCAGTGTTCGGACGATGCATTAGCTTTCTGGACAACGACAGTCCTACAGCAGTGTTCGGACGATGCATTAGCTTTCTGGACACAGACAGTCTACAGCAGTGTTCGGACCGATGCATTAGCTTTCTGGACACAGACAGTCTACAGCAGTTGTTCGGAACGTGCATTAGCTTTCTGGAACACAGACAGTCCTTACAGCTAGTGTTCGGACGATGCATGAGCTTTCTGGACCAAGACAGTCATACAGCAGTGTTTCGGACGATGCATTAGCTTTCTGGACACAGACAGTCTACAGCAGTGTTCGGACGATGCATTAGCTTTCTGGACACAGACAGTCTACAGCAGTGTTCGGACGATGCATTAGCTTTCTGGACACAGACAGTCTACAGCAGTGTTCGGACGATGCATTAGCTTCTGGACACAGACAGTCTACAGCAGTGTTTCGGACGATGCATTAGCTTTCTGGACACAGACAGTCCTACAGCAAGTGTTCGGACGATGCATTAGCTTTCTGGACACAGACATTCTACAGCAGTGTTCGGACGATGCATTAGCTTTCTGGACACAGACAGTCTACAGCAGTGTTCGGACGATGCATGAGCTTTCTGGACACAGACAGTCTACAGCAGTGTTCGGACGATGCATGAGCTTTCTGGACACAGACAGTCTACTACAAGCATGTTCGGACGATGCATTAGCTTTCTGGACACAGACAGTCTACAGCAGTGTTCGGACGATGCATTAGCTTTCTGGACACAGACAGTCTACAGCAGTGTTCGGACGATGCATGAGCTTTCTGGACACAGACAGTCTACAGCAGTGTTCGGACGATGCATGAGCTTTCTGGACACAGACAGTCTACAGCAGTGTTCGGACGATGCATTAGCTTTCTGGACACAGACAGTCTACAGCAGTGTTCGGACGATGCATTAGCTTTCTGGACACAGACAGTCTACAGACAGTGTTCGGACGAATGCATTAGCTTTCTGGACACAGACAGTCTACAGCAGTGTTCGGACGATGCATTAAGCTTTCTGGACACAGACAGTCTACAGCAGTGTTCGGACGATGCATTAGCTTTCTGGACACAGACAGTCTAACAGCAGTGTTCGGACGATGCATTAGCTTTCTGGACACAGACAGTCTACAGCAGTGTTCGGACGATGCTTAGCTTTCTGGACACAGACAGTCTACAGCAGTGTTCGGACGATGCATTAGCCTTTTCTGGACACAGACAGTCCTACAGCAGTGTTCGGACGATGCATTACCTTTCTGGGACACAGACAGTCTACAGCAGTGTTTCCGGACGATGCATTAAGCTTTCTGGACAAGACAGTCTACAGCAGGGTGTTTACCAACACTTCCTTGCTTCGGACGATGCATGAGCTTTCTGGAAACAGACGTCTACAGCAGTGTTCGGGACGATGCATTAGCTTTCTGGACACAGACAGTCATACAGCAGTGTCTCTGAAACGATGCATGAGCTTCTGGACACCAGACAGGTCTACAGTCAGTGTTCGGACGATGCAATTAGCTGTCTGGACACAGACAGTCTACACCAGGGGGTGGGTTGCTTCGAGCGATGCATTAGCTTTCTGGACAAAGACAGTCTACAGCAGTGTTTACCAACTTCCTGCTTCGGACGATGCATGAGCTTTCTGGACACAGACAGTCTACAGCAGTGTTCGGACGATGCATGAGCTTTCTGGACACAGACAGTCTACACCAGTGTTCGGACGATGCATTAGCTTTCTGACAAAGACAGTCCTACAGCAGTGTTCGGACAATGCATTAGCTTTCTGGACACAGACAGTCTACAGCAGTGTTCGGACGATGCATTAGCTTTCTGGACAAAGACAGTCTACAGCAGTGTTCGGACAATGCATTAGCTTTCTGGACACAGACAGTCTACAGCAGTGTTCGGACGATGCATTAGCTTTCTGGACAAAGACAGTCTACAGCAGTGTTTCGGACGATGCATTAGCTTTCTGGACACAGACAGTCTACAGCAGTGTTCGGACGATGCATTAGCTTTCTGGACACAGACAGTCTACAGCAGTGTTCGGACGATGCATTAGCTTTCTGGACAAAGACAGTCTACAGCAGTGTTCGGACGATGCATTAGCTTTCTGGACACAGACAGTCTACAGCAGTGTTCGGACGATGCATTAGCTTTCTGGACAACAGACAGTCTATACACCAGTGTTCGGACGATGCATTAGCTTTCTGGACACAGACAGTCTACAGCAGTGTTTCGCTTCGGACGATGCATTAGCTTTCTGGACACAGACAGTCTACACCAGTGTTCGGACGATGCATTAGCTTTCTGGACACAGACAGTCTACACCAGTGTTCGGACGATGCATTAGCTTTCTGGACACAGACAGTCTACACCAGTGTTCGGACGATGCATTAGCTTTCTGGACAAAGACAGTCTACAGCAGTGTTCGGACGATGCATTAGCTTTCTGGACACAGACAGTCTACACCAGTGTTCGGACGATGCATTAGCTTTCTGGACACAGACAGTCTACACCAGTGTTCGGACGATGCATTAGCTTTCTGGACACAGACAGTCTACAGCAGTGTTTCGCTTCGGACGATGCATTAGCTTTCTGGACACAGACAGTCTACACCAGTGTTCGGACGATGCATTAGCTTTCTGGACACAGACAGTCTACAGCAGTGTTTCGCTTCGGACGATGCATTAGCTTTCTGGACACAGACAGTCTACAGCAGTGTTTCGCTTCGACGATGCATTAGCTTCTGGACACGACAGTCTACAGCAGGTTTCGCTTCGGACGATGCATTAGCTTCTGGACACAGACAGTCTACAGCAGTGTTCGGACGATGCATTAGCTTTCTGGGACAAGACAGTCTACAGCAGTGTTCGGACGATGCTTAGCTTTCTGACACAGACAGTCTACAGCAGTGTTCGACGATGCTAGCTTTCTGGACAAAGACAGTCTACAGCAGTGTTCGGACGATGCATTAGCTTTCTGGACACAGACAGTCTACAGCAGTGTTCGGACGATGCATTAGCTTTCTGGACAAAGACAGTCCTACATCAGTGTTCGGACGATGCATTAGCTTTCTGACAAAGACAGTCTACAGCAGTGTTCGGACGATGCATTAGCTTCTGGACACAGACAGTCTAACAGCAGTGTTCGGCACGATGCATTAGCTCTGACAAAACAGTCTACAGCATTTTCGGACGATGCTTAGCTTCTGGACAAGACAGTCTACAGCAGTGTTCGGACGATGCATTAGCTTTCTGGACAAAGACAGTCTACAGCAGTGTTCGGACGATGCATTAGCTTTCTGGACAAAGACAGTCTACAGCAGTGTTTCGCTCGACGATGCATTAGCTTCTGGACAAGAGACAGTCTACAGCAGTGTGTCGACGATGCATAGCTTTCTGGACACAGACAGTCTACAGCAGTGTTCGGACGATGCATTAGCTTTCTGGACAAGACAGTCTACAGCAGTGTTCGGACGATGCTTAGCTTTCTGGACAAGACGCAGTCTACAGCAGTGTTTCGCTTCGGACGATGCATTAGCTTTCTGGACAAAGACAGTCTACAGCAGTGTTCGGACGATGCATTAGCTTTCTGGACAAAGACAGTCTACAGCAGTGTTCGGACGATGCATTAGCTTTCTGACAAGACAGTCCTACAGCAGTGTTCGGACGATGCATTAGCTTTCCTGGACAAAGACAGTCTACAGCAGTGTTCGGACGATGCATTAGCTTTCTGGACAAGACAGTCTACAGCAGTGTTCGGACGAATGCAGTAGCTTTCTGGCAAAGACAGTCTCAGCAGTGTTCGGACATGCACTTAGCTTTCTGACAAGACAGTTACAGCGTGTTCGGACGATGCATTAGCTTCTGGACAAAGACGTCTACAGCAGTGTTCGGACGATGCATTAGCTTTCTGGACAAAGACAGTCTACAGCAGTGTTCGGACGATGCATTAGCTTTCTGACAAAGACAGTCTACAGCAGTGTTCGGACGATGCATTAGCTTTCTGGACAAGACAGTCTACAGCAGTGTTCGGACGATGCATTAGCTTTCTGGACAAAGACAGTCCTAGCAGCAGTGTTTCGGACGATGCATTAGCTTTCTGGACAAAGACAGTCTACAGCAGTGTTCGGACGATGCATTAGCTTTCTGGACAAAGACAGTCTGACAGCAGTGTTCGGAACCGATGCATTAGCTTTCTGGACAAAGACAGTCTACAGCAGTGTTCGGACGAGTGCATTAGCTTTCTGGACAAAGACAGTCTACAGCAGTGTTCGGACGATGCATTAGCTTTCTGGACAAAGACAGTCTACAGCAGTGTTCGGACGATGCATTAGCTTTCTGGACAAAGACAGTCTACAGCAGTGTTCGGACGATGCATTAGCTTTCTGGACAAAGACAGTCTACAGCAGTGTTCGGACGATCATTAGCTTTCTGGACAAAGACAGTCTACAGCAGTGTTCGGACGATGAGCATAGCTCTGACAAGACAGTCTACAGCAGTGTTCGGACCGATGCATTAGCTTTCTGGACAAAGACAGTCTACAGCAGTGTTTCCCAACCTTGTTTGTGCTATGCCCCACCTAAGCCTTTCTAAAAAATTTTATGCCCCCCCCCCCCCCCCCCCCACATTATATATAAATTATTTTTAATATTCAAAATTTGAAATTTTCACTAAAGAAACTTGAATGATAGATTTTAGGAAGAAATCAATAGGAAATTATTGAGCAAACACAATAAGTACATTTTCAAAACAATATAATGGAGAACTGAAATTCAAGTACACAATAATTTTAATGAAAGATTTTTCATTATTATTTTAATTATTAGTAATTATTTATTATTTAAACTTAGTGAGATCCTTGCGCTTGATGCTTGCCGCAAAGAGATTTTATGTCAGGTTCCAATTTAGTTAACTTCAGACTCAAGTCTGCCCGTTTTGTTATATCCAGCCAATTTCTTCCATTTTCGAATTGCCCCCCTTAACAATTGAATTGCCCCCCTGTGGGGCGTGGGTCCCACGTTGGGAAACACTGGTCTACAGTGTGTTTGATGAACACGCACCCGTTAAGGAAGTTCGTATCAAGAATCAACAGAAATCCCCATGGGTCACTAGTGAAGTTCTGGTAATCGTGAAAGAATGAGGCGCAGCACACAAAAATAAAGACTTCACCAACTACAGGAGACTAAGAAATAAAGTTAAATATGAAATTCGTAGAATAAAGAAAGATCATTTTAAAAATTTGATTGTAGATAAATCAAATAGCACAAATATATGGAAGGCTATTAATTAGCTAACCAACAAGAAACACTCGTCAGAGTCTGCAACACCAAACTCTATAACATGCGAGGATTTCAGTTGTTTCTTTCAATCAGAAATAGAGAATCTAAAGTCTTCAATACCAAACTCATCATGTAATTTAATTTCATTGTCATCATTCTGTGAAGAGACGTGCACTAGAAATATTCCCGGCCTAGATGAGATCTGTAATAGAATACTTAGTTGTACCGCCCCAATTATTAGTGAGTTTTTAACTTTCATATATAATCAATGCCTGGCCAAATACTACTTTCCATCTGCATTAAAAATTGCTAAAGTGTATCCTCTGTTTAAAAATGGCACAAATGATAACAGCATCTTGGGTAATTATAGACCTATTTCCTTAGTATCGTCGCTATCAAAGCCGTTAGAAAATAACATTCATAAAATAACATTACATCATTTAATTAATAACGATCTGATAATTGACAGTCAATCTGGGTTTCGACCTAAATATTCTTGCTATAGTGCTCTAACAAAAATAACCGATAACTGGCATTCTAACATCAACAATGGCAACATTTGTGGAGCGGTGTTTGTAGACGTTAAATACGCTTTTGATATGGTAGATCACAATATTTAAATTAGCAAAATGAAACAAATGAAGACTAGTGCCAATATGGTGAACCCAATTGCGTCATTTTTATCCGACAGACAACAAGTCGTGTCCTTCAACAACAGTCTATCAATACCTACACAGCTTAATATTGGTGTGCCCCAGGGCTCAATACTAGGTCCGCTGCTTTTCGCAGTTTATATTAACGACCTTCCTCTATATATCGATACTACATGTGATCTATTTGCAGGCGATTGTACTATATATGCTAGTCAGGAGAACAGTAGTGAACTAGAAAGTTATTTAAAAAAAGAACTTGATAATCTTACTAGATGGAGCAATGAAAATCGCATGCAAATTAACAATGACAAGACCAAATCCATGTTAATAACGACCAGAGAAATACTTAGACACTAGCCATAACTGGGGCATCTCTCAAACTATGCATAGACACGTTACCTATAGTTCATTTAAATGAAAATGTCATGTGGTCTTTTAATTGACGTCCTTACCAAGAAAATAGCACTGAAACTTTACCACCTTTCTATAATTCAGCACTTCCTTGACGAAAGCACGCGAAGGTTATTCTATCCATCCTATATTCAATCTCGTCTCGATTATTGTTCCACAGTCTGGGATGGTTGCCCTAAATCCAATAGGAAACGACTTTGTTCTCTTCAAAAGCGGGCTATACGTCTAGTTCCTGGCACAAAACACACTGAAAGTGATAAGTTATATAGTAATCTAAGGCTTCTACCACTTCGAAAGCGATTCCTTTTTCATCATCATCATCATCATCATCACCATCATCATCATCATCATCATCTTCCACTTCTGCCGTCAAGCGTCGTGGGGAGGAATAATTTGCGTTCCAGCGCCCGGTGGATGGCACTGGATAGTGTCATTCCGTGTGGTTGTACAATGTTTCTGATGCCGTCAATCCATTTTATTCTTGGACGTCCTCGTAGTCTCGTCGCAGATGATCTTTGATGTAAGGCCAGTGATGGTAGTTGCTGATGTTGCATTCTAACGACATGGCCAAACCACTTGATCTTCTGTCTTTCAATAAATGCGGCACAAGGTAATGATCCCACAGTCTGTCTGATAGTACCATTTCTTACTCGGTCTTGGATTGTTAAGTTGGCAGCTCTCCTCAGGCATCTCATTTCGCAGGTGGTGATTTTGCGAAGGTGTAATTTGGATAAAGTCCAGGTTTGAGATTGGTAGCATAGGGTTGGTGTGAATATGCTGTTTATTATCTGTCGTTTTGCAGACATGGGTATGTTTGGATGTTTCAGTAAGGGTGATAGTTGATATGTAAGTGCACTAGCTTTTTGACATCTGATTTCAATTTCTCTGTCCAATCTGCCATCTTCTGTGATCACACTTCCAAGGTATTTGTATTCTTTAACTTGTTTCAGAGTTGTGTTATTCCTTTTTAACAAAGCCAAATTAGTGAATAAAGTAATATCTAAAGATACCCCAGAGTACCTTCAACCGTCGATGCAATCCCATGCAATGAACAGCAAGCACTTAAATTTATTGTATGTCCCAAAACCTAGATTGGACTTATACAAAACTTGCTTTGCGTATTCTGGTGCCCACTCATGGAATGACCTTCCAACAGATCTTAAGACTCAAATGAGTCCCTACACATTCAACCGGCAACTCTTTCATTACTTACTCAATACCCACTATATACCCCCAGATATCACCTAATGGTATCATTTTTAACCATGCGATTGTATGAGAGTGCGTATGAGAGTGTGAAAGTGAGTGAGTGAGCAAGAGAGCATGTAAGAGAGTGAGTGCGTGAGAGAGTAAGTATGAGACAAAGAGACTGAGAGAGAGTGTACATGTGTGTTTGAGATTAAGAGAGAGTGAGAGAGAGAGAGAGAGAGAGAGAGAGAGAGAGAGAGAGAGAGAGAGAGAGAGAGAGAGAGAGAGAGAGAGAGAGAGAGAGAGAGAGAGAGAGAGAGAAAGCACTGCGTATTTCATCATGTTTAAATCAAGTCCAGGAATTTTATTCTTTATTGAATTGCATAACCTTTTCTTTGTTACACAACGTATAACATATTGTTTTCATTTTCACATATGTTCCCATTTGGGGATGTGTGTGTGTGTGTGTGTGTGTGTGTGTGTGTGTGTGTGTGTTGAGATATGGGTGGGTGGGAAATGTGTGTGTAAGTGAGGATTGTGAGTGGCTGGTGGTGTGTGAGTGGGTGCGGGATATGTGTGTGGTTGGGGGTGTCGAGGGTGGGAGATATGTGATTGGGGGTGTGTGGGTGATGTGTGGGAGGGTAAGTGTGTGTGTGGGTTAGGGGATGGGTAGTGATGTATATGTGGGTGGGGAGAGATGCTTTGGTGGGGATGTATGTTGGTGGGTGCGAGATGTGTGGGTGGGTGGCGGGAGATTGTGTAAGTGACTGATGTTTGGGTAGGTGCGGGATGTGTGGGTTGGTGGGGAGTGGATGTGTTGGTGTGTATGTATGTGTGTGTGTGTGCATGTTTGTGAGCGTGTGTATGTATGCAAGAAGGGAGAGAGAAAGTTGAGGGCACGCATTTCATGTAATATGCTATTCCATATTTTTTGTGTATTCTCATCTTTCATATTGTCATTTTGAATGCCACTTGTTATAATCATGTATAATACGAACACATGCACATTACTGTAGAGTGAGTGAGAGATTTGGTGAGTGTGTGAGAATGTGTGCGTATGTATGTGTGTGCATGTGTGTGTGAGAGAAAGAAAGAAAGAGAGAGAGAGAGAGAGAGAGAGAGAGAGAGAGAGAGAGAGAGAGAGAGAGAGAGAGAGAGAGAGAGAGAGAGAGAGAGAGAGAGAGAGTTAAATTGCAGCACTTATTTTTACGTTATACAATGTATATGTACACTTTTTCTCCATTTTTGACACTTTATGAGAGAATGCTCACAATTGGCAGTGTATATGTGTGTGTAAAGTGTGGGATTTGTTCATACTAGTTTCAGTGATTATGTGAGGCAGCATGTATGTAAGTGTCTAGATGTGTGGGTGTGTATGAGGGGGTATGTGTGTGTTGATGGGGAATGTGTTTGTATGGGGGTGTATGTGTGGAGGGGTTTGAGTGGGGGATGTATGTAGGTGGATGGGGGATGTGTGGTGGGTGGGGGTGTGTGAGGGTGAGCGATGTGTGTGTGGGCTGGGGATATTTGGGAGAATGGTTGGAAGTGTGAGGGTGTTGGTGGGTGGGGGTGGTGTTGGTAGGGAATGTGTATGTGGGTGGGTGGGTTGATTAGGGATATGTGGGGGAATGGATGTCTGGGGGATGTGTGTGGGTTGAGGGATGGGTGTGGGTATGTGAGTGTGGGCGGGGATATGCTTTTTTTGGATGGAGGTGTGTATGGGTGGGTGGAGGATGTATGTGTGGGTGGGTGGGTGATGGGTGGGAGATGTGTGTGTAGGTGAGGGATGTGTGGGTGAGGGATGTGTGGGTGAGGGATCTGTGGCTGGTGATGTGTGTGGGGGACGTGTGTGTGGGTGGGGATGTTTATATGGTTGGAGTGTTGTGTGAGAGGGGCGATATGTGTGGGTGAGGGGTTGTGGGTGGGTTGTGGAGGTGTGATTGGTTGTGGGAAGTGCGGCTGGGTATGGATGTATGTGAGGGTGGGAAATGTGTGTTTGGCTGGAAGGTTTGAGTGTGTGAGTATTGGAGGGTAGATATGAGATGTATGTGTTGATGGGTGGGGATGTGTGGGTGTGAGTGATTGAGGGATAAGTACGTGAGTGGATGGATGTATGTGGGGAATGAGTTTATGGGTTGCGGATGTATCTGTGGGTGGGAAGATGTCTGTGGAGGGGGGGGGGGATATGTATGGGGGTATATGTAGGTGGTGGGTTGTGAGTGGGTGGGAGTTGTTTGTGTGGATTAGGGATGTGTTGTTGGATGGGGATGTGTGTGTGGGAGATGTGTGTATGGGTGGGGAAATGTGTGTGTAGGTGGGGGTGTGCGTGGGTATAGGTGTGTGGTTAAGGGCTTGGTGGGTGGGAGGAGGATGTATGAGTGAGTGGAGGATGTGTGGCTGGGTGAGTGTGTGTAGGTTTGGGAATGGGTGGGGATGTGTGTGGAGGTTCGGGGTGTGTTGGTGGGGATTGTGCAAGTGGAGGAATTTGGGTGGGTGAGGATTTTATGTGTGGGTAGGTGCAGGATGTGTGGATTTGTCGGGATATGTATGGGTGGGGATGTGTGATTGGGGGATGTGCGTTTGGTTGGATGATGGGGGTATGTGGGTGGAATGGCGGAGTACATATGGGTGGGTGAGTGTTTGTGGGTGGAGGATGTGTGTGTGGGTGAGGAGATTGTGTAGGTGGGTGTGAGTGGGTGGGTGCATGTATGTGTGCCTGGGGGTGTGTGGGTGGGAGGGGGGATGTGTGTGTGTGGGATGTGTGCTGAGTGGGAGATGTGTGTGTGTGTGTGTGTATGTGGGGTAGTGTGTGGGTTTGAGATGTGGTTGATTGATGAATGGGCGGGAGCATGTATGAGTGCCTGGGGCTGTGTGTGTAGTCGGATGTGCGATATGCGTGTGGGTGGGTGGAGGATGTCTCATACATAACATGCTAATATGCATTGTTTTTGTTTATAACATACATTTGACAATGTTTTTTTTTTCTTTTTTGAATGTATTATTCGCTATTGGTGAACGAAAGATGAGTGATTGAAAGGGCCGAATGTAAGACGGACCTGCGTGCTCAATTTGTTACCCTTTGGAAATAAAGTCCGTCCGTCCGTTCGTTCGTTCGTTCGTTCGTTCGTTCGTTCGTTCGTTCGTTCGTTCTTCTTCTTCTTCTTCTTCTTCTTCTTCTTCTTCTTCTCTTCTTCTTCTTCTTCTTGTGATTCTCTGTACCATGTTCATTATATCCCATATGATTACGACATGTTTGACGTACTGATCTGCCGCCCATGCGAGTGACCTGGAGGCAGCGGTGATCTCCATTGTTAGTCGTGATACAGTTGTCTGCAAGGCTCCTTCATCACTGTCATTCTGCTTACCATTTAAGATTGTACGCTTTTGTCTGTTTGCTTATTTTAACTTACTGATGATGATTAATCGTCTTAAGCGACTCCCCATAGCTTTCATGGGTTTATGGCAGAAATATTGTCATAAGATTATAATACAACATATCAGCTACCATATTAACAACTTTTCAATCATAACTGTGACACTCCGCTAATCCATCATATATTGTGACATCTATTTGATTGGTCGAAACTACTGTTTGATTTGTGTTAAAACTGTTAATAATGTATTGCAAGCACTGGCATAGATTTAAATGTTACCATTAATGTATCTGCAGGCAGCACGGATGGCAGACAGACCAGAATCAGCGTTTGCTGCTGTGAACTGCCTCAGTAGCAGACAAACGTGTCTCAAAGAGGGTGCTATTGAACTGCCCATGTTTAAGATGTACACAAAGGGTCGCTTTGTAGGTTATTTAACGGGCTCAGGTGTCACTGCCGATAAGTTAGCTAGATTTGTCGAGGATATTCCGTGCCCTGTGGAAACGTCCTCACCTACAGTGAATTTGAGATTCTATTAAGTAGATCAGCTGCAGTGGGATTTGTTTAGGAGGCTTTCATTTGCCTTCATACTCGTGTATCGTGATTGCTGTAAAAATAGCAAGCCAACTCTGGCAACTAAAGGAGCTAGCGATGCCAAGGTTACTATTAATCAGTTCTGGGCATCATGTTGTAATATCCAGTTTGTATATAACCCCGAGGACTTAGGCGATGAAAGCACTGTACAACAAACTCATACTAACTCATCAGAATCGCTTATTGGGTGCTCTAGAAGCTGCCCATACATAACATATGACCTTTGACGCACAATACATATGCTTACACTTAATATGTTTGTTTTATTTTGTTGTTGGCGTTATTGTTCGTAGATTCTGTTACTGATGTTCTTTTTTTTTTTTCGATTGGTTCATTCTCTAGTTATCCAAAGAGAAATATAGAAGCATTTCAACCAGCTGAAAAGTGACGAGAACATGCATAATCAAGAAGAAAAAGGATGCGTATAACATGGTCAGGTGAGGTCGGTTGATATGGAGGTCTCTCTTGGATTGTCCAATGGATTGCAGCTGGCTTTTATGAGCCTCATTTTGCATTGCGCATGGGTCAATCAATCATCAATCATGTGTCATGCCGGAAAGTGAGGGCGGTCATGACTCGCCATTTCACTCGATCACCAGAGTCGTGGATCAGCTCAGTGTTCCTGTCTCGACCATGCCATGTGGCCAAGCCATCCAGTTATTTACTTTCCTGTGATCCCAGTTGTCACGAAGTTCTCAAATCCAATTCTTCTCATAACATTTCCAACAAATTTTGATGGTCTACGTCTAATTTATCTAATCAATTTACGATTTTCATTTGTCTCCAGTAGCACTTGGTCATTGGGTTTTCTGTCTGTCCGTGGCATTCTTTGCAGTTTCCTCAGAAACCACATTTCCGCAGCCATCTGATGTTTTTCAGCTTGACTGCTCATTGTCCAAGTTTCACATCCATACAAAAGAACAGGCTCTATGTAGCACGTCAACACTCTTTTTCTCGTTTCAGTTGACATCTTTTTATTGGTCAGTATGTTTTTCATCTTGCTAAAGGCTACTTTTGTCATGGCGATTCTTGTTCTAATCTCTTCAAGGCATCTCCCATCAGATGTTCTGACTGCTCCGAGATAATTGTACCGATTCACTTGTTGAAGAATATTCCCATTTACTTGTATGTTACATTGTGGTATTTCGTTTGTGTCTTTTTACAATTTAATTCTAACCCTAGTTGTTCACTGTGTGCAACAACCGCATCTACTAATTGTTGAAGATCCTGCTCATTGTCTGCAATCAATACTGTATAATCTGCATATCTTATGTTATTGATGTTTCGTCCTCCAATGTGGATTCCATTCCAGCACTGTATAGGGAAAAAAGATCTGGAGACATTACACATCCCTGCCTAACACCTCTCTTAATAGGCTGATATTGTCCCACTTCATTATCAATCCTTATGGCAGCTTGTTGTTTCCAATATATGTTTTTGATAAGTCTAATGTCTTTCCCATCAATTTATAGATCTGCAAGCATATCTATCATGTTGACATGTCTTACTCTATCGAAAGCCTTTGTGTAGTCAATAAAGCAAAGATGTATATCCTTGTTTACTTCTATAGCACGTTCAATAACTGTTCGCAGCATATACACAGCATTTACTGTACCCTTTCCTTCTACAAACCCACATTGTTCTTCCCCTAATTCAGGTTGTATTGTCTTCCTCACTCTTTGCATGATAATTCGTAACAAAATCTTTGTGATGTGACTCATTATACTAATTGTTCTATGTTGATCACATTGCAACGTTCCTGATTTCTTTGGGATTGCAATAAATACATAATTAAATAATTCAGAAGGTAAATCTCCGGTATAATTTAAGGTGTTCAGCTGTCTAGTGACTTGATCTATTCCATATTCTTCTAAAGCTATTTTATCTGAACCAGGGGCCTTGCCAGCTTTCATATGTTTAAGAAGCATGGGTACAGCATCAGAAACTTTGGGGAAATCATGAGGAAAACATACTTTTCGTCACATGCAGTACAACTCATAAAAATGCTTTATCAAGACCAATAAGCAGAGGTCAGAATGGATGCCGAGACATCAGCCTGGTTTGACATCAAGCAAGGAGTCCGTCAGGACCGTGTGTTGTACCCACTATATGTTTAAACTGTACGCCGAAAATAGTATGAGCAATATCAGAGATTGTATAAACAGGGAGCAATATTGAGTTGAGTTTAGCTAAGAACCGACATCACTGCACTCAGGACATCCACATATGTGCTCCGTCCCCTCGTTCAACAGCCAGCCAAGGGTCACACTACTAATCGTACCCATCGCTATCCGATTGAAAGATTTCCTGGTCTTTCCTCTCAATTTTGAGAGTCTACCAGAACCCATGCCATATAACCTCCCCCCCCACCCCCCCCCCCCCTCCCACTTCCAACCCAGTCGCATCCTTTCCACATAAAGGTTCTCAATCTGTTCCCCGTCTTCTCCACCCTCCCACAGGCGCACGACCACCTCTCCCTTGTTCAAAGGTAATCGACCACCAAGAGTTGCATTCCCTGCCAGCCTGTTCATCCCCCCCCCCCCCCACACTCCCGCATGGCCAGGGCAAAGCATCCATACAATTCTCACAATCTGTGACCTCTGAAGCGAGGTGCGCTGCTCCACACAAAACATTCCTTTCTCCACTTTACTAATCATACTCCTTGAATCCGTGATGAAGACAATGTGTGTTGCAGTTTTCTTCTCCAGCCAACGGAATGCCGCTGTTACTGCTTCCACCTAACTTCTCATGCTAGCGGTCAAAGTCTCATATGCCATACTCTTCCTATTAAGAATCATCCATTAGCTTTCGCATTGAAACTCCAACCACTCTGTTTGTTTCTCACCACTGACCCATCAGTATAGATCACTATGTCACCTTGATGTGTGTTACTCTTGATCAGTTGTTGCACCTCAAACTCTGTGCGGCCCGCTGCCAACGCTCTGCACTCACTATCTACAGTTATTATTACATTGTGCCAGTCCGTCATCTCTGCCGGTACTTCAACCCACTCGTGCTGACTGTAATAGTGATCATGTATCACTATGAGGACAAATAAAAGTAACATTAAAGAGAGGAAAAATGATTAAGAACATGATACTTAATAAAGAGGTTCTGAAAATAGATAAAGAAATGCAAGACTAATACAGAGTGACTGTGAAAAATACCTAAAATACAGAGTATAAATGAACAATGGGAAATGTTAAGGGACTCCATTCATCAAACTAGCAAAGAAGTATTACCGGAGAGAGGCAAAATAGCTAAGAAAAAATGGATGAATGAAGAAATCTTAAAACTGATGGACAAAAGAAAACAGAGTAAAAATGACAAACAAGAATACGCTAAGATAAATAAAGAAATAAAAGATACATGTGGGAAGGCTAAAGAAAGTTGGTTAAACGAGCAATGCAAAAAAATTGAATTTAATTCCATTAAAGATACAAAAAATATGCACAGACAAATCAGTGAACTTACAGGAAGAAAAATAAGAATAATACAAGGTGTTTGAAATCAAAAACAGGAAAGATATTATTAGAGGAAGGTGCTATAATGAAGAGGTGGAATGAGTATATAAGAGAATTATATGATGAAGAAAGTGAAGAATTAACAGAAGATAGTAACTTAGAAGGTCCACCTATTCTGAAAGAATAAGTCGCTGACGCTATGAAACGTATGAAGAAAGGAAAAAACAGCTGGGCCAGATGAAAGCACAATAGAAGAATTAAAAGTATTGGGAGAATTTGGAGTAGATATATTAACCAAAATTTTGAATGATATTTACAGCAGTGATATGCTGAAATCTGTATTTATAGCTATACCAAAAAGACCAGGAGCAATTGATTGTGAAGATTTTCGTACAATTAACCTTATAAACCATATCACTAAGCTTCTACTCAGAATCATAATGAGAAGAACCAAAAAGAAAATAAAAATGGAAATTAGTGAAGAACAGTATGGATTTGTGGAAGGAAAGGGCACAAAAAATGCAATTTATGCATTACGGACACTAATAGAAAGGTCAATAGAGAAACAGAGAGACATATATTTGTGCTTCATTGATTATACTAAAGCATTTGATAAAGTAAAGCAAGATGAACTGATTAAAATGTTGGGAGATATCAACATTGATGGAAAAGATTTAAGAATAATATAGAATGTTTACTGGAACCAAGTAGCAGCAATTGAAATGGGAAATAAAGAGGGTAGTTACGAACAGATAAAGCTAGAAGTACGACAAGGATGTGTCTTGTCACCAGATAGTTTCTCCCTGTATAGCGAAGTAATAATGAGAGAGATCAAAGAGATGCCAGGAATACTAGTTGGCGGTTATAATATAAATAATATACGCTATGCAGATGATACAGTATTGATGGCGGATAATTCAACAGATCTATAACAATTATTAGACGTTGTAGTAACAGAGAGTGCAAGGAAAGGACTCTATTTGAATATCAAGAAAACAGTAACAATGGTAATATCAAAGAAAATGGTGACACCAAAATTTGACATAGAAATAGAAGGGAAAATCCTTAACCAAGTGGATAATTTTAGATACCTAGGGGCATTTATAACATCAGATGGAAGATGTACAACAGAGATTAGGAGCAGAATAGGGCAGGCAAAAGCCGCATTTCAGAAAATGAAGAGTATCTTATGCATTGCATTGGCACCTTTCCGTCTTGAGACGATAGTTTGGTACATTGTGCTTCAAAAAGGCTTAATAACTGTCATATGGCAATAACTACGATCCATGGCGGTGGCGAGTGTGGCTGGTAAGGCCAATTCTTGCTGCAAATGTTTGCCCACAGTAGGTGCATGTGAAAACATGGTCATTTCCACCATTTTGCACCATCTTACGTCTCTCACGCTCTGTGTGTGCTTTATCTGCAATCATTTTCTCCTTTGTCTTTATTCCATTTCTGATAGTTGCCCTCCATGCAACACGTTCAGCGGCGACGTGCTCCCATTGTGCATTATCAATGCCTGTATCAATCATGTCCCGCTTACACACATCTTTGTATCGTAGTAGAGGCCGACCCAGAGATCTCCTACCCGTCTGTAATTCACCAAAAAAGATGTCCTTTGGTATTCTACCATCATCCATCCTCATAACGTGTCCTATCCATCTAAGTCTACGAAGACTGAGCATGGAATACACCGTCACACAACCTGATCTTTCCAATACTTCAGTATTTGTGATTTTGTCTTGCCACTTAATACCAAGTATTCTTCGCAGACACCGCATATGAAAGCTGTTTAAACGTTTCTCTTGGCGTGAGTAATTGTCCAGGTTTCACTGCCATAAAGAAGAGTACTAAGGACACAGGCTTGGTAGACGAGGACTTTTGTTTTGGCAGTAAGCTTCCTGTTCTCCCAGACTCTTTTTGCTAACATGTTCATTGTTGTTGCTGCCTTGCCAATCCTGATGTTGATTTCCTGATCGAGGGATAATTTGCTATTTACCTCTGATCCAAGATATGTAAAATGGTCTACTATCTCCAGTTTGGCGTCGTCAATAAAGATTGATGGTACACCATGTGCACCTTGTGACATAATCTGTGACTTCTTTTTGTTAATTGTTAAACCAAATTCAGAACAAGCATTGGAGAATGCAGATAGTAGATGTTATAATTCTTCCTCAGAGTGGGTCGTAATCGCAGCATCATCCGCAAAAAGCAACTCTCTGATTAGTACCCTGCTAATTTTGGTCTTGGCCTTCAATCTCTGAGCATTATAGAGGCCACCATCTGAGCGTGAGTGAATGTATATACCGTCATCCTGATCACGAAAGACATATTTCAGTAGAAGTGAAAAGTATATCCCAAAGAGGGTGGGGGCTAGTACACAACCTTGCTTAACTCCACTCTTGATTTAAAACTCTTCCGAAGTTGAGCCATCAAACTTGATTATACCCTTCATGTCTGTGTGGAACGATTCCACAATGGACAGAAGAGTTGGTGGACAGCCAATCTTCTTTAGTGCTTGATCAGACCCTCACGACTGACCAAATCGAATGCCTTTGTGAGGTCGATGAAGGCAATAAACAGTGACTGATTGTGTTCCCGGCATTTTTCCTGCATCTGTCGCAATGAGAATATCATATCAATGGTAGACCGGTTCTGACGGAAGCCGCCGCACTGTGATTCGGGGTAGACTTGATCTCCCAGGAATTAAAGTCTGCGCAGGACAATTCTGGCAACTACTTTCCCAACAATACACAGAAGTGAGATACCCCTATAGTTGTTGCAGTCGCTCCGATCTCCCTTGTTCTTGTACAGCGTTATGATGTTTGAATCTTTGAAATCCTGTGGGACTTGTCCTTCTCGCCAGCATAGCTCTATTAGCTGGTGGATTTGTAGAGCGAGGGTGTCTTGCCCACTTCTGATCACCTCTATTGGAATCCCATCCTTACCTGGAGCCTCACAGACTCACCTGATTATTTGTAATTTTTCTTTTTGGTGGAGAGGTAAGGGCAAGTTAGCCATAAATACCGGACTGGCTGTGTCTCAGCGAGGTAAAAACCATGGAATTGATTGTATTTGACAAGTATGCTTGATGGGTAGGCATGGGATTTGTATGCATATTGTTTACTAATCACCTGTACATATTTAGACAAACTAAAAAGTTACGTCAGATGAAGTGCAAAGTTTGATTCTGACAAGATAAAGAACAGCTATATAGAGTACATGAAAGGAAAACCTATCATGAGAAAAGGGGGGGGGGAGAATGTCAGAGTCTCACCCAGAATTATAACGCGTTGTCTGCACCAACGCCCGACAATGCAACGCTGATCTATTATAAGCACTACAGCTATAATGCGGCGTCTTCAACAACGCCAGGCAATCAACGCTGAGCGATACTAAGCAGTCGGCGGTCAGCTGGAACACAGCGTGAACATTGAGGGGTCACGCGGGCTGACTCGAGCACAACTGTGGTGTGTGCTGAAAGTCCAGCCAGACTAGGCTTGGGGCCCGTATCGGACTGACGTGTGAATGCAGCCTGAGAGTTTTATGCATGTTTTGATAGCTAGCCTGTTTGACTGTTGGCGATGGAACGCCTGTCTGTGTGACTTGTAAGTGGAGTGCATTGATGTATTATTATATTGAGGTATTGATTGCTTGCATTTATAATCTATTGGATATTGTGAATTGTGATTGCGCGAAGCTTGTATTGTTTCTGATGTGTGCAGTGCGCGAATAAAGAGCGCGAATTATATTATCGGCTATTAGCCTCGTGTTATTTGATAAGCATAGTTAGTATCACACTTGTCAAGATACGAGCCATAATTCTTGCCCTAAGCAAGACTTTGACACACTGCCATAAAGAAGAGTGTTGAGTAGTATGACAAAAATAGATAAACAAGTATGTTTTCTTGTTGTAAACCCATTGCTAAAGAATTATGGAGGCAATTGAAAGAAAATCCTGATTGAAACATCCGAATAAATCCATGTCCGCAAAACGACAGATCATAAACAGCATATTCACACCAACCCTATGCTACCAATCTCAAACTTGGACTTTATCCAAATCACACTTTCGCAAAATCAACACCTGTGAGATGAGATGCCCGAGGAGAGCTTAACAATCCCGGACCGCACATTTATTGAAAAAACACAAGATCAAATTGTTTGGCCATCTCGTTATAGAGCAACACGCCCGAGAAGAAAATGAATTGACATACAAGACATTGTACAATCACACGGAATGACACTATCCAGTGCCCACATTGGACACAAGAACGCTATTTATTCCTCCCCACGGCTCTTGACGGCAAAAGTGGAGTCTGGTGCTTTCTGTTTTGGTGTATGCGATGGCGATACTGACTCTCAGCCATTAGCAGATAGAAAGGATGGAAAGGATACAGAGCGAAGCAATGCTCATTATTCTTGGATGTGCAAGAGATACAGCATGCAGGGTGATGCGCTACCTTGTTGATTTTCCAATAATGAGGGACAGAATACAAATTTGCCAAGCACGTGCCTATCTCAGAGTCAACGCAAACACACGACATCCACTGCGTAGCGATATTAAGAATGTAAAGGGCAGCAGGTTAAAAAGAGGAAAGTCGTGGATGGGTCAAGCCGAAGAAATGCTTCAACAGGTACGTTCAATTGAGGACTTAGAATCTGGCGAGAAGTGGGTACAAGTGCCAACAATGTTCTGTACATCCTTTTCAGTGTGCATCCAACTAGACAGGAAATACAGACAAGAAAATCCAGCTGCTGTTGAGGTGGTAGTACAGGCTCTGATCTTCGAGAATTCTTTAGGGGATGATGATGTCATTTACAGGGATGGGTCGGTCGTTCGAAGAGTGAGAAATTCATGGGCCAATACGGCTCAGGCCATAGGGAAAATTGTGAAGGAAGAGTCTGGCGCTTTTACTTTGACCACAAACAGCCTGACTAAGGCTCAGGCCATAGGGAAAATTGTGAAGGAAGAGTCTAGCGCTTTTACTTTGACCACAAACAGCCTGACTATGGGAGTTATGGCAGTACATGTCTAGAAACACAAACATTCAATCGGGCATGTGTCCTTAGTGACTCAATGAGTATGCTCAGGAGGATAGAGATGAGGTGGGTCCGACGAGAGTGGCTGCTGTCTGGAGTGGTTTCGGCTGGCAAAGATTAGTTTTATCTTCTAACCAGGGCTTGCGGGTGTACAAGGGAATCAGCAGGCTGAAAGCTGGCAAGTAGGGCTACTGTGGCAGGCGGACGAGCCATGGACCATGCAGGCATTCTGAATGCTCTACGGGAAGTATGTCTTTACGAGAACCAGGCGATGGCTGGGAATCTACAAACATGATCAGGCTGCGAGAACAGCATGCTAAGAGAAGTGTGACCAAACAAGAACACTACGCAGGAAACCAAAGAAGAGTAATAAACCAACACAGAACTAATGCCGTGAGCCGCTAAACACTGCAAGATTTACTGAGGAGGGGATCCGAGCACTTATGGACTGAATGGTTCGATGTGCAATGAGGATGATCTGTCGACTAAATAACTAACTAACTAAGTAACTAACTAAGTAACTAACTAACTAAATAACTAACTAACCGACTGACTGACTGACTGACTGACTGACTGACTGACTCACTGACTGACTGACTGACTCACTGACTGACTGACTGACTGACTGACTGGCTGACTGACTGACCTCATTAACATATATCTCTTTCTCTATAGTAGTCTGGTAAGAATGTGGTAGCGAGGAGTGACGAGGGTATCTGGCCGACGCTCGACGCTCAGAGGAAAGGCGAGACGCACATATAATCATATGACCTCTGGTACTATTGCGGTTGGAACTCTTCGCTGGCTTCTGAGGATGGGAACGGAGCGTTTATGCGAATGCCCTTAATGCCGTGATGTCGGTTCCTAAATCAATCAATCAATCAATCAATCAATCAATCATTCAATCAATCAATCAATCAATCAATCTTGTGATCGAGTGAGATGGCGAAATATGACCGCCCACGCTTTTCGGCATGGCACGTGATGGATTAAATTATATCCTCAAGTTTCTTCTCGTTTCACTATATCCTCAACAGTTTCTTTCCACCTCACTATATCCTCATTTCTTCTCGACTCAATATGTCCTCAAAAGTGTCTTCTTTCCTCACTATATCATCAAACGTTTATTTCCGCTTCACTATGACCTCAAACAATGTCTTCTGTTCCACTTCTCCACTTTATTCTTATCTGGTTATCGTACCCTATTTCATTTCCATAACATGTGGTATTGTCCTGGTGTTCTAGGATTTTCTCACAATGTTTCATTACAGCTGAGCAGTATTAATGTTATATTGAGAACGCAGAATGCATCAATTATAAACCAAACACAACAGCAACAAAACGCATAACCATTCTTGACAAGAACAACAACACTTTTCTATTTTGTTTTCGAGAACATGTATTGTCTTGCGACAATGGCTACAAGTCGTGTAAGAAAAGTTTGTTGCACACGTCATCAACAAACCAGATGTAGGACAGCAATGCAGTATTCCATCGCTAGATGAGTTAAGTGTGCTGTGCTGTTATTGTTAACTCCTCGACGTTTTGTATCAACAGGATGGTAAGATAATGTTGCTTCCGACAATCCAGTTTATAAAAATGACAACATAATCTTCGTTTGGCTCTCTCAATTAACAGTAAGTAGTACACAATGGTATAGAAACTGATAACATCTTCTCCAGTTTATAAAAATGACAACATAATCTTCGTTTGGCAGAGCCCGCTCTCTCAATTAACAGTAAGTAGTACACATTGGTATAGAAACTGATAACATCTTCTCCAGTTTATAAAAATGACAACATAATCTTCGTTTGGCAGAGCCCGCTCTCTCAATTAACAGTAAGTAGTACACATTGGTATAGAAACTGATAACATCTTCTCCAGTTAATAGAATCTCGATTGCGGCTTAGGGGTTGAGGTATGTAGAGGTACAGGCAACCCCTCCACAAAGCTGGCTATTTTTTGGGCCGTGATTGTGAAAGTATATTCCAGCTCACCCACCTTTCTCCCAAAAGCATAGGCTTTGAAGTTCGGCAAATCGAACAACGCATTCTCTTTGATGCACAGGTCACTGTCCTTGCCGCAGTTCACCGCAGCAAAAGCAACATTTGGTCTGTCCACGATCTGTGCAGCCTGCAGGAAAGATTAAAAACACACACACAACAAAATTAGTTGCATATCCTTCACAGGACGCAGCAGTCAACCCCATTATTTTGGCTGTTTGTGATTCCTGGGCAAGTTGTACGTTCAGTAGTTTGCCATTGCTTTCTGAACGACAGCCACCTATACTTTGTTTTTTCGATAAAACCAGCACCGCTGTGTTTTAACCCGGGTATACGGGATTACGAATCGCGCCAGTAACACCTTTGCGACGGAGTACGGCTGAGAAACATCAAACGGTGTCGTAAAAACTTGGCTTGGAACTTGCGAAACTAATTACACATAACAGACTTCAAACAGTTGTATAACCATAAGGACGTTATTACCTACCGTTATACCTATTATTTTATTATTACATACCTTAGTAACATCTAATCGCCTAGTCAGTGCAGTCTTAGTTTAATCTAATTACCTATTCAGTACAGTTTCAGTAAAATAATCAAATTACCTATTCAGTAGGCATACAGTTGTATTATAATCTAATTACCTATTCAGTACAGATTTAGTACAATCTAATTACCTACTCAGTGCCGTGTTAGTATTATATAATTACCTACTCAATGCAGTCTTAGTAAAATATAATTACTTATTCATACAGTTTTAGCAAAATCGAATAACCCACTCAGTTCAGTTTTAGTAAAATCTAATTACCTATTCAGTACAGTCTTAGTAGAATCTAATTACCTATTCAGTACAGTCTTAGTAAAGTCTCATTACCTATTCAGTACAGTCTTAGTAAAGTCTCATTACCTATTCAGTACAGTCTTAGTAAAGTCTCATTACCTATTCAGTACAGTGTTAGTAAAATCTAATTACTTACTCAGTACAGTCTTAATACAATCGAATTACTCACTCCTTATCATCATCATCAAGTGCCATGCCGACTGGCGTAGGCGTTCATTACTCCCCACAGATCTCGGTCTTTGGATTTCTGGACCAACTCTGCCGTTGATATTCCTCAATGCCACCGTCACAATCCATCCAGCATCATTTCTCTTGGCCTGCCTCTACCTCTCTGCCCCCTCGATCTTTCCAGTTGTCACGATGTTCTCCAATGCTTCTCGTCTCATCACATGACCACAAAAAAAAACAAAGTTGTTTGCCTCTTTCTTATTCTTGTATATAATGTTCTCATTAGCCTCTTTCAAACATTCGTTATTAGTTACTGTGGCAGTCCAAGGAATTCGCGACTTTCGTCTCAGGAACCACATCTCTGTTGCTTCCAATCTCTTCCTAATTTGTTCATTTACATTCCAAGCTTTACAGCCATACAGCAAAACATGTTCTATATATCACCTTAGCACTCTCTTTCTTACATTCAATGAAATTGACGTATTGCAAAAGATATTCCTCATGTTCTGAAATGTAGCCTTTGTTTGTCCTATTCTGCCTTTAATCTCTGCTGTGAATTTTCCATCTGATGTTATAAATACCCCTAGGTATTTAAAACTATCCACTTGGTTAAGAATATTCCCTTCAGTCTCTATTTCACATTTAACACCTTATAGTCTTAGTAAAATCTACGTGTCAGTACCTACTAGATTGTGTGGTCTTATTATTAGTATTCTTGACTTTTTTCTTTTCTTCTTACATAATCTGAAGCCCAAGATGAGTTTGAAAGAATAAACTATGATCATTGGTAAACGAATCTACCTACTGCATCTCAGTCAAATCTAAGTCAGTTCTCAACCAGGGGTGAATTCTTCCTCCACCCCCCTCCCCCCTCCCCCAGGAGGGAATTTTAGGGTTTCCACGGGTTCCGTGGCGATGGCATTACGGATGCAGTTCGTAATTCAGCTTACCCGCGTTCGAAATATAGCTGCGTGTGTTATGACAGCAGACCGCGTTGCGCTGGACTTTAATGGATTGGTATGAGAGCCGGTCGTTCAGAAAGCAATGGCAAACTACTGAAAGTACATTTGCCAAGACATCAACATTCATTCATTCAATAGCATGTCCTTTGCAGACCCTCGCTCCCATAACAACCTTCCGGAAAACTTCTCGATCACAAGAAAGATGTCCCGCGTCCGATACACCCATCTGGAGATCATCCGCCACATCCTGCACCCACCTTCTCTTTGGCCTTCCTCTTTCTCTCTTCCTATAATCGTGGGGGTGAAAGTACGGGTGTTGGAATGGGTGTGGGGGATGTGTGTATGGGTGGAGGATATGTGTATTGGACGGATGCAGGGGATGTGTGTTTATGTGGGTGGAGATGTGTGGATGGTTTGAGGAAGTATGTGTGGGAGGCGGGGTTGTGTGGGTAGGGATTGTGTTGGGTGGATTTGGGATGGAAGGGCGGGTGGGGAGAAGTGTATGGTGTGTGGGTTTGAGATATGTGTGCGGTGTGTTGGTGGGGGATGTGTGAATGATGTGTGGGTGGAGGGTATGTTTGTGGTGGTATTGGTGGAGGATAGTATGTGGTGTGGGGGATGTGTGTGATGGGTGTGGGGAATGTGCGTATGGGTGGGGTATATGTGTGGGTGAGCAAGGGATTGTGGTGGTTGGGGGAAGTATGTGGGGGAGTGTGGGTGGGAGATGTGTGTATGTGGATGGGGAATGTGTGGGTAGGGGTGTGTGAGTGGCTTAGGGATGTGTAGGTGGGTGAGGGAGTTGTATGTGTCGGGGTGGGGTGTGTGAGTGGGTGGAGGATGTGTGTGGGGGTAGGGGTATTGTGATCGAGAGATGTTTGGTTGGGAGTGGGTTGGTGGGGGTGTGTGGGTGCGTAGTGGAGGATGTGTGAGTGAGTGTGTGTTGGTGGACGGGTAGGGAATGCGTGTGTGGGTGGGGAGAGGTGTGTGGTGTGTTGGTTGGTGATATTGTGTGGGTGAGGTATGTGTGTGTGGGTGGGGGATTTTTGTGGTGTGTGAGGGGGGTATGTGGGGTGGATGGGTAAGGGTATCTGTGTGGGTGTGGGTGGGATTATTTTGTGGTATCTGGGTGGGGGATATGTATGTGGTGTGTAAGTGGGGATGTGTTGGTGAGGGATATGTGTGTGTGTGTGGTGCGTGGGTTGTGAATAGTGCGTGGTAGGGGGTGTATGTGATGTGCGGGTGGGGGATTGTGTGGTGGGGGATTAGGTTAAGGCATGTGTGAGTGGGTGGAAGTTGTATGTGTGGGTGGTGGTGTGTGTGTGAGTGGATTGGGGATGTATGGGTGGTTAGGGAGATGTGTGTGTGTGTGGGGGGGGGGGGGGTAGGGACATGTCAGTTGGTGGGGATGTGTGTGTGTGGTTTGGGGATGTGTGAGTGGATGTGCGATGTGTGGGTTGGTGGGGGTTTGTGTGTGTGGGTGGGGAATATGTTGTCGATGGAGATGTGGCTGGGGGAAGGGTGGTTTGAGGTGTGGGTGGGGAGAGGATGTGTGGGGTAGAATGTGGATGGGCGTGGGATGTGTGGGTTGGTGGGGGAATGTTTGTGGGTGGCGAGTGTGTTTTGGTTGGGGGATCAGGTGAGGGCAGTGTGTGTGGGTGGGGGATGGGTCGGTTGGTGGGGTATGTATGTGTCCCTTGGTGTGTGTGTCGGTAGGTGGGGGTGTGTATGTGTCCCTTGGTGCGCATGTGTGTGGGTAGGTGGGGGTGTTGTGTGGGTGGGGTGATGTATGGATAGGTGGGAGATGGGCTTCATACCATGGTAATTAGCCTTGTTTATGTTTACAACATTCATTTCACAATGTTTATTTTTCTTCCTATGCAAATGTATAATGCTCTTGATGAACGAAAGACGAGTGATTGGAAGGGCCGAATGTAAGACGGGCCTGCGCGCCCAATTTGTGACCCTAATAAAGTTGATTTGATTTGATTTGATTTGATTTCCTAGGCATATTAGTTAGTTAGTTAGTCTTTCCTCTTGAGCCTAAGGCGGTGCATAGGGCAGAAGTCATGGCTTTCCATGTCCGGCGGTTCGCTGCTACCTGTTGTAGATCCTGGATGTTCACTTGGCCGTTGAATGAGCCTTCTCTGATGATGCTTCTACGCAGGGTCTCTCTTGGTCTTCCCCGTTTTCTTTTCCCTACCGGTGACCATATGAGGGCTTGGTAGGGGAGTCTTGACTTGTCCATTCTGAGTACATGGCCGATGTAGTTCCAACGGCATTTTCTTATAAAATTGGATACAATATCTTGCTTAGTCTCTTTGCGCATTGGTTCTGAAATCTGTCCAGTGGAGGTTTAGAATTCTTCTAAGACATTTGTTCTCACAATTGTCTAATGTTTTTCTTTTTTAATCTAAGGCTACCGTTGATTTCCAACTCTCACATCCATACGTTAGCACTGGAATCAAACAAGAGTTGAAGATTTTAAGTTTCGTATGTTTGCTGAGGCATATACCCTTCCATTAATGTTCTCTCCAAACTTTCATGACGTTTGAAGTGACCAAAGTATTTCAATTTTCTCTGTTTTATTGTCTTTAACAGCAAACCCTCTTCAATATTTAGCTCCTGAAATCAACAACAGCGATGTCCTGTAAATGATATGCAGCAAAAAATAGGGGGATATTAAGACTACATATAGATTGGCAGACTCAAACTAGCTTCAGGACGACACAATACACAGAGGACGACACAATACCGAGAGTTTACGCTGGACTTTCTCTTCGCTAGATTGTGTGTTGTTGTTATTAGTATTCGTGACTTATTTTGTATTTACATAGTCTGTAGCCCATAATCAGTTGCAAAAAAATAAAAAAGGAAATATGATCACCCATATGTTCATTATGGATTCACTTTTATCGTCATCAGCAGAGAAGAACGACCTCAGTGTGTTATTTGTGGTACAGGTTTGCCAAATGATTCTATGGAACCGAGAGAACTTGAAGCAACATTTGTTGAATGTTCATCCTCAACACAAGGATAAGGACACAATCTATTTTGAACGTCTTGAGAATGCTGTCAAAAAGGATGAGAATGGGTTTAACACGGGTATGTCAAAAAACAAACCAACAGGTAACTGAAGCTTCCTTTGTTGTAGCACTGGCGATAGCCAGGCAGGACACAAAAACACGTACAATCGGGAAAACTTTGATCAAACCTTGTCTAAAGATGCTGGAAACTGTGTTGGATGGGGATTAGAGAAAATACAACTTGCAGCGTCTTCACTATCAAACGATACTGTTCAAAGGAGGATCAGCAATATGGCCATTGACATCAAGGATCAAGTCGTGCAAGAGATCAAGTCTGCAGCATATGGGCTCTATTCAATACATATTGATGAATCGACTGATGTGGCATCGTGTTCTCAGTTAGGCAGGCTGATAGGCAGACAGGCAGGTAAGCAGGCAGACAGGAAATTAAGCAGGCAGGTGAGCAGGTAGGTAAGCAGCCAGACAGGTAGGTAGTTAGGTAGGTAAGCAGGTAGGTAGGTAGACAGGCAGGCAGGTTGGTATTTAGGTAGGTTACAACACTTTCTCCGTAATCCCGTTTATCACGCAGAGTCTCGTAGCGGGAGAGAACTGGGAGCGGTTCGACCCCCGCTGGTGACTTGCGGGATACTGAGCCTGCCGCTCAGAAAGCAATGGCAAACTACTGAGCGTAATCTTGCCAAGAAATCAACAGACAGCTGAAAGATGCTGCTGTTGACAGCGATGTCCTGTAAAGGATATGCAAAAAAAAAAAAAGGTAGGTAGGTAGACAGGCAGAC